>QODF01000026.1:7158818-7282015 GCA_024372805.1 Oostethus manadensis | reverse complement strand
TAACCGAGGTTCGACTAACGGTCGTACCCTTCTCTCCAGCACCCTGGAGTAGACTTTCCCAGGAAGGCTGAGGAGTGTGATCCCCCTATAGTTGGAACACACCCTCCGGTCACCCTTTTTAAAAATGGGGACCACCACCCCGGTCTGCCAGTCCAGAGGTACTGTTCCTGACTTCCATGCAATGTTGTAGAGGCGTGTCAACCAACACAGTCCTCCAACATCCAGAGCCTTGAGAAATTCTGAGCGGAACTCGTCTACCCCCGGAGCCTTGCCACTGGGGAGTGATTTGACTACCCCAATTACCTCAGCCACGGTGATAGAACTGTCCACGTACGTATCCTCAGACTCTGCTTCCTCTATGGAAGGCATGTCAGTGGGATTGAGAAGGGCCTCGAAGTATTCCTTCCACCGACCAACTATATCCACAGTCGTGGTCAGCAAGCCCCCGTCCGCACTGTAAACAGTGTGAACTGGGGGCTGCTTCCCCTTTCTGAGGTGTCGGACGGTTTGCCAGAACCTCTTCGAGGCCGACCGAAAGTCGTGCTCCATAGCCTCACCGAACTCCTCCCACACCCGAGTTTTTGCCTCGACCACCGTTGAAGCCGCGTGCCGCTTGGCCTGCTGGTACCTGTCAGCTGCTTCGGGAGTCCCGCAAGCCATCCATGCTCGATAGGACTCCTTCTTCAGCTTGACAGCAGCCCTAACCCCCGGTGTCCACCATCGAGTTCGGGGCTTGCCACCACGACAGGTACCGACCACCTTGCGACCGCAACTACAACTGGCTGCCTCAGCAATAGAGGCACGGAATGTGGCCCATTCGGACTCAATATCCCGGTCCTCCCTCAAAATGCAGGCGAAGCTCTGCCGGAGATGAGAGTTGAAGACTCGACAAACGGTAGACTCTGCCAGACGTTCCCAGCACCCCCTTACTACGCGTTTGGGTCTGCCAGGTCTGTCCGGCATCCTTCCCCGCCATCGCTGGAAGAGATCGCAGATACAAGCGGCGGAAATGAGTTTCCTTCGTAGGGTGGCTGGACTCACCCTAAGAGATAGGGTGAGGAGCTCGGCCATCCGCGAGGAGCTCAGAGTAGAGCCGCTGCTCCTTCACATCGAGAGGAGCCAGTTGAGGTGGCTCGGGCATCTAGTCCGGATGCCTCCCGGGCGCCTCCCTGGTGAGGTGTTTCGCGCATGCCCAGCCGGGAGAAGGCACGGGGGAAGACCTAGGACACGCTGCAGGGACTATGTCTCACAGCTGGCCTTGGAACGCCTTGGTGTCCTTCCGGTGGAGCTGGAAGAGGATGCCGGAGACCGGGAAGTCTGGACTTCCCTACTGAAACTGCTGCCCCCGCGACCCGGACTCGGATAAGCGGAAGAAAATGGAATGGAATAGTGCAATTCTTGATACTGTTCGTGAATGCAGTACCTACTCACACAGGTTGCAAGCACTGCGTCACCCTCCCTCCCGTTATACAGGAAGATAACGAGATTAGCAATGCGCGTATGTCAGCTCAGGCTTCCAAATGATTTATGGTTTCAAAGCCCATCTCCGTCTGAATAGTCACATCAGACACTCTTGTACAAATTCTCTCTCTCTCTCTAGCGCACACAAACACAAGTCGTGTCGTTTGGAAGCCAAATATTTAGCACAAAAAGCCTTGAGAGAGGTCGAGGAATGACACGGCTAACTTGGAAATAACAAGCAGCATTTCTTTCAGCCTTGAGCAAAGCAGAAATGAAATAATACTGATTCTAATTTCAAATTAGCTGGATGAGACGGCAAGGTGAGCATGTTGGATGGTGCCTTTGAAATGTGATTATCAGAGTTGTACAGAGCCTCGGGCAGCAGGGGTCACACTTAAAAGTCTCCTTTAAAGAGCTGACAATAGTTTTATGAACTTTTGATGACTTTTCTGAGTAATTTCACTAGACACTTTGGTATGTCTAATCCATGAGCTGTGTCACTCTGACCAAAAATGTTAAAACTAGTTGTACATAAAATGTTATTTAATTTATTTTCATTTTATGTATTCATATTTCAAATAATAACGCATTGCACTTTATAGCACTTTTTGAGGTAATCAAAGCTAAATGTTAGGTTCTGGTTTTGTTGCTTTGGTTACCCTTTTTCTTTTTTTTTTGGGCCCTCTTTAGATCTGGTGACTTCCTGAAAGGGCGGCGTCATGAGGCGCACCTGTAGCCACTTGGTCATTAGGAGTATTTAGCTACCTGGCTGCAAGAGGAGGATGTAGGAATGTACTGTTTTACCTTTAGGCCACAGAGGTCGTCCTGGAGTTTGCAGCCTTCTTCGCTCACCCCACTAGTGATTTCTTGATGTAGGTCTTGTGATTTGCTTTGTCCTAAACTTGCCAGTTTGCCTCACGTCCTCCGAACACCTCGTGGTACCTGGTTCACAGGTACCGTTTTTTTTTGCTTCGTATTTTTATATGATTTGTCAAATCCCAATCCTAGGTTTGGTGGCTAGTGTTTTTTCCACAGTGCCTTTTTGCGTTTGTTTCGTTTCCCTTTTTGATACCCTGTTTTGCACCGTCTCCCTCAGTTGAGCTGTTACCTACCTTTTGTGTGTGAATTAAAAGACTCATTGCACTGCGTGGTGTGACTCTGTGTCTGGGATCCTTACCTGCCCGATCCATAACACTAAACAGATCAACAGTAAATCCATCCATCCATTTTCTATGCCGTTTATCCTCATTAGGGTCGTGGGTATGCTGGAGCCTGTCCCAGCTGACTTTGGGCAAGAGGTGGGGTACACCCTGTACTGGTCGCCAGTCAATCGCAGGACAATTGAGAGTCACCAATTAACCTAACATGCATGTTCTTGGAATGTGGGAAGAAACCGGAGTACCCGGAGAATACCCACGCACACACAGGGAGAACATGCTAACTCCACACAGAGATGCCCAACGGGAATTTGAACACTGAACTTCCTGTCTGAGTCCAACATGCTACCCGCTCATCCACCGTGCGGCCTAAAGTAAATCAGTTCAGTTAAATCAGAACTATCATTAAAACATTGTAAACATATTATGTATTATATTTCTACAAATATTTATACATAACAAATTTTTTATCGCATTGCTCATTAAAGTAAAATTAAATAATAAATCTTCTTTTCCTTTTAGCTTGTTCCTTCCGGGGTCGCCATAATGAATCAATTGCCTCCATCTAACCCTGTCTTCTGCATCCCCTTCTCTCGCACCAATTACCTTCATGTCCTTTTTCACTACATCCATAAACTTCCTTTTTAGTTTTCCTCTAAGCCTCCTGCCTGGCAGTTCAAAACTCCTAAAACTTCTGCCAATATATTCATTATTTCTCCACCGGACATGTCCAAACCATCTCAGTCTGGCCTCTCTGACTTTATCTCCAAAACCTCTAGCATGTGCTGTGCCTCTGATGTACTCATCTCTTCTTTTCCTCAGCTGTACTCTAAAATGTATTACTTGGAAATATCTTTATTAAAAAGACAAAAAAAGTAATTTTTAAACCATGCAAAAGACCACAATGAAAGCGGAACATTAACAACTTTATAAAACTTCTCATTAAATTTTATTTATTATTCAATATTGTTGTCTATTACGTCAAATGGTTAAATATGGAGTTTTAATAGGTTTGGCAATGATACAGCAAGCATATTTCAATGGAATTGCTGTTTTTGTGCACTCGTGCATTGGAATTGTGTATTGGAAAACCCAAACATACACTGTGTGGCATACATTCTACTGGTCTACTACTATTGTTGATATGTCTCACATTGGACAACACATGTGTGCCTAACAAAGTGACTCACTAGTGAATCCAGCATCTACTGCCAACCTGTTTATGGGAAGGCCGTCTCCACTCAAACAGATGTCGTTTTTGCTGCGAGGGATGGGCAGGTGCAGCATCTCCGCGGCCAACGGGTCAGAGTCCTCGTCTGGGCGGCCAATCCACTCCCCCACCACTCGGGGGCGTAGCACGGAGTTGAAGCCTCCCAGGTTCTAAAATAGTAGAAGACTGTTGGTAGCGGTAAGATGCAGATGTTCACACATGATGCCGAGATGTGTTTCTATGTACCTGGTCCAGGTCATCAGAGGCGGCGATACCTACAAGAAAAGGAGACAATGCTTTAAAAGGGAAGCATCAGATACAAAAATCCAACAATATTGCACATCTTAGGCGGCTCAATCCTCCATGAGATCTGCTTTACAGTGACGTTTGCTGCTGCTGATGCTGCTTCACTGGCACGCGTCAATCTGAATTAAAAGACGCTCACTGCGAGAAAGGCTCTCCAGGGCGCGGCCCAGCTTCTTGCTCTCCAACAAAATGTGGTTTAGCTCGTCAAAGTCGCGGCTGTCCCTCCAGTCCCAAGACGGGCACTGAGGCACTGAGGAAACAGAGGTTAAATGTGAATCTTTAAAACCTGGGTACCCCTCCTACACAAGCAAAGCATCAGACAATGTCTGGCATCTTCTTTGATTGGCATGCCAAAGAAAAGCAAGGAATTGACCCATATATGGTCATGTACTGACATCCTGCCCATGTCTTCTAGCAGTGTTACTCAGCCTCTAAACAATCTTCATTATATACAGTAAGCTGTGAGATCTATTAAAAGAACCAGCAGTTGTCTTCTATAGGGAATAGGAGTAGATGCACTTTCTACATACTGTATGTCACATTTCAGTTGAAATGAAAACAAGCATCTTGCTTGTCTTTTTAAGTCCTGGCCATCGTTTTCTAGGTTGTGATTGCTTAACTAAATTCCCAAAATGTTAGTCAAGCATGATCCAAGGAAGAACTGCTAAAGAAGAGACATATTCATCTTCAACGCAGCTGTTGTGTCGGTGATGTAGAAAACTGATGATCGCTTCACTTTCTATTTTTTATGAGCACCGTGCACCAAAACACCTATTAAATGTATTTTTAATGCCATTTGACTTCAAGTGGAGCTGTGAAGGAACATGCCGCTAAAACGCGCCTCAATGTGCCTCCATGTCCTTCACTTTACTGAAGTTTTATATATATTTATATACACAAACACACACACGCACACATACTGTATGTATATGTATATATATATATACATATACATACTGTATGTATATATACAATATATATATATATATATATATATATGCTTCTCTCCTTGCAACACTTGTTTCCTGTTTGTGACCATGAACGATGTGCTGACCTCTGTCTAAAATAGACTGCATGTTAAATTATTAAAAAGCGTGCTAGTTGCTCCACATTTGATCAAACGTCATCGTCTCAAGCGTTTCCCCCCACTGCTGCCTCGCCGCAACATTAAGCACACCTGCAGTGTCAAATGCCCTACAGCAACAATTCTTTACAGCAAATGTTCATTTTAACAATATGCTTAGTATTGTGATTTATTTTTATTTCCAAAATAATTATTATTTTTAATTAGATAAATAAAGTTATCAATCAAAATTTTCGATTAAAAATATATAACTATATATAATTAGACATATTGTATATATATACATATTGATATGCAATTGATTGCAAAGGACAGCGGTGGTTAAAATGACCAAATAATTCATAATATATATATTAATTAATATATTTAAATATTAAATGTCTTCTTTTCCTTTCAGCTTATCTCTGCTTATCCCTTGAGGAGTCGCCACAGCAAATACATTTTTCTGTTTGATTCGCGTGCTTTGATTTGACAAAAGTTTTACGTCGAATGCCCTTCCTGACACAACCCTCTGAGGGACACAATCTTCTCTGATGAACACTGAGAAAGAAAGTGTAAAAGACAAAATGACACTGACTTAACACTGTAGCTTATTGATGGTTGCAAAAAGAGAGCGATATGAGAAAAATTGTCAATTGAATCCAAACCTCTTTGAAAAAGTGTTTTCAGTATTTATTATAATTATAATAAAATTATAATTATATTATATTATATATAATTAAAAATACCCATCTTAAAATTGATTTGACAACAAAAAATACAAACTTTTGTGGCAAATAAACAAATAAAATATATAATTAATAAATAATATTATGGCAATAACAATAACATTATTTATATTATTATTGATGCTTGGCGGTGGTCGGAGAGGTCGTAGGCGGGAAATGGCAGCCCTGCTTCCATCAGACTACCACAGAGCAGCTGTGGGTACAGATATAGTAAACCACTACCGGTGTGTAACTCAGGAGTGAATGAATAATAGACTGACTTCACTGTGAAGCGCTTTGCGTGCCTTGGAAAGCGCTATATAAAATATAATCCAATATTATTATGATTGGAAAGTGAAGGTTTACCTAAAATTCCGGCCAGTGACTGGTCAAGGAGCAAAAACAAAATTAGATAAAAATATGTAAAATATAGAAAAAAAAGTCAACAAGTATTTGTAAACACAATAAAACTGATATACAATGCTGAAATTATTTCAATTAAATATTACAATATTTCATACTGTGTATGAGTGAGGCTGCACTTGACAATCAAGTACACTGTGACTAATTTCAATTCAAGATAATCGCATCAAATTAAAATAGGGCATTACATTCAGCAGTGTGTATGACAGAGACAGGAGCCATACAATTAGTACCGCACTGCTACATTTTAAGGAGTATATTGCACTTAAATAAGACAAGTGATGCTGCTTCAAAACTTACAGGACTTCGATTCTGGTGAGGGTGGCGACAGACTCGACACAGCCAAGTCGCTTTTGGACTTCTTGGGTTTCTTTGGGTGAATCTGCCATGGTTTCTCGCAGTGGCGCGGCTCCCTTCGAGTGTTTTTGCTTTCTTTTAAAGATGCAAAAAACCAGAAAGTCACACAATTTGAACATTAAAACTTATTCGTACATGTTATGCGTTGTACACCAACCCGGGGAACTCTGAGCCCAAAGTGCCGCCGAGCCGGAGAGAGCTCTGTGCATCTTTCCTGGACTGTCTTGTTTGGTCTGCAGGTGATCAATGAGGAAAGGGATGGGATGGTCGGGAGTCTCGCTGATCAGTTTGGTCATCAACTCCTATGATAAAACAGAGAGCAGTTAGCTGAGTCAGCATTAAAAGATAAGAAACAATGCTGAAAACACTACTTAGACTCGGATTATAGGGTTTAAAAAGAACAGCTTTTCCATTATGGCTGTAATAACTCTGGAGCAGCTGCCTTGAAGATGAATTCAAGTGTCAGACTACACCGTGGTAAGAATGAACTCCGGGTAAAGTGAAGCAGAACTTCTCTGGCTGCATTAATGTTACAAAATATGTCAGCATGAACCAAAAATACTGCACAATAAAAAATATATTAATTTCAAATGTGCTGCCTCATTCACCACCTGTGATGACTGCAGATAAAATGTGATAAATAAAACATACAACCTGCAATGAAGTGAAGAGGGCATTGGGATGTCCCATACACTGAGAGCAACAAGACGCCATTTAATTTGGAATAACTTCATGGAACAAAATCGTCACCACAAAATACAGAAAACCAGAAAAACTCTTCCAATTATGTTTTTAGCATGTTGTACCAAATGATGCCTGCAGGAAATTTGTGAAATTTTAAATGTCAGACCTCTGACAAGAAAAAGCACACACAGCGACGCTAGGAGGAGTGATTAAAAACAGCAAAGTTCTGCTCATCCGCATGCTGCCCACGTCTGTACTGTAAAAAAAATCAGGGATAAAGGAAGGCGTGTGCCAGCATACGCTGATTGCACGGCCAGCGTGACCAAGTGAGCAAGTGCACTCCTTCATGTCCTTCACCCTCTACTGTGAGACCATCAAAGCAGGGACACACAATAAGCACGTCCCTCCCCATGATGATGACATGCTTTGACCAACATGAAGAGGATCAATATGAGGCGGTATCTTCACTCAAGGAGCAGCCATCGGGTTCCAGAGAGGCAGTTTGTGTGCAGAAGAGTACTTAACTGCCCTCAGGCTACCACATCCACTTTTTGGCGATTGAGGCCGTAATTGAATATCTATCCACCAGCCAAGTGACATTGGAAGCCCCCAGCGGGGACAAAGACTCTCAATGACACCGTGACCCACCACATGGCAGCAACAAAGCGGGAAAGATGAGCAAAGGGTGTGAATTCACAACCGGAACCGCTGGAAACTTGGAACTGCACCTAAATATTACAGGAAAATAAGGTCCAAATTGGTAGTGTAGTAGTTCAAAGTACGACTTTTGTGCAGCTTGAGTGCTGGGAGTGTAGTGGACATTTGCCACTAGTAATGTAGTGGTTCACATTGTCAACTTTCATGCAGCCGGGGTGGGGGAATTTGAATGCCCCATTCACTACACCAAATGAGGATGTGGTCTATGTCTAACAAAGGGCGTGCAGTGGTTCACTTAACATTTCGTGCATCGCCCCACACTAATAGAAATGTGTGCATGTACGACTGGTGTCTATTCTTGTCACGACTGCACACAGTCTAGTGCAATAAAACGCAGACATGCTCTCATCATGACTCGTCCTTGTGTGAGAGAATGAATGCGGCATCCAAAACTATCAGCAGTCCTGCCACTACAATACAGACTATTTACCTGCTGTTTGTCATTGCAGCGGGGCATTTAGGGGAGGGAAGGAGTGATTCTTTTCATTGCTACTGGGTGATAGATGCCTGTCAGCCGTTTTTAATCTGAGCGGGTCTTCAGTGAAGACATTTGGGGTGGAGGAGTAAAAAAAACAAAAGATAAAAGGTCATGACAGAAAAGGAAACATGATGAGACCGTTCAGACAAATTGTTTTTGCAATGATAATGTAATTTTTATATAAAATACTTATTATTAATGAATGAATGAATTAGTATTTTTATTTATATAAAACTAATAATGATGTCCAGCTTTACCCTGGAACAGATTAAGGCCTCATACAAAAGAACTATGCAGCAAAAATGTAAACACAATCATCATCTCCATACACAGAGAATATAGGTCAATATTTGCGTATCAGTCAATGTGTTCAGGTCATACGTAAAAGTATTAGCATGCAGCCGCCGTCTTCTCTGGCTGCTTCCCCACAAATCACCTCCTCCTGTCGTTCTGGTGGCCTTCCTCAGATTAGACCTAGCTCTCTTCTTGCTCTAAGCTCTCCCATGATGCATCTGGCCTCGGTCAAGGCTGTGTGCTCAGCTGCCTTGACTGCTTGTAATGACTCTTTAACACTTCTGTCAGAGCAACACTCCAAAAAAATGATAAAACCAACCCGAAAAACAACTTTCATCTGGCAAAAGTGGGGAAAAGTGATTACCTGGACATGCGTTTCCCATCACTTACACTGTGGCTGTAAAATAGCAATTAAACACAGGTGTCTGAATATAAAATATATATCAAAAACAATACCTGATAGTATCAATATAATTGGTAATATCAGTTACTACTAGCGTGATGAGAGCAATATTTTTCGCTTTACCTGTATTGCTTTACCTCTTTACCTTTATTTTAACAAATGTGTTTTTTTGTTGTGTTGTTCATAATGCTGTTGTAGTTATATATGTTTTGTGGTTATTTTGCAATTTTGACTTTATTTTGCAAAACATTCAACAAAAGGCAATTATAGATTTTTTTTGTATCTTAAGTTGTTGAAATGCATTTGTTGATCTTATTTGCTAAAAATCTTCTAAAAATCTGCTAAAAGTTTCATTCTGATTGCACTCCTGATCAACACATTCATCAAACATAATTAAAAACTCTTTCAGTGATGTTGAAAAATCAGCATCGGCATGACACTGTATTTACTTAAGTTTCGGATCGATACCCAAATCACGTGCGCACTTCTACAATAAGGTTACAAAGTATCCTTAGTAAGAAAACCATGAAACCCTACTTAGTTGACAAATTATATTTCATTAATTTTGTGTATTCAAGTATGACGTATTTTCCCTCTTAAACGTACAGTGAAGCACAGTAGCTAGCTGGTTTGTTGCTAGCCGTGCCAACTACCGCGCCAATAGCCTCAATAAAACGCTTAAATTCGACACGCTCTGGTTTAAAAAATGTATCTTAACCATTTAATCATGTAAATATTGACATTACGGATCTACAAATATTTAAATATGTAAAACCTACTGTTGTAGGCATGATATTATTGCACTCAGCGCCGCCATCAAGACGAAAATGGGTCCTGGGGGACACCGCTCTTAGCTATTAGGTGCCCATGCTACTGCCTGATTTAAATGATTGCCTGATTTTAATTTAATGTTTATGGGAAACAATCGGACGTAGAAGCAAGATGCAACTTGCAAAAATGTGCTTGACGTTTTGTAAACGTATAAGCGTTCTTTTAATTTGATATTTATTTGGTGACCTCTTGGTGAGGACAATTACAATAACATGGACCATACACCCACGCACATTAACTATAACAAAAAATATATATATCTATAACTTTGTGTCACCCATCCGAATTGCCCATCTATGTTCTAGAATAAATCATGTTGAGTGAAAACAATGCTTAAAATAACAATGTCCAACAGATATTTTAAAGAAAAAGGAAAAAATGCTAATCAGGCCTGGGGAAAAAAATCTACAAACAAAGTAATTTACAGGCTATGTCCCAACATCAATACCAGGAACTCAAGTCAGCTTCCCCATTTAAAGTATTGGCTGATCATTCTCACGTAACTACTAATTGGCATTCTCTGTGTTCCTATCAATAATGAGATAAACCCATGCATGCATCACCTTTTGCTACAAAAACAACACCAACTACAGTTCACTATTGCTGCGATTGTCTTGCCTACTGGCTTTCTTATCACAGCAGGGGGGCACACATCACATCATCTTTCTTCTTTCCTGTTGCCAAGGATGCCATGCAGTCAAAGTTAGAGTTTTAAAAAAATGTAGGAAGTGTACTTTACTGTAAAATCCCAGATTTGATAGAAAACAGCCAATAAGCACCAGAAACAAAGTCCTGGCGTTCCACAGAGCTTTGTGCTAGAACCAGTAATTTTTATTACTAAATCACTACAAAGCATATGATAAAATGTCATTATTATGCGTATGATACCAAACGTTCTTAATTTTTTTATAAATACATGAATTTCAATGTTTTATTATTTTTTTTAATATTCCTTTTAGATGGGAAAAATACTTTAATGGATGTTTTCACTATGAAGCGCTACAGTACAAAAAAAAGCTTCAAATGCAGTCATGGTTGAGAAAAAGGATGAACAACATGATGACATTCATTCATTCATTCATTTTCTATACCGCTTATCCTCATTAGGGTCTCGGGTATGCTGGAGCCTCGCAGCTGACCTTGGGCGAGAGGCGGGGTACACCGTGGTCTGGTCGCCAGTCAATCGCAGATGATGACATTTACCAGGAATATAAACGATGGAAGAAGGCGGACAGGTGGAAGATGAAGGGAGGAAAAACAAACAGAGGGGCTCTGTGTGTGTGTAATGACGTTTAAATACACATCAGGTGTGTGTGTTTCTGTCCATGGTGCTGAAAAACACCCTCCTCTCACATCTGCTTAGCACGGACTTCCTGTGGTGTGCATTGTGTAGAGCTGCTACCATGCCAAACGCCGCAAAGTCTCACATCAGCACGTTGCGTCATGTGATGATGGTTTCGCACACACACACAGATGCAGCTTGTGTGTCATCATGATGGAGCTGTTTGCCTTAATGCACTAAAACACACAAGTTAAAAAAAAGTGCAAGTCCAGTCACTAACATTCGGATGGTCCCTGGAGCAACACAACAGAAAGGTGGAGGCACTCGGTGGACCCCCGTGGTCCTGCTGTATTGTGGCCTGTGGACTAAGTCATATTTATACAAAAGTGCATACATAGCGAGTGGTTACAAATGCAGACTAGTTTGGTGGCCCCGCCAGGACACCTACTGTAAACCCCTCCTACTGTACGACATGCATTTTACTACTGATATGTTTATGTATGCAAAAATAATAATTATAATAATTGTAAGAACAGATTCATCATTAATAATCAATTAATTCAATAATTTTCAAAAAAATGCTTATTTATGTGAGGCACACGGCCCCAGTTGAATGGCAAAAAGAATAGTTACGATAAATGTAATTATATTTAAATTATAGAAGTAGCAGTCCAACAAAATAAAATACAAAAATAAATGTATTCATTCATTCATTCATTTATTTTTTGTTCGACTGTTAATTTTTTTCTGTATTATTTAAAAAAAAACATATATTTACATGTAGGGTCTGCCCTGTGACTGGCTGGCGACCATTCCAGGGTGTACCCCGCCTCCTGCCTGAAGTCAGCTGGGATAGGCTCCAGCATACCCCCATGACCCCAGTGAGGGTAAGTGACATAAAAATGGATGGATGCATGGTCACATGATTAAAATGATTTCATTCTATTAAATCTATAGTAATGTGACTACTTTATAATGAACTCTTTTAACATATTCTTACACACAGGTGTACACATATTCGCACATGCAGACATACATACAGGTTATACTGTATATACGTACACGTAACTGCTATTTTTCATGTAAATCTATATTTTCATAACATTTTATAATGTTGTTTATAAGGGGACATGTACCTAAAATACATGCATTACTACGGAATTTGTTAAATGTTCTTGGACAAGGCATCCAGCTCCTCGACCCCTCCACTGCGATGCAGAGCAACATAAGTACCTGATGTAGTGCATTTTCAATTTCAAATAGGATTTTCTTCCCCCAAAAATAAGTAGTTGTTCCCCACCCAATGGAGCAATTATCAAGCACTGCAAGGAGAATGAAGAGTCCAGTCAAGAAGTTACTAACCTCAAATAAAGGTCCAATTTTGTTCTTCTCCAGGTACGACTGAATCCTCGATTGCTGCGGAGACGCCATGGAGAAAGTGATGAGGGGTGTGAGGAGGGTGGCTGCCCCCTCTCCGAAGAGCTTTCGGCGGGATGAGATCGTCCAGTGAGCCGCAGTCCTTCGTCCTTCAGGCCGCTTCACATGTTGACAAAAAAGCTCCCAGCGTCCTTCCCCGCATCAAGTAGACCCGCTGCCCGTGGCAGCTGGTGGCGGAGAGTCGGTCCGGGACCATCTCCAGCCGGCTGGCTCGTTTGCTTGCTTTCCGTGGAGTGGAGCTCTCAAGCGGCGCAGATTCCAAGTCTTCCCCCCGCCCTCCCCTCTGAATGCATGCGTGGATGTACAGTGCCCCTCCCTCTCCTGGTAATGCATCCGCTCGCTGCAGCTCCGCTCGTTAAGAAAGGGGCTGCCATTCCTGCCTAATTGCTCATTAATATTCAACATCATGTAGCTCACAAATGAACTGATCCAGTGCTGAGCGTTTATCATTATTAAGAGTTGCATTCTGAATCATACTGTAGTGAGAGCTTACACAAATAGTATTAATGGTAACAAAACAAAAAGATTGTCCATTCATTGGTTCATATGTATTTTAATATACATTTTTTTACACACTGTATATGCATTTTGCAAATAAACCAACTATTTTACTGTGTATTTTATACCCTATCAGAGCTTATTGGTGCTGTTTTTAGTTTGCATAGTAGTGAGCCACCACTTACAGTAATATCCAATATATATGGAATACAAGAAGACCTGAGTCACGTAAAAATAAGACATTTCTACCTGTTAACACTGATATACTACTGCAAACAGTACAAAATAAATGGAAATTATTTACAATAAGCACATATCGTTGACACATTTCAGCACTTTTGTATCATATTATGATCTTTTATGAAAATGTAAAAGTCAGGCAGTAATATGCAATAACCAGCTGAGTGGAATGTAAGGAACAAAAAGTATTTAAAATACTACAATTGTATTTACACATCAGTCCCCAATTCTGGACATATTAATATATATTTATATATTTATGTATAAAACACTCCTTCATGAATACTAAAAGGAGACAATTCCTGTTCATCTGCATGGTAGTCATGGTTGCAATGCATCATGGGTCACCATCAGGGGGCGGAGGCTGGCACAGCTTGTACAACCTGAGGAGAGACGCATGCCAGCGGCGGTAATAAACAATACTTAGGTGTTTTCTTATAAGGCGGCTGGCCCTGAATGAACAATTAGTCGGATGTAAGATGGTATTTTATTCCCCTAAAAACAAGTCAGCCTTCTCAAACGAGCTTTTCTCCCTGCCACTCACACACACCTAATTGGACATCTGACTGTGTTTTATCATGAATTGCAATACATGTTTACAGTCATGTGAAAACCTGAGCATTAGTAGCTGCTCCCACTAGTGCAGTGATTCTCAAACGGTGGAGTGGGCCCCCCTGGTTGGTGGTTGGTGAGGTGTGGGTGGTGGAGTACTTTCAATGTTATTGTAAACCTGTCAATATGTCCAAATGTATTATACTCAACATGCCATTTGACTCTTGAATACACTTGACAGCTCTCCTTGTTGTTACATTTTCCTGGTGTCAGTTTCAAGTTGTATGTTTTTTCTACAGTACAGAAAAATAAATATTATCGGTCGTCAATTGTACTTCAAACGGTGGGGCGTAACAACACTTCTGGGCCCTGGGGGGGCGTGACAAAAAAGAACTGAGAACCACTGCTCTAGTGACAATGTTGGTACACTACAGTTTTAGGAACAGTACAAGTGAACGAGGGAAGGACTTTCATGGCTTCGTTCTACCTCCAGGAGTGATGTCACACTTTTGGCACGGAACGTTCCAATGCTACCAGACGCTGACAAAGCAAATGCGACTTCCTCATCTACATTTCAGTGCATTTACTTTAGATTGGACCTCCCTCTCGCTGAGAAGACATCAACTCCTGATCAACACAAGCAGACCCTTCTAAGACCACAGCCTAATTGTGCTTGTCAATTCCGCTAAGAGGTTCAAAAAGGGCCGCCTGTCACACACACACACACGAGGCGAGATGTACTGTACATGTCACAGACAAAAAATGGCGAGTGCCTCTAATGAAGTCATTTGGCACAATAAATAAGATGAACGCCATTAAATAGTACAGTGTCCCGATAGCAGAAAGCTGAGTCTACCAGCTGTAAGTGTTATAATTAATAATTTGAAATAAACACCTTTACACATAAAAAATCTAGAAAATGTAAATTCTCCAACTGTGTAAATGCTGAGAAGCACTGCTCAGGACATAACTGGAAATACAGTATTTCCACCCTGCAAATACATACTGGTCCAAAATCATGTTCCATTTTCTATTAGTGTAACATTCTGCTCATTCTACAGAGTAACATGATTGCCGCTAACATTGTGGTTGCTGGTTTGATCCCAGACCCCGCTGTAATCATTCAACGTATTCATATTGTTCAACATTCATTTCAAATTCCACCGTTTTCAGTCTGGTGAAAACAAATGGACACATTAAATGGTGCCCCTACTGGCGGGAAGATCATTGTACATTTTTTATCACTGTAACATTTCAGTAACTCTATAGGGTGACTCGGGTTGTAGATTGGTCGTCTCCCAACCAGATGGTTGTTGGTTCGATCCTCTCTGCTTGTGTACCCGTTCAGTATATTTGCACATTTCAAAAATCGTTCCCCATTTTTACTTTCCAAAGTCTGAAATTCAGCTGTTTTCAGCACAGACAAATGAAATGGTGCCCCCTTCTGGTGGAGAAATAATGTTACATTTTGCATTACTCTATCCTTCCACTTATTCCACAGAGACATGACTCAGGTGGTAGATTTGTCACCTCCCAATGCAATGGTTGCTGGTTCGATCCTCGGCCATTGCATAATCCTTTAAGTAAGTTACTGTGGTTCGCTAACTACTCTCAAACCGGTTCAAACTACTCCAATATCAAAATATTCTGCTCATTCAGGACATTTAGGCCAGCAGTACCCAATGTGCGGCCCGGGGGAATATTTTTACTGGTCCCTGGCAGATAGTAAAAATGAAACTAAATTTAAACAACTGAAAAAAAGAGCAAAAAGGTGTCATGTAATTAGGAAAAACTAAATGGTTGACGCTAATTAATAAAAATATGCTTTGTGGACTATAACACAAAGCTGACATTTAATGCGTTTGGACACCCCTGGTGTAAGCTATCTAAAAAAATGTAATTTCTTCCATAATTCAATGTATTCTATGACATTTTTCGTAACTAAAAATGATCGACAATTGTGGTGGTGATGGTTCAATCATCACATTATGTTTTGGATACATATATACATATATTTCAAATTCAACTAAACATTCTAAAATTACAGTTGATTTGTAGAGCGCATCCCCAGTAGGGGTGCAATTTTCACCCTTGTGTGTGAGGTTAATTCTCGCTTTTTCTGCAGTTTGTTAGCACACAGTCAGAAAATGTAACCTCACCTTGGCACAGAAGATGGCGTCCGATCCCTCACTCCCAGATTCTTGGCAGAATTCTGAACTCTGGCACCCTAAAAGAGACACAGGCGGATGGTTGGACAGGGGTAGGAATAAACAGCACAAAGGGGAAAACGAGCCAAAGTAAGCAGCAAACGAACTTTTCTGCTCTCTGAATATTGCACACAAAGTCATATTCATTCATTTTCTATACCGCTTATCCTCATTAGGGTCGCTGGTATGCGGGAGTCGGGGTACACCCCTGGACTGGTCGCCAGTCAATCGCATGGCACATATAGACAAACAAACATTCACACTCACATTTATACATTTGCACAATTTAGAGTCGCCAATTAAGCTAACATGCATGTTTTTGGAATGTGAAAGGAAACCGGAGTACTTGGAGAAAACCCACGCACACACCGGGAGAACATGGAAACTCCACACAGAGATGCCCAGCGGAGATTCGAACTGTGAAACCCCTGACTGTGAGGCCAATGTGCTACCCGCTCAGCCACCGAGCAGCCACAAAGTAATATGAGCGCCATAAATAAATTTTGCGATACACAAGCATGGCAGCCTCTTTCTTAATATACGCGTGGTCCATAGGAGGACTCTTTCTTTACGACTTCAGAACTGTGAAAATCTGACTCATCGTTTTTTTGTCGTTTTTTTTTTATCGCGCTCATTTTACAAAGTAATATGAGCGCGATAAATAAAAAAACGATGAGTCAGCTGTTGCTTGAAAATAACATCTCTATTTCTTGCCGTTAAGTCACGGAACTCTGCAGATTTTCACGGTTCTTAAGTTGTAAAGGTCACAAAAAAAAGCGTCATTATGCTCATCTTGCAAACTGCAGAAGAGCACGTCGATGATAAAGAGTCTTTGTGGGCCATAAAATGGCGTTTGTATGATGAATGGTGTTTATGTGTTAGTGTTTGGCCCAGTCAGGATGCTCCTGCTTCTGTGCAGAGTCCGCGCTTACACAACCAGCAAGGGGCAGTGGAAGGCAAAGTGGACAAACAAAACACACATTATGACGCACATGCAAAAACACACAATCAAATTAAAAGCGACAGTGTCGGCCGCGTCCTAAATGTGCATCAGCTAACCTCCAGGGCACGACCGGGCAGTGTGACATTCTGCTCGCTCGCTCGCTAGCAGGGTACTATCAGCAATTACTCGATTGCCATCGCAGCCTCCAGGCAAAGATGGCCACTAATGTTGTAAGATAACAGAAGAAATATAACCCTCTATTAGTATAAAAAAACGCTATTTTGCAAGGTTATTCCAAAGGTTTCACAAGTAAAGCAGAACTGTGCTTTGCATGTTTCAAAATAATATACTACAGCTTTCCGTTACTGCTTTGGTTTAACTAATAACAATTCATTCTCATCATGTCTTGTAATGGCGACACATACAATAACTTTTTGTCACTGACAGCTTATTCACTTACTGTGTTTGGTGTTCATGGTCTTGTCACAGGAAGAGAGAGGAACGGAGAAGGATAACTTATTCAGTGAAGCACGAGGCTACATTTGTGTATTGGATGAAAAATGGTAATAAATCTCCTCTGATGTCATTTACGGGACACTATTCAGCCATTCTGACGCTCTCCCATTCATCAGCTGACGTCGGAGTTAAAGGACGCACACGAAGTGGACTCAACAGTTTTATCTAGGTCAGTTATGACGGAAGCTGAAGTAAATGTCATTTGATTAACAACAAATGCAAGGCACAAACGTATCGGGACTCAATGCAAACGAGCGACAGTGCCCCAAAAATGGTATATTTAACTAAACAATATCCTAATAGCTACACTGCCAACTAGTGGTTTGGCATGCACACAACAACCCCTTTATTTGCCATGGACAAAAGTTTCCATTCAAAAATACAGTAGAACCCAATTTTGCCGTCAAACATGCCGGTATCCCCGTCATCAGTTTTTCCATTGTATGAGGGGTCTTCCGGGTCCGTGGAACGAATTAGCCAATTTTCATGTTAAATGTTGTTCGGGTTACAAAAAAATCCTTTTGGAACGAATTCATTTCGTATCCCCGGGTTCCACTGCTACTGTGATTTTTTACTAATAAAAAGGTTCTCTATACAGTATAGGTACCTATCAAATATATAAATTAATATGAAATATTATTAAGTGTAATGTATGCATTTAAAAAAAAATTACATTTAAGTCGTAAAATGATGTCGTTTTCACAAGAGCATGCTAGTTTGAATTATTGACCATAAAACTTCATTGATTCATTTTCTATGCCGTTCGTCCTTACTAGGGTCACAGGAGCGTGCTGGAGCCTATCCCAGCTGACTGTGGGTGGTAGGCTGGGTACAGCCTGGACTTCTAACCCATGTCTTCCAAGATCAGCATTAAAAAATACATTTTAGTTGCAAAATGTAATACTTGAATTATCTACAGTTAGGCTTTTATTATAAGATGACAGAATATAAATAGAAATAAAGAAATACTGTTTATGCATTTAATCATAAAATCAAAACAGTAAAAAGACACCTCATTGTTCATTGAACAGTGGCCTTTATTGCCACACTCAAATATGACACGCAGCGTGAAGACTCCCTCCGCTCTGCTGTGACCTTTTCACTGCGTGACACGAGGAAAATCCCCAACGCATCCAAAATCCTTTCACTTAGTGGCGCTTCCATCCTTCGCTAAGCACATTTGTTATGACAGCACGGTGTTCAAGTGTGAAACCATTTGTCAGAAGTTGACATTCGCGCCACCTTTTGTCAACAAGATACTTGAACTGAATGCGTATTCAGCACGGGACAGAAAGTACCTGCTTCCTCATGACGTCAGTGGCCTGCATAATGCAGCGAGGGGGCAGGCCGTGGTTTCGGGCTAAGAGGATGGCCTGCTCCAGTGTCACGCTCAGGGTGCAGCTGTGGGTAAAAGGGGACAGGATATAAATTGTTAGAATATATTTGCAAAAGCTTCCTTACAGGGAATGCAATGTCCTCCGTGTGTCTTGTCATATGATGTTTGTAGTCTCCTGACCTATAGCTTTCCTCCACATGCTTATCACCTGAATCAAATAGCTTCGAGTGTCTGGGCATGTGAGTCTGACTTTCCCTGACTCAGAGCAGGTAATCACTCCTCCCCTCACATGCACCATTAAAGGCAATTACCAAAATAAACACCCACACTTATTGTAGCTGTTACCTGCAATATAAGATCCCAGACTCTCCACTTTGCTGCATTGCTCCCCTTTCTTCCTGCCCCCAGTTGCCTCTTGGATAAAAACGTAAAGATATTTCGGATTTGCATTTATTTACCCGTACTTGTTTAAAGAGTTAGAGATGGCTGTGTAATAACAAAACAAAAGGTAATCCCTGCTGGGGCGGAAGCAAACAATCCACTTTATTTATTGCCGGCCCATTTTGCATTCTCCTCTGAGCATCTTTGTTGCTTTTTCTTGAAGATCTTCTCCCTGATCACTTTGGACTCTGCAAGAGTGCAAGTATATTGGAACAGCATGAAGCAGGCGACGAAAAATCACCTCCGCAGCCTTAAGGAAGAGAGGAAGCATGCGGCTTTACGCTATTTAAAAATCCATTTTTTTTTTCTTTATCAGAATGGAAACGGAAGCTAAAAATATGATTTCTTCATGCTGGATTGTTGAGTTTATTACTTCCCATCATGCGGCTAAAATTAGACGATATCTCATTCAAAGTTATGTGCCGTAAAGTATTCCAATTCTTGTGGACCCCAGCAGCCTCACCCCCCCCCCCCCTTCAGGGAGTGTAACTCAATGAAGCAGCAGCAGGCAGTGTTGAGACTTTGGACAGTTCAATTTGCAGTGAAAAGACTCGGGATCGATAAACCAGCACAGCTTGTTAGGCTGGAAAGGTCACCCAGCAACCTTAACACCTGTCACCGCCACGCTAAGGACTTTCACACACTGTCCTAACTCGCTGTACATGGGTATGTGTGTGTTAATCACTGTCAACTCTCACACACACACACACACACACTTTGCTGTCACTAATGACTCACAAAATGGTGTCAACAGTCATTTTACGCACATCAGCCACTTGTGGGAATGACAATAACCCGTCTTCACAGCTCCAACAGATGTACTATCATGTCTTTTTGGACATTTGATTGCAAAATGAATACATTCTGCCCCAAATAGCACCCCCTGAAGAGGGAGAAAATATTAGCACACTTCACCAGTGCGCTCGATTTACACTTAATCTAGTATTCTGCATGACAGGATGCACGAAAATCAAAAATCTTTGTTGTGATAGGCACAGGGAGTCAGTCATTTGTACGGCCCTATGATTTCCGCGTTAACAAAATCATGGAATTGGCCAATAAAAACGGAATCCACTGTTAAGCGCGGAATGCTGTCATCGTGGAGAAAAGTAACGATTGTGTGGGGAAATATTTCCCCGGCGGACCGCTCAAACATGGTGAAATCTCCTCACAAACCTATACCCGCCCCATCCTGAGCTAAACACTCACATGTGATTGGAAGCAGACTATTAGCTCAGTTTAGCAGAGCATGCTAGTGCGGTTTTGTGACTCAGGCTGTATAAATGTGTTTACACCGTGATGTTTTACCGCTTGCATTTTAGCATGCCCGCTGACGTGGTGCAAGTTCTGAGGGAAATAACGACGAGAGACACCATTGTCATAAAAATGGTTTCTTTCTGAACTTAGATAGCTAGATAGATACTTTATTTTTCTCCAAGAGAAATTTACGTGAAACTCGGAATTACAATTTGTTGAGGGTTTTGTAGCAATGTGTGCAGAGGCTGACATCCTACTAGAAAAGTTAGCAAAGGTACATCCGTTTCTTAAATACTGGGCAAAATTGGTCAGTAATGTGTTGCAACGATAAATGTAAGACTTTTTACATTTAATTCACAGACAATTTTTTCATTAACCAAGAAAGAGCACACTATATGGTGATAAAATCAGTGTAAAAGTTACAAAATGAAATTTGGGAAAAAATAAAACCGATTTCATTGGGTCCTACGCTGGGGGAAACGACTCTTTCGAGGGAGGTCGCCCAATCGTCACCACAATAAGCCATCACCATCTGTTCGTATTTTTGGAGTTTTTTTTAGCGTGACTGCCAAATAACCCACCACAGGGTCAAAGAAAGTGGCAGGTCCCAGCAATTTGATAAAGGTTAAAGGAATAACCGTTTGAAAGGATTTAATAACAAAACCCGAGGCATGACAGCATATGAGCTGAAGATTTTCTACCTTTAGGTTCAGAACCCCTGCCCGCGGACCTGTCTGATGTAGTTCACGAGCCAAATTTGGCCCATGGCCACCAGTTGCCTAGCTTTGATCTCGAAGCTTTGAATGTCGTTTATGTTTTTATGGCGGAATCCAGTTCAAGTCAAGCCAAGAGAGTTCCCTGGCTGTCATCTGCTGGGTTCACTGTACGTTAAAGCTGTTTGCGTGAGTGATTATATGGACGCAAACAAGCCCACTTTGGGTTAATAAAGTGCACGGCACCAGAAACTTTCTATTAGAGACCAGGCAAGCAGACGTGTGACTTTATCAAGCCATCAGTCACAAGCCCTCGCCGTGTAAAAGGGCGCATGAGAGCGAGACAGAAAGATATGGAAACTGTCATGGAGGGGAGGAGGAGGAAGAAGGCGGGGGTGAGAGAGAGCAGAGATGAAAGATGACAAACGATCAGGATATTTCTGTCCCTGTCAATTGATGAATGGTGGCTCAGCTGGGGGCGAATTAGCATAAGCAGCCATATATAGAGCTCAGTGAGAACGGAGGTGATTGACCGTCTTCCTACTGTTAAGCCCCTCCTCTGCTCGCAGGAAGAATGGGGCCCAATTAGGACCAGGCGCGAAAAATCCGGCTACTAATTCAAGCCGAGAACAGCGGTGCAGCTGAGAAACAGAAGATGAGGGGAATGAAGGAGGCCGCTCGGTTCAAGGCAAGCGGCGTGGTGCAAACGCTAAAAGGTTGAACGCTGTCAACAGTTGATAAAGCAGGGAGGGACCACTCTGCTCACCGGTGAACGCCGCTGTTGCACATGACGACGTGCGTGGCCCCCAGACGCGAGCACAGCTCTGAGGCCACCGTCAGGAGGCCCACCCCGGACGCCCCGCAGGCGGTGTACTGGCAGGCGGCGGTGCGGCGACAGCTGATGAAGCTCTCCATCAAACGGTAGAGCTCCTCCGTTGCGTTGAGGGGCCGCATCAGCTGCGGAAGCACATACACATAGAAAACGGAAAATAGATGACATTATATATTACATGGGGGGTGCTTATAAAAAACAATTTAATCTACACAATGCAACGTCTGCAGGTCATAATTTCGGAATTGTGTAGATGAGAAAGGAGGTTTTGCCTTCATGGTGTCATGAAAACTCATAACTTCAAATTTGAGCGCTTGAGTGCCTCTTCGCTCAAAGGCGGAGTAAACAAGTGGGCGGGATGATAAGACTTTTCTCATAAATAAGAACTTGGGACACATAATACTTTCAGAACATCATGACAGAAGTTGACAAATGTATGAATCTTCCTTGGTGATGGCAGATAAACCCAACATAAATGCCTTTATTGACATGAATAAAGTGATCTGCTATAAATAAAGTATCTGCTGTTTCTATGTCACCTTACCTTATCTATATGAGCAGCCTTGGGTGCAGAGCTTGGCGGCATGTTGGATTGATCCATGAAGAAAGCCCTGGGGGAGGAACCACATTTCCCATATGGAGTTACTTTACTGGACATCTAGGAGATGAAAGCGGCATTTTGTTTCCATTTAGTGCTTTTGCTCGCATGTCGTCCTATTTCTTTTCCGAGAACAGGAGGCCACCTGCTTTTTATTTGCATTCTTTTTAATATTATTATAATTATTACACATCCTCTCCATCTGACAAGGGCCAAGCTCAGCACAAAAACAGACTCGTCGTCTCGTCCCGGGCCTCACGCCAATGCCATCGCGTCATTCATTCATGCATGGGCCGGCGTGTTTCCTCGCTGCTCCACCGGGGGCAGCAGTGAGTCGCATCTTTAAGGATGAACAGAGCAGGTCCTTGTGATGGTGAGTGCTTGTAATGCAAACTCAGCAGTGTGGGACTCCATCAAATCTCAGTAACCCACCAGTGTGCTAAAAATAGGAACACTACACTATATTAAATTCAGACTAATAGAATCACAGAGGTTTTTTTTTTACTTCAAGCAAGAGGCACTTGTAATGAAAGAGGGGCACACATTCACACTTGCATAGAAAATGAAGCTTTCAGGGATGAGACAACGGACTGGAAAAATGCACATCGTTGGTGGACAAGAGCGTTTTTAGTCAATATGTAATTATGGTCATTGTCATTCATAAATAAAAGTCACTCAATATGATGTAGTGTAGGTCAATCAATTCTTTGAAATCAAAAGTCAGCGTTACATCCTTATATAGCGGTCAAAAATATTTACACAACTGCAGAGATTACTGGGTTTTTATTAGGAATAAGGTTGGTAGGGGTTAGGGTAGAGTTTGCACAAAGGCAGTTTCAATAATGATTTTACATATTTTCCCATTTTTTTCCAATTCAGGTACACAATGCAACCGGTGTTTATTTGAGGCACGGCGTCTATTAGAGCGGAGGACACTGCTGACTGTTTTTGGAAGTGTATGCCTGCCTATATTGACAATAATCACTATTATATTTGAATGGTGGTACTGTAAGTATGGTAAATATACTAAAAGAACTGTAAATATGGTACTGTAAGTGACATTTATGGCGCCACCTGTGGGCAAAATGCTCTGCAAGACATACTAGCATACATGTAATACAGATGTCCTCAAAGTTTTATTATAATTAAACCAGGGCTGGTCAAAGTGCAGCCTGGGGTCCATTTTCAGCCAGTGACTCGCTGATAAATTGGCCCACGGCAGGTTGTAAAAATAAAATTTAGCACTAACAAAAACATCAAAAATGGGGAAAATAGAACAAAAAGGCACAATGTTGATACACTGATAATGTTGATACTAAAAATAACACAAAACATTAAGTAAATACGTTTTTTAAGCTTTTTATAAATAAATATATTCAAATGCCCCCCTGCATCCATTGATTTTTCTGTATGTGGCCCTCTGTGGGAAAAGGTTTGGACACCCCCGGATTAGACGAATGGTCTATTACTTACGACCAAATAGGCGTCCCGGCTAAAACGGTTTGGTTGACGGCGGCCATTTTTTCAACCAATCTTGCTCAAATATGACACACATGTGCTTGTCAGTCCCCTAAAGGTGCGTACCAAATTTTGCGGCGGTTTGGCGGACACACACGCCACTTCTAGGCTAAAAGTGGAGGTGCTTGCTAACACCTCACAAAACAAGAACAAGAACAGGATGGGATAACAGCCCGTTTAATTGTTTCAAGCTGGCCTCAAACAACGCTTACTTTGTTAATAAACCCAGCACACTTCCTCAAGTGCACTTAAAATGTAGATGAACAGTCGGCATGAGGGTCAATAGGTAAATATAGTCCGACAGGCGGCAGGACCTGCTTTCCTCATTGGGCAGCCAGGAAAACAACAAGCTTGTATACAGTAGTCATTTACTTGTCATTCCCACATTGTCCTATAGCATTCTACAGTGTCATTCCCACATTGTCCTATAGCATTCTACAGTGTCATTCCCACACCCTCCTATAGCATTCTACAGTGTCATTCCCACATTGTCCTATAGCATTCTACAGTGTCATTCCCACATTGTCCTATAGCATTCTACAGTCTCATTCCCACAATGAACCACAGCTCCCCAGGCCCAGTAGCACTCGTGCAGCCCTCGCCCATGATGCTATATAACCACCGTGCTTGATCGTGGGCAACACACAATTGTCTTAAAAATAACCTTTGTTGGAATTCATTTTTCCCCCTCAATGAAGCGCAGCTCCACAATTCCGACAACACTCATGCAGCGCCAGACCATGGTGCTACATCCATGCTTAACTGTAGGCTCATTTTTGTTGGAATTCAGGTTTCCCCTCCATAAACTGCAGCTCCCCAATGCTGGTAGCACTTCGTGCAACCCGCATGATGCCGCTATACCGCTATCATGCTCGACTGTAGGCAACACACAATTGACTCAAAGATTACTTTTGTTTAAATTATTTTTTCCCATCATTGAACCAGATCTCCTCAGTGTCACCAGCACTCTTGCAGCCCCAAACCATGGCGCTACCACCACCGTGCTTGACTGTAGATAGCAATTGCCTTGCTACTCATTAGTGCATTCAAACCCTAGAAAAAGCTTCTTAGTACTGTTGCTACTTGCTGCTGGGCTTACATTTTAATAACTGTAAATGTCATTAATCAAAGCAATGCAAGTGATTTAATCAACACATATGCGCAGCTTTGGGTTTTCATTCATGTCGTAGATATGACTCTTGTCCTCCACTGCTACATTCGAAATTAAACTCTCCTCCTGTTTTGAGAGGAGGGTGTCATGCTAATGCAATCGTTCCCACGCTGCTCCTGGAAACATCTGTCCTCCAAATCCCTGCTTCGACGCCTCAGCTGATGTCTAAACCTCCTGAGAGCGTTCCCATTGTCACGAAGCAGCGAGAATAAAGAATTCCTGTTGGCTGTATGAAATACGACCGGGATCATTTCTGGCCAGTGGCCAAGGCCCGCATTAGATCCTCATATTAAAAAAAAACAAAGTAGTGCTTATTTCACTTACTGTAATGCTGCGGGCAAGTCATGTGGCTCACTCCGTAGGATGCTATAGGACAATGTGGGAATTACACTGTAGAATGCTATAAAACATTGTGGGAAGTACACTGTAGAATGCTATAAGACGGTATGGGAATGCTATAGGACATGCGGGGAAACATAAGTTCCAACATGTACTGTGGCATTGTAAAGCACATACTGAGCGGTTTTCCAACATGATAAGCCGCTCAAACACCTCCAAGATGACAAGTGTCTTTCTGAGGAGTATGAAGACCTCAACTGAGCATCTGTGGGGTATCCTCAAGTGAAAGGAAGGAAGGTGTAGGAGCTCAAGGCATCTAACATCCACCAGTCATGTCATCATGGAGGAGTGGAAGAGGATTCCAGTAACAAATTTCATGACCGAGGCGGCATTGCTAGATAACGATGGTGCTCTTACTTAATATTCTGTGAGGTGTACTCACTTGTGTTGCCAGCTATTTAGACAATAATGGCCATGTGGTGACTGTTTTTCTGTGGAAAGTAAATCCATACTGCTATACAAGCTGCACAATGGCTACAAAATGTATAGAGTGTGTACTGTACATGTTCCACACATACAGCAGATTGCAACCAAGGGCAATGCGGTCATTTTCATACCATCACTGAAAGCTGAGAAACTAACGTCCTGCCTTTGAACCCACCGTGCAGTTAGGTCTTAATGAAAGTAAATCTCTGCACCCTTCTTCCCTGGAATGATGAGCTTACATCTCATTCTTACGCAACCCCCCTGGACTGATGAAAGCTATAAATGTTTAAGACAATGTCAAGTCTTTTAAGTTCAATTCAGCCTGATAGTAATCAATCAAAGTTCAATGGCAGTCGAAGAGGCTGCCAATTTCCAATTTAAAGGTTCTGCATTCCGGGGGGCTGCATGTAATTTTGACACTGGTGCACCACCAAAAAATAGCGACTGATGCACGAGAAAGAGGATTCCTGATTCCTGAGAAACCGCAGCATTTGGACGACTTTGCACAGGAAAACATCAAAGATGCGCAATGACACAAAAGTGACTTTTTGTTATAGACAGGCACGGACAACTCATTAGCATTAAAGCTACAGAAGAACACTTGGGTAACACTTCCAATGCGCTATTGTGGCACCACGGAGACTTGAGAAATAATATATAATATATATTATTGGCTCTATAACCGAAAGAAAACCCCAAACGTGGATTTTGTCGTGACTCCCGTGGGATGAACACATGTGCTTATGTTTAGGGTTTGCGGATGACTTGTGCGTCTTCATTAAGCAGCGGATTGCGGCATCTTGGAGTGGCAACCGCCTCACAGCGTCTTAATGCAACCCTGGCGGCCGTATCGTTTACTCTTCGTGACTGGCTTTAGTTGAATGCCAGCCAGAAGGCATCAGGGCACAGGCCTCGGCAGGCGCGACGGAGGAACGCAAGCGTTTGAAGACCAAAATACATGCGCGCACGCAAGACAAATATTTTGGACGCCTGCAGAAACAGCAGACAGAAGGAAGTGCAACCCGGAAAGTCAAAATATGGGGCAAAATAAGCTACTAAAGTGGCACTAAACGCTTAATTTTGCACTGGACCTCATCGTACCTCACAAGACCAAAGTTCAGCAAACATCAAAATAAGTAATTTTGCTTTTTCTTTGGCTTTGTGTAACATCTTTTGCACTTATTCCATGGTAAGCAAACTCACAGTCGAACGGTAACGGTCCAACTTCTTTCTACACATTGTGATGGAACGATACACCTTCATCGTGTTTCCTCAAATTGTTTTACTTCTAAAAGTGGTTAACATTTTTTACACTTGTGTGAGTGTCAAAAATGCTACTTTAAAATCTCTTTACAGTTAATACATGTTCTATGATGGCAACAGTTTGAAGCCGAAACAGACTATTTCTCCAGCATCATTATACGTGTGAATCCTAGTTATCAAATTTAAGCTTTTAGACAATGTTCAAATGTTGCTTTAAAATGCTCAAACAGTTAAAAAAAGCTGTCCCTCACCACACGCACCACCATGTGCGCTGAGCAGTGGGCTTCACAATCCATGGGGTACCCCAATTTGCATAAGGGGTTGCATTCTTGGCAAATGCACAAAAGACTCGCATTACTTCCCTAAGGCATAGAGCATATATATTTTTTAGTTTGTTAATTTGTTATTTTGAAAAAAAAATTTTATTGACCAATTTATTTCCATTGTATTTGTCTTACTCTAATACACATATGTAACTAATTTGATGTTCAAGCCAAATAGTACAAAAATAGCTGTTGGAGGATCAGTTAGGTCCTAGAGATGCTGTGACCACATTTGGCCAAAGGGGAAGAATTTTGTGACAGGACTCGTCTTCATTATATAAGCATTTTTATTTTTCAGTTCATCACTAACAGTGGTTGACTTACTTTTACACTTTTTTTTACACCTAAAAGTGTAAAAAATGCCTGTACAGTTAATAAATGTTTTATGATTTATGAGGACAACGATTTGGCCTGAGAACAGCTTCTTTCTCATAATGGGCGGGAATGTGAGCACACTGGCAAGGAAGGTCAGTCAAAAATCATCATTTTTCTTTTGATTTAAAGTAATAACCCATGAAAGCGGTTTTATTTGTCTTAAATGACTCAAATTGGGGCCGCATGATGAGTACATGGCCTCACAGTTAGTGGATAGAGGGTACGAATTTTAGTTTGAGGATCTTTGTGTGGAGTTTGCATGTTCTTCCCATGCGTACGCGGATTTTCATTAATTGGAGACTGTGAATCATCCGTGTGTGTAAATGTGAGTACGAATGGCTGTTTCATATCAATGTGCAGTGCGAAGACTGTGTACAAGCCCTTAGGTGTAGCAGAATGGTAAATGCTTAAGTGACAAGATGAAAAACAGCCTGCAGTTCATTCAGTCCACCGTAGCGTGTGCCGGGCTCTTTTGTGCTAGTCATACAGCTTCAAAATCTCAGCCCGCAGTCTGCGATTAACCCGACATGTGGCCGCACTCCAAGGATAACGACGTGCCTGAGGTCGGAGGGAGGAGTGACATCACGGCCCACTCTGTGGTGGTGTTACCAAACGGAGAAAAAGAGAGCAGCTGGGAATGTTTACTTTCGCAGCTGGGAAAACTGTCAACCGTGTTTCTGATCCCAGTAATGTTTGGTTTAATTATTTAAGTATTACACGCAATATTTGACTGAAGGAGCATTTTGACAGTGAAGTGCACCTTTGATTTCACTCGTGATTCGTCAACATAATTGAAGAAATTGTGCTCACATACAATTGAAGGCAGAAAAGTTGCATACTCATTCACATGCTTGATTCTTTTTTATTATAAACACAAACAACCAAGTAATCCCAATAAAATCATGCGCCCAAATAACCACTCAACCCTCCAACATGGCCGCCTGACGGTGCCGATGAAGTTTCACCGCTGCTATTAATTATCACACAATCTGCAGCATCTTCCTGCCCCCCGAGGGGCATCGGATAGAAAGGAAAGGCGAGCCGCGCTTGAAATGGATTTCACGGAGCGCGACGGATTAGTTCAATCTGGTATATTTCAATCTTGGTGTTTAAGTGTTGCGATGGCGACGGAGTGGGGATCGAATGTCAATAAATGAACAAGATGAGATATTAGGCAGGCTGGATGCAGGAAGCTTATCTCCAACAATCCAGTCCAGTATACGTTACATACATAATCAATCACATGTCATCCTTGCAAGTAATGCTGAACACATGTAGCGGACATCAAACATCCTCCTCATCGCTTTTTGATGAAGTATCACCACTGGTAAGCCGCTTTTAAAACTTTGGTTCTGTTGCTGCTGTGTTCTGCAATATACTCACTAATAAATGAGCATGCGGCTGAAGAAAGGAATGGAGTAGTAAATACTGGCCAATGATCAAGATGTGCATGACGTACCTCAGCCTCTTGTAGTACTGCTTGACTTTATCCAGCGAGGCGGCATTGATCTGCGCCTGGTACTCTTCCACTGAGACGTTATCTCGGTAGTAGTAGCCCTCCATGCTCTCCAGTGCTAGAGGAGGCAAGGTGCATCGTTGGCTTTATTGTTAAAAAGCCCCTCAAGCTCCCCAAAGAGCAGCCACCGGGTGGGTACCTTGCGTGAAGAGCACGGGGTGGAGTTTGACACCTCCGCCGCTTTTCAGCCTGAGAGGCAGCTGAGAGAAGTAGAAGCTCTCCAGCTGAAGGCAAACCTTCAGGTTGTGCCGAGTGCCCTCCACCTGGTACGAGATGGGCATGTCTTCAGGGAGGGGGGGAGAAGAGAGGACATTTGAAATTGTACAATTTACATAGACTGTATATATTTTGTGTACATACTGGCAACTAATGGTTCCCTTTCAAATTGCTGGAAATAGAAGGTGACCTTCTCCAAGTCAGCGAGGGCCACCTGAGTGTCCTCCAGCATGGCTTGCTCGTCAGTCTGCAGACATTCAAAATCAATACGATTCCTTTGTGTGATTATGGCCATCTGGTGTCACGTTATTCAAAATCAACAAAACCCTAATTGGGCCAAAGATCCAAACAATCCAAACAGGAACAGAAGCAATCATCTCTGAAGGTTTGGAATGGACTGGTTCAAATTTATGCGAATGTTTACCCCTGACCAAAGATATGGCCATCTGGTGTCAAGTAATTCAAAATCCATCGAATCCTGGCTAGAACACAGATTAAAATAATCGAAATAGGAACAGGAACAATAATCTCTGAAGGTTTGAAGTGGATCAGTTCAAAATGTTTGACAACATGGTGATGTCTGACCCAAAATACTTTGGCCATCTGCTGTAAAGTTATTCAAAATCAATTGGGCATAAAATCACAGATCAAAATGGGGAACAGATCAAAATAATCCAAACAGGAACAGAAATCATAATCTCTGAAGGTTCAAAGTGGATCGGTTCAAATTTGTGACTACCCGGCCATTGGGTGTCATGTTACACAAAACAAAATCAATGGAATTCTTGCTTGGGGAGATACCTGAGGTACCAAGGTACCAGGTGTACCAGGAATTCTTGCTCGAGCACAGAGAAGAATAATCCAAACAGGAAGAATAATCGTTGAAAGTATGAGGAGGGTGGTTTGCAATCTGTGAGGAATATGATTACATCTTTCCTCGGTAGTATTTCAAACTCAGTTGAGTTCTTAAAAAAATCAACAGGGTTGACTTTATCATAGAGTTGAAACACGCCAATATTGCATAGAGCCAAGACGGGGACTCTGCTTGGTATATGAGGATTGCTCTGATCCTCTGCTGTGATGTTTTAACATGCATTCTAGTTTTTCTGTAAATGAACAATAGACCATGCATGTTTTTCTACGTGTGTGAGGTCTGGTGACCAGCTAGCTCCAAGAAGCCCCAGAAAGCTGTGCGCATCGGTCGTGTGCAGTATTTATGCGGCGTGAGCTTGAGTCAGAGTACATACGAAGTGAGTTTGACAGTTGTGATGCATTTCTGATGCACAGGAGAAGTGGCATGTCAGCTCTGTATTGTTGCCTCCAGTTGACCCCCTGCTTCCAATTTCATATGTGAAATTTGTTTTTTTTTCTTGAAACATACGTTTTTATTCCTGCTGCTGTAGCAGATGCTGAAATTCTCTCGTGAGGAATTGCAGTGCAGTGTGTACATTATTCATACAGTGCATAATCTGTACAAGATAGTGATGTAACTATATTTTTATGGTTTATCTTCTTCTTCTTCTTTTCCTTTCGGCTTATCCCGTTAGGGGTCGCCACAGCGAATCAATTGCCTCCATCTAATTCTGTCTTCTGTATCCTCTTTTCTTGCGCCAACTACCTTCATGTCCTCTTTCACTACATCCATAAACCTCCTCGTTAACAGTAAAATGAGAAGCCTCCGCACATTCATTGCTGGTGTAGTGATAAGGCGGCCATCATATTATCATATTAGATATGGGGCTCACCAGGTTGGGGGAGAGGAGCGACTGGAAGTGGAAGAGCAGCCCAGCACTCGCTATTTGCTCCAGCCATCGCCTGCTGGCTTCCTGAGCCTCCTGAAGGTCCTGGGGGTCCTGGTCTGGCTCTTTTCCCACACAGTGGAACTGCAAACATAGCAAAGTAGGAATGAATGCTCAGTGTTTTGTGTATAGTTGGTACCTTTCTTTAATATCATCTCTGTATAATGCAATGCAGGTCTAGACCACAACAGAAATGAGCAATGTAACTGTTTATGATACAGTTGTTTGAATGGGGTTTTTTTGTGCTTATTTTTGTTACAGTTGGCTTGTTTTAATTTTTATTCTCTCTCTTGTTGTTGGTTTTTTTCTGCTTTTTTTTTTTTACTGTTATTTTTGAAACCTTCCTAAAAAAAATTATGTTTTATGTTTATTATTATCATTATTACCTAATATTATCATTATTTTTATCAATGTTATCAATATTATTATCAAGATTATTATTATTGTCATCATTAACTAGTATTATCATTATTATTAACATTGCCAACATTAACATTATTATCACCATCAACTAGTATTATCATTATTATTATTATTGTTATCATCATTAACTAGTATTATCATTAACTTTATTACCAACATTATTAACATTATTATTATCAACATTATTATTAAAGTTGTTATCATCATCATCATTGTATTATCATTATTATCAGTATTATTGCTATTAATAACACTATTATTAACATATTTATTATTACTGGATTATCAACATTATTATCAACATTATTATTACTCTTATTATTATTGTTATACTTGTGTGCAGTTTACCTGGTTAAGAACAGCCAGAAGGTGCTCGGAGAAGGCACACACCGCCGCGACCAGAGACTGACAAAACACCATGTCTCGACGCAATTGGATCTCAGAGTCTGGCAAGAAGAAAGAAATAAAAAGGAAAAGACAAAAAGAACATGAGATAAATAAAAGTAATACAAATCTCTGCACAGCTCCTGAAGAAATACTGCCCCAACAAGAAGTACTATCACAAAGATTTTGACACTATTTAAGCCACGCTTCCTGCTTCCTCACAGAGTTTGTGCTTTATATGTAAACAAACATAGCTTAGCTCCTCGGCTTACCTACTTCCTGACTTTTATAGCACTGTTAGAATAAAGATTGATGTGGATTTGAATGTCTTTCGACAGTTTATGGGGACTTTTTAATGGATGCAGACTTTTTAATGCACCATAAAGTTGACTTAATTGTGCATTTAGGACACTGATGTATGATCACATCGGACCGTCCCTTTTGAATTCTTTGGAAGTACATGTGAGGTCACCAAGTAAGCAGACAAACCTGTATACTGCAGCAGAACCAACAGCAGCCTTGTCTTCACCTCTATGGAGAAGCAAATAAAAGCAATCCATAACAAAACGGGGTACTGTATAATAAACTCAGGCCCTTTGGGGCACAGTAATGTTTGGACATTTGTTTACCTTCACATATAAGCGATGTTCCTAAGGTAAATATTATGTTCTGACTAAACACTACAAACTCAATGTGGACTCTGACCTTCAACATATTTTGCAATGGTTTGCGTTAGGCCTTGAACGCTGCCGGGGAGGTTCCAAGGGTCCTGCTTGACGTGGAGACGTAGCTTCTTGGTGTAGTTCACCTTGGGCTCCATCTCTTGCTGAAACTCTGACGGGCGTACACCAAAAAACACACATCGTGATTTCTAGAACACTGTAAACCCCCAATATTCTGCAGCGTGATGCGCCATCTTTTTCTACAATACAGTCGTCGGCATGTTACTCCTCTTGCAAGATGGAAGGAAGGCTTGCAATGCAGTTTACTTTGGAGAGGAAGAAGTGATTTGCGATGGAGGATTAACTGCTGTGCGATCAGATGCAAGAATGCTTGAGTTAATCCCATTTTCATCCGTTATCAACATTACTGGCGGTAACATGGATCAGCTCTGATCAAGGCCTGATCAAGGCCCTCGCATCACCCCGCTGGGCATTTCATCCACACGTGCAAAGACCTATTTTCAGTGCTAGCACATGTGCGTTTACTTGAAGCCAGGCTGAGATGAGAGGGAATTCGGTAAACCACATGGGTTTGTACTCCCCATCCAAACTAATACAAACCAGCAACCAGCATTTTTACTGCCATTAAACAAAGATAGATTTTATTTTTAGCAGGGTGCACAATAAAACCAGCTAAAGACTTGTTGTCACAATAAAAGTCAAAGGAGGAGATAATTGCTTTTGGGGACATAAATTAAAACATGAAACACAGAAATTCTGAAATGACATTCAACCTAATAATAATAATAATGTTGTTTTGTAACATTTTTAATTATGTACTGACATGTCTTATCATTGAGAGTGTGGAAAAGAGGTGAAGAAGCATGTGCAGGCAGGCTGGACAAGGTGGAGAAAGGTGTCAGGTGTGATGTGTTTCAGCTAAAATGAAAGGAAAGGTGTACAAAACTGTGGTGAGACCTGCAATGTTGTTTGTCTAGAAACAGTGCCGCTGAGGAAAAGCTGGAGGTAGCAAAGATGAAGATGCTGAGGTTCTCTTTGGGTTTGACCAAGATGGACAGGATCAAAAATGAGTACACCACAGGGACAGCACATGTTCGAGGTTTTGGAGATAAAGTCAGAGAGGCCAGACTGAGATGGTTCAGACATGTCCAGAGGAGAGATAGTGAATATATTGGTAGAAGGATGCTGAGTTTTAAGCTGCTAGGCAGGAGGCCTAGAGGAGGACCAAGGAGAAGGTTTATGGATGTAGTGAAAGAGGACATGAAGGTAGTTGGCGCAACAGATGAGGATGCAGAAGACAGAGTTAGATGGAGGCAATTGATTTGCTGTGGACATCCCAGAAGGAATAACCCAAAGGGAAAGAAAGAAGAATGACATCTATTGAGTTCATGGTAATTTTTATTATTTTACCTAATATAATTGATTTATATATATTTAATAAATACTTAATATTAATTTATTCAATTACATTTCTTTTATTTAAAATTCTCAGATTTTTTTGTGGCTAAAACAGTTAAATAATGGAGTACGTATTTCTTGCATCATCCAAGGAAGACTTTGAGCTCGGATTTTTATCAAAAAGTGCTGACACTGTATGACGGGAAGAAGTAGATTTTTTAACTTTATATCATATTTTACATAGTTTACCTTTAAAAGTTGTAGATTGGACTAGTGGGACAATTGCTTGAAATTTTACCCAGTCCCATTCCGAATGTGAAGAAAACTGCAGAAGTAAAAAAGTGTTTTCCGCATGTTTTTCTAAAGGTAGGATCAGGTGTGCCATTTGGAGACTCTTGGTCACAGTCTGACCCTGGAACAGACTATTTATGTAAGTCATATGAGAAAATGATAATAAATGTCCTTGACCGAGGTACAAATATTACATTAGAAATAGAAAAAAACATTTTCCTTAGCAGCCATTACTGTTGGTGGATTCAAGTTCATTCTTTTCAAAGTGCCTGCTTGAGAGGAAAGATGGCTGGGAAGTCTTTTAGTTGCTGGAATCCACCTACTTCCCACACATTACACAACAGGAAGTCTGCTGGGACAACGTCAGCATGTGGTCTATGTTCTGTTTGGTGCTAGCGGACTAGGCCTTTCAAAACCTCAAATATCCACTGGGATGACAAGCAAAAGGGAGATTCTCTACATGAACATGAGGGGTTCCTGACCCTGTAAGCCTCTTCCCGGCGTGAAGCACTTTGTTTGCTCAAAGGCCCGGGCGACCACAGGTCCTCTGAGCATGCTGGTGATGGAGTCCACCTGAGCAGAGGGCAGAAGGTCCAGTTCTATACTATATGTGTGTTTTTTTTTAAACAAAACCTCTGATGTCACACCTCACCTGGCTGAAAAGGTGCTCCAGGAAGCTGTGAAGCTTCTTCTGCTTTTCATGGGACAGCCACACACTGGACGCCATCTCGTCCCCTGCAGAGGTAATCACAGCTAGTTAGCCACGTAACAGGATGGCATGCACTACCTCGTAATTCGGCAACCATTTTATTATACTCTATCTGCTCACCAAAAGGTGTTTCTCTCTGTAAGGGACTGAAGCGGCCCGCAATCACTGACATCATCAGTCGTTAACTAGCCAAATCCTGCTAATGGCCACCGGATGCCCAGAAACGCTACTGGACAAAACTATAGAAAGAGGAAGATGTATCTAATAATTATAATAATAAAACAATTCTAAAGAAGTCAACTTTAAAAGTACAGGTACATTTTCTCTTTAATTATTGTTACAGTATTTTTATTGTATTGTTATTATTTTGTCATTTTTTGCTTGTTGAATTATTTTGAATTAGTTGTTTAGATTCTCTAGTGTGGATGGAAAAGGTCATGTTAAGGGATAAGATAACATGCAATTCTTTGCAAATTCATTGCAACAAAGTATTAGAAAAAAGGGCTCCCAGATGTCCAAAAACGCTACTGGACAATCTTATAGAAATGAAACATGGGTATAACTTGATAAAAACTGTCATGGTCTGGCCATGCTCTGTTTCACATTGTCACACAGGTTTGAATTAATGTGAATAAACCACCGCTTCCCTATTGCCAGCAGCACTCATGCAGCCCCAGACCATGTTGTGACCGCCACGCCCTGCTTGACTGTAGACAGGACACAATTAGTCATCTAGTTTTACCAGTCATTTATGCAATAACAGCTGAGTGCTGAGTGGTTTTCTTTCTCCTATACAGTACAAGCTGTACATTGCCTGAAGGTATCTTCTAGTTTCATCTCTATCCCTTGAGAAGATACTGCAATAAAACGGCTTGCTGAAATGTGACTGGTCTCACATTGTGAGTCTTGGATCGCTTGTGTAAATGCCTCTTTGAGCATGAAGATAAATAAAACAGATGTTGAGGCGCACGTGTGGGACGCATACGACTGATATTAGCAGGAGATTCCACTGGGATATGATGGCAAACATCTGCCAAGCATCCTCTAGAAGGGATTAATGGCGCCTGAGATTTATGGATCTACTTTGCAGAGACTTTTTTTTTTTTTTTACAGTTATTCTAACTAAAGTTGCACTGTACCTGAGTCCATCTCGTCACTGTGAACGTAGGAGCTGCAATGGCTGCTGCAGATGCTGGTGAAGGAGGCAATGGAGTTCCTGTTGCTGTTACAGTCACTGTGAAGAAACGTAACCGTATTTGGTCTCACTCTTCGACATCGTATCACTACGCGCTGTGTATTCACCTGTACGAGTCTCTGTTGCTGATAGTGTCATGTCCCGAGTCTTCCTGTTCGTCCCCCGCCACATTAAAGCACACTTTCTTCCCATTGCGCTCCCCTCTGTCGGCCTCGCTCTCGGCAGATATGAAGCTCTCGGGGCTCTTGGCGTCTGACGGCGGAGGGTGAGTGATGGACGATAAAAGGCTGAGCAGAGAAAAAGCAGGTGAGATCACATCAGTGACAATGACTACACTCATGATACAAAACAGGGATATACAACTGGTGGCACGAGGGCCAAAATGAGGCCCATGACAGGCATCAGCGATTTTGCAGCAGTCATATAGGGGATTTTGACTGTCATTTTTACAGCAGATTCCTAACAACACGGCATTGTTCCTAGGTCTTGGATGAAAGTTTTTGCAGCAGGTTCTTAAAACTTTTTGTCACATAAAATATCTTTGCCCAGCATTTTTGGAGTAGGTGTCTAAAAACTATACAGCGCTCCTGTCATATAGGGGACCTTTGACAAGTGAAAATTATTTTACCTCCAGTAGGGGGGCACTGCAAAAAAAAAGTTTGGGAACCACTGTTATAGAGGATCTTTGGCTAGCATTTTTCCTGAGGAAGTCTGGCTTCTCCTTGTGCTCAGCTTTCTTAAAGTGCAGGCCACAGAATAATTAAGATACATAGTCCTGCTATGGACTCTTGTGTTGGGGATACAATTTGTACAGTGTAGTACTTGCGCGGTGAGTGTGGGCTCGAACAGCGGGCCAAACAAAACCCCCGATGTGTTTGGTTTCCGCACAGCGCCCCAGATGATGAGGGCTGTGCATTATATTATTAAGTTCAAATGCGTAGCGGGAGGTGGGGCAGCTGTGTCAATACGCGTAGACGCTCCACGTTTCTCTTCGCTAGCTTGCGCTCTATCAGATAGTTCCATCGTGGGGGCGGGGGGAGCAGGAAGTGTCCCGGTGGGGATATTTGCACAGTTGTACTAACATGGTAGGACTGAAAGCTGATAAAGGCTTGGCTGGACTCTCCGACATGCAATGTCACTTAAGACCGTCGACCCCGTGACCAAAACGTGCAGACAAGTGTAAGCTATTTTGAGTGACAGCTTGCTATCAGCGTTATTGAGGTGTGGTGATGCATGTGGTGAGCTAGAACATCCACATTAGGTGCAGATGCGGTCATTTATTGTAACTTTTCGCTGTTTCGGTCTGCCGGCATCGGGGTCAGGTCAGAAAGTGGCCAACTTAATCCAGCAGATGGAGCTACAGAACTCGAGAAACACACCAACTTCCTTCTAATGTTAGTAGTAAATGCTTTTTATATGCACCTCCTCCTCCAGACTAGAGATGCTCCCTTTTAGAATCCACCCCTCAATGGTCCTCCAGAGCGGAGTAGCATTCCATCGCCATGGAGAAGCCCTCCAAGCTCTGTCATTGAGAAGTGACAGTAGTTTGAGAGGCACAAGGTGAGAGCGACAGTGGTTGGCTCAGAGAGAGGGGGCGGAGCCAGAGTAGATTCTGAAGAAACAATGCCAGCTGCTGAAGTTGATTATCACCTCTTTGTCAAGAAAGTAAGACTATCAATGAGAGCGTGTGTACTAGCATGCAGACAAGAGCGGAGAAGGCAACCCGGGAGAAGAGAGTGTGTTAAATACAAAACACACGTTTAAATCAATCACGTCCGCCCTCTGAGTTCATTATTAACAAGCTCCTAATGAGTATGCTTGTGTTTACATGTCGGTAAGTAAAAGGTCATTGCCACAACTCACGGGAGATGGGGCATGGCTGATTAATCACAGCACACAATTTTAATTTAATAAAGTGTGTAGTGTGTGTACTATAAATGATAATAAGTCTTTGCACATCTCTAATATTTTGTAGCAGTACAAAAATCCCCCATTTACCGCAGCTAATTGGTTCCAAAGCAAGCAACGCGGGGAAAGTGAAATTCTATTATTTATAAATAGAATATTTTCATAGTTGGAGCATAGAAAACCTGTGTATAACCATCTAAATATGACTTTTAACAGTATTATTGACCTCAATACATAACATACATACACACACTACAGACACCTTTAAAGTGGCATTACCCAATTTAGTAAAAATACCGGTAAAGAGTGTAAATAAGCCATTTAAGATATAAATAAAATTTGTTCCTGTGTGTGTTGCTGTATATGTGAGTTGAGTTTCAGCTTGTCGCAAGAGTAGTGTGTTTTTATTAATTAAAAATTGTCATTCCGCAATCAAGTCTGGTGATTGTGTGTCTCACCAAACATACATACATACACAAAAATGCTTAATTCAGGCCAAAAATAGATAACATTAGCTTAAATATGCATATGTTTTGACTAATAATAGGCCATATTCCACCACAAAACAGCAAGACTTCTTCAATATTTTTTGGAAAAGACTTATTTCAGATAGTTTTTACGGTATATACAGTGAAGGAAAAAACTATTTGAACCCCAGCTGATTTTTTTATTTCCTTCATGGAAATGCAAATTAATTTATAATTATTTTTGAAACGCATTTTTATGAATTTTTTTTGTCATTGTTGTCTCTCAGTGTTCAAATAACGCTACCATTGAAATTATAGACTGATCATTTCTTTGTTAGTGGGCAAACTTACAAAATCAGCTCAGGTACAAATAGTTTTTTCCCCTCACTGTAGTTATTTTTTTTAGTTTTTGTTTCTAAGTAATTGCATAGTATAAGAATCAGAATCAGAATCAGAATTAGAATCAGAATCAGAAAAACTTTATTTCCATTGTAAGTGAACAATTCACGAACTAGGAACTTTCTTTAGTAAGGGTAGCTTATGTGCAGTTACTGTGTGCATTGTTGTACGTATAATTAATCACTGCTATTATTTACACAATGTTAATTTTGGGAGTATTTACATTGTAGTTCAGATTTGTTTGTAGTTTGTTAACCATGTCAATTGGGTGACAGGACCTTTTAATGAATCAGTTTATGCACCTTGGTAGGTGCTGCTGTTTTGGGTAGCAAATAGGCTTTTTTTGTTTCAAGCGGATGACGCACCCAGCCAATAATGGAGACAGATGCACGTGTATATACTGTAGTACTTATGACATGTCCAGGATTTCATTGGAACTACATTTTCTTTGGAGAAGCATTTTCTTCATCACGTGGCGAGCCAGGAAACGCATTTGCAAGAATCAGACACCTGAAACATGAATGAAGCATAGCTGTGCATCTACGCCGCAGGTGCACACGTGTTTCCCGGGATAATGACCCCGACGTACGGCGGCAAGCACCAGATGGAGGACGCCGCAGAACAGCATGCTTGCTCAACTTGGGAGCCCGGACGCCAGGCAATTTGGATCCCAAATAAATATTACATCAAATCAAATAGACATCACACAGACAGCCCTTCACCTGACTGGAATAATAAACTCCATGTCACTCTTGTTTGGGTTGGCAATTTGTACATGACATGTGAGGGCGAATTTATCTCAGACCCTGCAGCAATTTTCACCAAACAAAAACCTGACATGGATGTTTTGCAGAGCTTGAGTGCATGACAATCAAATAAACACACGTGTGGATAATGTGCATATGTTAAATCAGATTTTATGTTGAGAAAAAAATTATATACTAAAAGCAATCCAATGCAGGTAATGTAATATCTAAGAATAAACCGCATTAATTGCAATTTTACTTTTTAGAATACACCGAGGGTCAATAAAAACTGCCAAAAGAAGCCACTCACTCGTGAATATGGCCGGCGTGCGTCTCCATCTCCTTGACGACGGTGGCCAATTTGTAGAGCAGCTTCTGGTAGGCATCCAAGACGAGCAGGTCTTCTTCTCGGAGCAAGAAACGCAGGCCGTGGCCCTCCGTCCTGCCCAAACTGTGTCCAGAAGGGGCTGCCATGGAGGTGATTGTGTGCCGGATGTGAACCATGGGTCCCGGCTTACCTGCAGGAATGTAAACAAAGCTGACATTGATAGGTAAAGGTAAAGATATTTAAAGCCATTTGATAATGTCCAATCCCGTCTCACCCTGCTCAGCGCCGCTGCGTCCGCCTTTCTCCAGAGTGTTCTTCCGGTTCTCCAGCTGCACACCAAAGGCGCTGCCCAGAGAGGTGGTGGTCTTGGGGTAGGACACCTCCATCATGTTAACGTGACAATTGGTGGGGCAGAAGTCACTGCTGTGGACGGGGGACACCTTGCCCTTGGCCTGCTTGAACGTGGGCCACGCCCTGTTCTTCAACACCCGTGCAAACTGGAGCGACAAAATGGACGGCAGATATGGTTAAACAACGTATGAATCATGTCTGTACAGATGACATCAGGGATGAATTCACCAGGAAAGAGGAAATGTCACTTTCAGAGAAGGGGGGAGGCAAAAATAGGCTATCACTGACGCATCATCAGTGTTCACACACACGTAGATCAATACAAAGATGTTGCTATTGTGTGAAGTGAAGAGAACTCACATGTTGTATGCGGCATTGTTCTATTTGTTGGCAGTTTCTGATGCTCTTTTGTAATGTCAACACACTTCACAAACAATGGCCAAGAATTATCGTCGTGGTTTCTCTTTTAGATGTATGTTTTTCATTTATGTGCGCCGCCATCCTTACAAATTGATGGCGCCTACAAAGCTGCATTGGAGCCACACGGAAAAGAGAAAGCACAAAACACTCTCACTTTACAAAAAAATTACCAAAAGATTATTTAAAAAATATATATAATATAAAATATTAATCACCAGTCCAGGGTGTACCCCGCCTCCCGCCCGAAATCAGCTGGGATAGGCTCCAGCATACCCGCGACCCTAATGAGGATAAGCGGTATCAAAAATGGATGGATGGATGGATAAAATATTAAACTAAAATTGCAGGAAAAAAAGCAATATAATTTATTTGTATGACCAAAAAAGGTACAGAGATTAGAAATTCTAATTTCAATCCTAATAAAGAGAAAAAAGAACGCTTAAAAAGTAAACCATTTTTGTAATACATTGGAATAAATTTACGTATTGAAATACTTATATATGAACTTTATTTTCAGAATAAAGTAAAAATATTATGAAAAACACGTACCATAAAAATTTAATTAAAAGATAAAAAAAATTTATAAATTATACATTATTAAATATATAAATCCCGGAAGGAAAATCCCGGGAATTAAAAAAATATAGCTATCCAACTACTAAATCTAATATTTTTTGTTAAATATGACATATACAGTGCTACCCACAAAATTAGAATATCCTGAAAAGGTATTGTAGTTCTGCAATTCAACTGAAAAGGTGAATTTGACATATTAAATAATCGAATAATATGCAAATCAATACATACAAGTTTTTCTCCTTTGGAGTTTGCTAAACAGGTCTTGCATCTTAAAAAAAATTGATATTTCGGAGTTTGTGGGTTATATAAGGTGAAAATCTTAATCAGCAAAGTTACATCATGGAACTGTTTGTGATATGTCAATTTGCGTGTAATGGCTGCATAAAATGTGTTGGTGTCATCTCTTATGTTAAGTTGCCAAAATAAAAACAACTTTTACTTGATATTGTAATATATATATATATATATATATATACACACACACATACACATATATGTATATTTGTATAATATAATATAATAATATAATAATAATAAGAATAATATAAATTATATATTATAAATTCTTTAAATGATATAATTACTTTGATAGTAGAAATTATACAAACGAGTTATATTTTTTCCTGAATGTTTCAAAATGAACTTTATTCTTGTAAATTTACAACTTTAAAATATATTATTTTAGTTAGTTTAGTTTTAGTTAGTTAGTTGTGTTTTTCTTGAAAATTTGTTCTTCCAATATTATTTCCCCCCCACAATGTTACGACTATTCTTGCTGTATTTTTTCAAAGTGACTAATATTTAATCTGATTTTATTTTACAGTAGAGCATTGAATACATGTGTAAAAAGACGGTGTGCACTGCATAATGATTATTATATATGACAAACACCACTAGGTCCTGACAGTTAATGTCCCAAAGCAGTGTCACGTGGCCCAGCCAATCCTACGAGCGACCACGTCGATCGAGGAACCTTCCGACACCTTGAGCAACACAAGCGCTGTGAAATGTATATTTTAACGACGGAACCGAAAGCAAACATTCGGCCAGAGTTATCTCAGGGAGATGGAACAGTAACCCAAGTGATACAATCCAGATGGACGGCGAGAGGACCACAAGGACCACATCTCATGCGGGCCTCTGGAGACTAGAGAACTATTCCGAGCTGCGGCTTAACATCTCCCACTTCTGTCGTTTCCTTCCCTTCTCCTTCTAATGGCATTCTTTGCTGCTTCTGTCCTATCCCCCCCCCTTCTCTCTTTTTTCCTTTCTCCGGAGGGGTCTAAGAAGGAATGTTGTGGAGCAGGAGAGATCTTACAGAAAAAGGGATGATTGTGTCTGGACGGAGCTATTTATACCCGACTGGTAATTAATACAAGACCAGCTTTAACTCACATTTTACACGCATCGGGATGACAGACGTCCCAGCACAGGCTACGTGAACGACCCGCTGAAAGTCGGCGCTACACAACACAAAATTTTGCTAACTCAAACGTCTCATACCCTTATTTGTACTTTACGTTCTCACAGCGAATCCTCATAATGATTTTTTTACTTTAATAGTTATACTTTGATGAATCCATATGCTCATATATTTGTACATGAAGCTGAACAGCCTTTGACTGCAGCTTCCCCGGACCAGATATAATGGATGAAATCAAGAGGGGACAGAGGAAAAATCATTGAAATCTGAAAAGATTAAGGACAGACTGTTAATCACAACACAACACTGTGGGGCGGCAATTAATCATTCCCAATTGAAAAAAATACACGCACAAGGTCATACAAAAAATATGAACTCATACATCAATCCAGCCATCCATTTTCTATGTCGCCTATCCCCATCCCCGTGACTTTGGACACCGTGGACTGGTCACCAGTCAACGGCTGGTAGTTAAATATGGCCTATTAGTCAAAATATTTGCATCTTTAAGCACATTTATGTTTTCTTGTGTAAACCAAGCATTTAGAAGCATAAAAATGGCTAAACAAAGAAAAAATACAAGCATAAAGCATTCCGGAGACCAACATTTAGCATTCTACACTGTCGCTAGGTGTCAGTAATCTTAATGTAATGCTCGGTGAGACACACAACCACCAGACTTGATCCCCGAAACAAGAACCTTTAATTGTAGGTTTGGATTATCTCACAACAGGCACAATAATCCCTATTAAAAGGACGTGCTACTGGGGCTACAGCCTGGAATATATTTATTGTATTTTTTTTTTTTCTTTTTTTTTATTTTTTTTTTTTTGTTTTTAATGGTTCATTTTTCTCTTGTTATGTCACCTATATTGGGTAATGCAAGAGTAAACTTGATAATAGGGGTGTTATTTCATGTCTAGAGGGCTCTAATAATGTTAAAATCTATTTAGAGGGTCATGGACAAGTTTTCTAAGCTCTGACTACAAAAATATTCCCCTTTACTCCCATTTTTTTTATGTGCCCCAAAAATGCATTTACCTTCCTGTAGTTGGTAATGCGCCGGTTGATGTGCTCCACCCTCTCGCCACACATGGCATCGAAGCGCACCTGCAGCTCTTCCGGGATCACGTCACAGCTGGAGGTCAAGCTCCCGCACATCTGCACCAAGGTGTCGTCATTACGGGCCAGCGCCTCCAGGATCTAAACAGACAGAAGCGAGGAGATCACATTAAGACGCGTTTTAGGGCGATGTTTTGGTAGAAGGTTACCTTGGCAGTGAGGCTGAAGAACCCTTTGGGCTCGACCATCTTCTCCATCACGTGACACTTGATGCCGGCCGTGCTGTCGTACTCGTACACCACTCCGTACTCCAGGTGGACGTTGTCCACCGTCAAGCTGACGTGGTCCGTCTTTCCGTCAATGATGGCAATGGTGTTGATTTTGTCCATTACCTCTGACAGATAGCAGAAGACGACAAAGCACCATTAGAAAAATATGATTCATATTTACAGACAATGTCAGCGGGTATTTTATGCAGTCTCAAGGGACAAATTAAACTCGGATATGCACTTCTATTTTCACTTTTGTACGTGACTTGTTTTAGTGTCACCCCCGCTCTGCTTGGTCAAACACAATCCAGATGTGGGACCGGATATGTTAACCAGCAAGCCAGCTGTTTGTGAACGTGCCTGCGTTTCATCCACCGGCACCTGAAGCGGATTGAAATAAAAATAAAGTGAGATTACCTTCAACTTTGCACTCAAAGCCGTCACCGTCCTCCTCCAGGGTGGCCTTCTGGCTGCTTCTCTGGCTGTCCTCCTGGGCACTCTCACTGTTGTTGTACACCCATTTTATTGTATCTTGCTGCAATGGGTAAAAAAAAATGTGAATTTATATACACCATATGGCCGAGCACACATTGAAACGTCTTTCCAAACATGTGCAAACATGGCATTGGAGGAGACTGGAGTGGCCAATTATACCGCGCTAGCGAACCACACAATTGTGCGTCTGTCTCGTCTCCCCACACCCAAAGCCACTGAGGCTTTATGGCCAACTTTACATGCTGCGCTTGCGACTGGTCTGCGGTCGTTCTAATATACAAGTCACACCCAACACACACACACACACACGCACACACACACACACACACACAGACAAAGGGCATCTCCGTTGTGTCTTTACCAAATATCAAGGCTATGTAAGTGGAACATCTAGTTGGAACTCTCTACAGCAGGGGTGTCCAAACTTTTTCCACCGAGGGCCACATAGTAAAAAATGAAAGGGTACAACTTTGCCACTTTCCTATTTTGTAAAGCAGCACATGTACTGTAGTCATGATAAGAAGTTATTATATATATATATATATATATCAGGATTGAATTCAGCTTTGTGATATAAGTAAAAAAGCATGTTATCAGTACTTTGCTTGGTTATCCCCATTTTTTCTGTTATTTTGTTTACTATGTGAGCTTCTGTTTTAATCACTTTTAACATCGTTCCCAACATTACATATTCACTACTATTAAAAATACATATTACTTACATATTACATCAATAAGTGATTTTTCAACATGTAGACAGAGAGTGGCCAGCTTACATTTAAATATATGTACAAATATGGTAAGTCAATTAAACACAAAGAGAAGTGCACAGTAGTAGATGCATCCCATGAGGTAACAAGGTTTATATTACTGTACATAATTGTATAATAAAGTGTGTTTAGTGTGACTATTTGATGTTGTTTAACGCCAATTTTTATGACTTTTAATGTTATGAATTTGCATTATGATTTCTGTTTCCTAATTCCTGTTGTTTACTGAGTCAACATGGTTGCTTTTTTTTAATCAATAACTGTATTTGTATTTTGTCATTAAAGCGGTTTGTCCATTTGTAAAAGAAAATCCCATGATAATCCTTTACCTGTGTGGGTCTCCTGTATTTCCTGCACGCTGTAACGTGAGCAATGACGCTGGCGTGGCTCTCCTTGCTCACATTGATGCCGTTCACCTTGATGATGCACTGGCCTGGGTGGAGACCGGCGATGGCCGCCACCGTGCCTGACGGGTAAGAAGGAGAGGAACCGTGAGATGAGATGGCGGCCGGCTACATCAGTATGCAGGTGCAGGACCATTCAGGAAGTGCAACAATTAAGTCTTCCACATCCTGTACACACATTTTTTCCACCCAATGTTAGTTCCTGTTTTGGCCACTCAGGAGGCGTGTGTGAAAGGACGGAGAGGAGGGAAGTTGTTTATCTGGGGTAGACCAGGGCCGCTCTGAGGGATGTGATTCAGATCACAGGAGAACTTATTAGGTTCCAGGCAAACTAAATATCTGTAGCTTACATAGCTGTGTTAGCGTTGCTAACGTTTGTGTTCTCCTGTTCCACTCCTTAATGTTACGGTGTTGTATGGGATGTGTGGCATCTGTTAGAAGTGCGTACAGTGAATCTGTAAAAAGTGAATCAAGTACACGATAAGGCTTCTAGAAGACACACACTCTGTCAGAGAGAGACGTGGACAAACACAGCTCATCAGCATTAAAGCCGCAGGCAGCAAAAATGGCGTGTTTCCAGTAGGGCGTACTAAAAACACTTTTGCACTGTCTTACGCACTATTGTGGGACCTAATAAAGTAATATGGCAATAGTGATATGTGCACAATAGTGTAGTATGTGTAGCAAGGTAGTGTAGCAAGGGTATCAAACTCTTGGCCCTATTATTTATTATTATTTTTCCTACTGTTTAAATATAGTTATATATATATATGTATTTATTATTTTATGTATAATTCATAATGTTATCGAACAATTAATTATATATATATATGTAATTTTCTAACATTAAATTTTTTTCTAAAATTATTTAAATATTTTTATATTACATTAAGTAAAAAAATGTAAATCAAAAGACAACCTTTCTCAAAATGTAGTCATCTTTTTGACAGAAACGTTTTCTGTCAAAGAGTTTTCTGTCAGAATTTAAGAACATTCGAATATATTAATAGATGATATTATGTATAATAATATATTTTAAACATGATTTATCCTAATTTATTTTTTGTATACTGTCATTATTATTTTTAGAATTATACAATAGTTTTGCTTGGTGCATTGAGTTATTTTAGTATAAGAACGAGTGAGAACGAGTTTGACGCCCCTGGGCTAATAATAACTAATATTGTTATGACAACAACCAGTTTACGTGACGCTATTCAACACAACAATTGATCAAAAACAAACTATCATACAGTATGCATCTAATTCCAATAAGGATGCAATACGTAGTGCCGAGTCAAGCATACGAGTCTCACTTAAATTGCTGTGAGAGGAAAATAAGACTGAATTTCCCTGAGAACAACCACATAAGGATATGGATTGTTTTTTATTGGACGCTTATCTTGTCCTGACCTTGATAGAGGCGCTTGTAAACATGCGTCCTTAGGTTAGGGTGCCAAAATCGTACTTTTGTGGAGTGGCCGGAAGGGACAAAAGCACAGCAACGTCCCAACACAGACATGATCCAAAATCAAACACAAACAACTGCATGAAATGACATGAACAAAAACATGGCCCACCCAGCACAAACAGTGCTGCTTCCCACTGTGCCGCAATAACATGACAAGTAAATGACTTCCAGGAGGAATCAGCCGTGTCCTCTTACCTCTTCCGACAGCGTGCACCACAGACGGGCCGAAGCCACGGATCTGGAATCCCAAGCCGTCAGCCGAGTCTGGAATCTTCACCGTCCTGGAAGCAACGCATGGGCCCAAGCTGTAAATTGGTACGATACGGCGTAAGGGGCGTTAATCTGTGTTCCTTACTCTCTGGGCTTGGTGCTGACCAGGACCCTGAGAGGTCCTTTGGTATTGAAGCACTGCTGAAGGAGGACTTCCACTTCAGAGAAAGGCCTGAGGAACACCAGGTCTCCATTTATGGCAAACAGCTTCTTGCCCACCTCCAGGCCGGCCACCTTGCAATCAAACCATGTTCATATTGATCATTAAGAGAATTTAGAATAACAGTGCTTAACTTGTTCTGACACAAGAATGTCAAAATGTTGCAGAAAAAAAGTGCCTGCAGGGAAAATAAGTACATTCTGCTCACACATACATTCCTATGTGAGCATTTGTTTTCAATTCCAAACTAATTGAAGGGGATTTACTTTCATTTCACTTCCTGTTGGTGTATTGGCCAGGTGTCCCGATACGTTTGCCCATTTTTGAATAAAAGGAAAATGTAACTCTTAGTGATGGCTGAATTCATACCAAACCATGGATATACATGTTTTTAATACTGATATCAATTCTCACATTATAAAAATGATATTTTGACTCATTTGGCCACAGTTTGAAGCTGGAACAGATCGTATGATTTTCTATTATTTCCAATGGGAAAAGTCAGACCAACAGGATGTTTACTTTTACTTTCTGTCGGTGTCTTGGCCAGGTGTCCGAATACTTTTTGTAGCAAAAAGTTGATCAAAATTCTTAAGCCATGGATACCAAACTATGGATAGAGTTGATCTCAACGTTTTTGAAGCTGGTATTGATTCTCATGTTACAGTATTGACCTTTTCCCCCCCTTTGGCTACAATTTGGCTACAAAAAGGTAGACTAAATTGTCTAAATATGGGCAATGGGTGGCTAAGTAAAATATGGATACAACCTGATATTGATATGCATCATCATATTACAGTATGTGTGTTTGAGAGAAGCAATTTTAAATGAATCATTACATTACCTGATCTAATCTTAGCTATGCTGTGTTAAGTAAGAAATAAAAGAGTCTGCCTGTTATTATAAGTATCCATTTTAGTACTTTTTGTAGTAACATTTATCTTTGTCACCTCAGCAGGGGAGCCCTTCTCCAACGATTGGATAATGGGCACCCTGTTCCTCTCCTCCAGGGTAAAGCCGTAGCCTCTGTCGCTGGGTCTTATCTTGGGGAGAAAACAAGGCTCATCACCTCTCAGCTTTGGTAAAAAAAAAAAACAGACCACCAGGAAGTCAAGAATCACTCACAAGGAGAGACTTGGAGATGACGTTCTCCACTATTTTCAGGTCATGCTTGACGGGCTTGTGTTTAGTGTTGGAGCCCTCCATCTCCTCGTCGGCGAAGAAGCGGAAAAGCAGCGGCTCGTCCTTGAACTCGCTCTTTTCCAGCACTTGAGGAAAGCAGTCACAAAAGTGCTGACTGAATGGAAAGGTGCTCCGGCCTGACACAGATAATTTATTACGTGCTTTACCGTGATGCATGAAACCATTGTCGCACAGCTCCACCCCCAAAATCAGCGCCTCCTCTCTCGTTTTGCAGTCCCCCTGCAAGAAACAAGAGACATGTGGGTTTGGTCAGGGGTCAATTGCTCACCAGACACATCATTAGGTAAACCTGCACTATCAAAAGCACTGCTAAGCTGACCACACCTGTGCTATTAGCCAGTCTATGAGCTTGTTAGCCATCACCACTGACTTGTAGGTCCTCAAATGGTAATCCTTGTCCCTGGAAGTGAACAGAGTAAAAGCACAAAAATAAACTTAAAATAAACAAAAATAAGCACAACTTTAGCGATTAAATCACGTAATTAACAATTATATTTTAGTGAAAAAACACTACATAAAATACATTTAAAACTGGTAATAATTTATTACAATTACACAGTAAAAATAATCACTCAATCGATCTTTTATTTTCTATGTTTAATATAAATACAATAATAAATGTGTAAAATTACATATAATAAAAGTATATGTATTACATTATGTTTTCCTGTAGATACTGTATTTCAGAACTAGTACTGCATAATGATAAATAACGATAATAATAATAACGCAGTTAGGTGATACACATGTATGAAACTGTGGTAAGTAAGTTATGGACAACTGGTGCCAGCAAAACAACATTCCACTGAGCAGTGTTTGGTCCCGAGGGTACCACCTCTATCCAAGCCTGGTGTTACACACACTGCCAGACACTGCAAGAAACAGAGCCGTGACTTTCCCATGAACACGGAGGCCTCCCCCCGGGGGACATGCAAAGGCCAAGTAACAACCCGGCACTGGAAAGTCCACTAAACTACTGTGAGCACATGCAAGCGTGTCTGCTAATGACACGCACGGTAGTGTTTGGAGCACGGCGAGCTCCGTTTGTCTTTGCTGCCTTGCTTCCGCTACACTGCGACATTGTGTTATGTAACCGTATGTGACTGAACAAGCAGGCCAAAACTGTTTGTTTGGACCAGAACCAGAAAGTCCTCCCGCCGCCTCCCCCTGTATAGGAGAGGCTGTTAGGAGTGATACATTGGGGGGTAAACTGCAGTCTGGTGGGTGCCCGTATGTTTATTTATTATTAAAACACTAAATTCGCATATTCACTGTCATTTGTGAGCGACCTATACTGTATTTTTAGCTTGCAGCCGCTATGTGATCCTCGTGGGGTCAAAGGTGAATGGATCCACGACTTTCCTGGGATGTCACGTCCAGCTCTGTGCCAGGAAATTCCCGCCTAATTAGTTTGCTCCAATTAGAGTCTGGCACTCCCAGGCTGTGTGCTGCATTGTGCTGAGAACGCACACGCTCCTTAAGGCTGCAACGCCAGCGCAGTAAAAGACTTTCGGGTTGGCCAGAAAAGATGGTTTGCGCGTAAAGCGGTTTGGCCCCGACACAAAAACGCAAACAAAAACACACACACGGAGAAAAGCCGCCGTTAGATTTTTTAGTTGTATCCAATAGAAATGGAGAAAAGCATCAATGTTTGTTTTTAATTGGTGTGAAATGAAGACTTGGCTTTGATGTGGTGAAGCCATCAGCAACCAAGCAAAGCATGCGTGCAAACACTTCCAATAAAACTTGATCCCATTGTTTCCTCCATTGATTGGGACAATGTGCTCTTTTAAGGACACGGAAACAAAACGTCATTTCAATGGACTGACTGTATGGATTATAAGACACTTTTAATTGATGGGAATGTTCTCTGTCACATGCTATTGGCATAAAAGGAGCAATGACAACAGAACTGGAGCTTTTAAGACTGATTTTAGACATTTATTCTTGCTGAGATTTACGCTTTTTTTTAACATGATTATGTGTTCATGTTAAGACTCGTATATTCAGGAGAAAGGCCACAAAATTCAACAAAAGATCGGAGTTCAAACCATCCTCATGTGTGGAATTGAATTAGGTATACGTGTGATGATAACCATAGAGCAGTATGAGTAGCACAATATCCAAAAATTGTTTTCTACCAAAGAAACATTCATGCAAATATTAGGGCTTTTTAGGCATTAACGGAGGTTTCCTTTATTTTGTTTGATGTGCGCATGTCCTGTTTGACCCTCAGCCCACACCGTAGTTTGAGGAAGTAGCGGAGTCACAAGCAGAGAAATGGAAAAAGAAAAATACTATTTTGGTTGTTAAATTTTGCTTCACAGTTCTGGAGGTGGCTCTCACGACAAGTATCTACCATGGCTGTGATTGAAAATGTCACGGAGTACGTCGATTACGGAAACACTACCGGTACAAACAACGTGGGGCAAAAGGCCGCTCGGATTAAATATGCAAATGTACATTCTTTTCTGAATAAAATACTGATCCATATTTCCAAAAGTGACATCCTTTTGCATGAAATTCGATGTCGTTATTGGAGTCAAAGTAAACCACAAAGAGATTTACATCCCTACTTATTATAGATAACAATTATAGATAACAACGTATTTCTATCTGTGATTAATTGTGAGTTAACTATGAACAAAATGTGATTCATTGCAATTAATTATTTTTAATAAACTAACGCTCTAGTAGATACACTTAATATATAATCGTCAACGCCAGCAGTACACACCACTAGGTGAGAGTATCATTGCCAGATGAGAATACAAATGAATGAGAATGAAAACTAATATTATAAAATCTGCCCAGTTAATGATGGTTTTAGTGATGATTTGAACCTGCAACTGACCCATTTATTTTAGTTTAATTTCTAATAAAGTAACTTTAAAACATGTATGGTGAATATGGGGTGTTTTTATGCTAAACAGCAAACATTCCATCGACAGAGGAAACGTAGCGCGTAGGCTGACCTACCTGATGACAGGAGTGAAGAGGCTGTGAAGGCGACAGAAGAGGCGAACGCCCTGAGAAAACAAATATGCAATTATGGCACCTGGTTAAATGTATTAAGAATGTAGTACCACTTAAGTGGCCCACTGACCTTGGAGATGACGTCGTGCATGTCGCTTCTCGGGTGGTAGGTTCCGTCGTCGAAGCGGAAGCGGTACAAGACGGGTTCAGGTTTAAACTGGTGTTTGTCCGTGACTACACGACAAAACATTTAAACGAGAAGGATTGTATGTCCTATCAACATGCTTTCCAGATTGAAAACAAACACAGACCTCCCTAGCACGGAGTGCTAACTATTACACATTTCTATTAAAAAATGCAAACCTGATACATGCTAAACACAGGCAATGAAAAAACTATTCGTAATTGTGGCTACATCTGCTTCTTCCTACTACTTTTCAGGCATGTTGAATTGTGCGAGTGTCAACATGTGATGTACTTCAATGTATGTTTGTTAAGCATGTTGGAAATCAATGAAACCATTAGCGTATTATCGCTGCTGCATTGTTTTCCACATGCATCTGGTGCTGCGAGGAAGCAATCAAGCCCCCCTTAAGATGGCCTCCGTTTTGTTAGGGGGGGGTAAGAAAAAAAAAAGCGAGAAAAACTTTATACACTAAACTGGCTTGTTAAAGCACACTGAACATGCACAAACTAGAGGATATTACCAGCCATAATCCCTTACCTAAAGTGTCTGAAGGAAGGGTTTAATTGATGGGAGACCTGCTAAGACATAAAACAAGGGGAGGTTCTGTAGACTGAGTGTTGCAGCATGCAGCGTGCTCGTTAGATGCGGTTAGTTTAGAAACTGACATGCTGTGGCACAAAGTTAGGCTGGAGGGAATTAGTTACCCACCATGGTGAATGATGCCATTCTCCAGCAGAGCTTGACCCAGGTGGACGCCTTCCTCTGGGTTGCCCGTCTCGCCGATTTCCATCAGCCAAGAAACAAATTCACTGGAGACAACAGAGTGTCAACTTCAACATGCTACCCACTCAGCCACCGTGAGGCAATAAAATAAAAACATGATATTACAATTTTAAGCGGTACAGAAAATGAATGAATGTAAAATGTGAAAACTAAATGAACAGAGTAATCATTGAAATGAGTACAGTGGTTGTGTCTTGTGCTGAGACAAAACTGGCATCCCACGGAGATGGAAGTTGTCTTAGGATTTGATGATCTACTAGACACACAGCAACACCATCGACTATGGAGGGATTTTAATTGGTCTGAGTCAAACTGTCCATCAAAAACCATTTCCTGTTTCATTCCCAACTGGGAGGAGGACACAAAGTAACTACCAAAGCAACAACCAGCGTCTAATCCTCTGACGGCTCCAACGAGATAGAATGTCGAAATGTTTCATCATGTAGCGAGCGTCCCGAGAGAAGGAGGTCCATCGGGTGACATCTTTAATGTAGCGTCTCCCCATGCAAACCAAACAAAGAATGGAATTCAGAGCATTTTGGAACAAAACCTCCCACCGTTACACGGCCGCCAAGCACTCAGCCTTGGCGTCTTGGCAAAAAAACGCCAGGGACTCGAGTTCTTATGGGCTCGTGCTTAAAGTAAGATTTAGCCAATTAGCAAGTGTAGCTTCATAATTACACTCAATCATTATTCAGGTTTCAGCAGTATCAAATAGGAAAATTTACCACACAAGAAACAAATATCATTTTAATCCACTAGCTCTTTTTGTTTAGCTTTTTGGGCTAAGGCAGCAGGTAAGCCATAATTATGGAATCAATATTCAGGTCTGTACCTTTAATAATGTTAACTCTAACAATAAATATCGTGCCTACTGAGTTTAATTAAGTGATAAAAGCTCACAAATGAATGTTTATTGCATGTTTTAACAAACTTTTTTTGCCCAGCCCCCCTTTTGGAGATCAAATTATTTTATTTGGGTCCTTACAAGTCATGATGAACACTGTTAAATGGTTAACAAAGAAATAATCATGACCTCGGGATTAAAAAACAAACAAACTGATTGGACGTTACACAATGCATTCAATGAGGCAGATTATGTAGGAAGATGTAGTGTCTTGCTAGAAATGACATACTAGTTGAAGTGTTTTGAAGTCATCAGACTACAGTGCAAGTCGAGTTACAAGTCATTAAAATTGTGACCTAAATAAAATATGTAAGTATTGGTTTGAATTCATATTACTGTCCATCAGTCATGCAGGTGTCTACAACAAGGCAAAAAGTGTTCTGCTCTCTCTCTGTGGAAACCTCCCACATTTGAGCCTTTTCTTTTTTTTGCTGACAGATCCATTCCTCCTCCCGACCGCTAGCGATGCGGCGGGTGTCTGCGAGGACCGAAAAAGACAACGTTCCCCCAAAACCACTGCGCCGTGTAAACCTGGCCACAACTATGCCCGACTCTGCCGCAGGCTTTTAAGAAAAAACAGGAGTGGAATTGGAATTGTTACTACGCAGTCACAACACGCACGTCAAATGTTGTGTTCTTGGTTTTTTTTTTTTTGATACACACACAGCAGCTTTAAATATCAGCAAACCACAGTGCTTGAGAAAATGTTATTTCAAAGCCTTCCCAAATGGCAGCCGTTCATCCCCATGTTAAAAAAGGATGACTTTTGCAAGGAAAAGCTCCTTGACTGCAGACAAATGTTTGGGGGTTTTTGAAGCCTGCGTGTCGAACCTTCATGATGCACGATCAGGAGGCAGCACGTTTTTGTCAATTGCAGAAAAATAACAGCGCAGTGTGAGGTTTAACTTATTTAATTTAGTGTTTCTGCCACCAACAGATTGTTCTCCTGGCTCATAAACACATTATAATGGTAACATGCTGTTTTGTAGCTGTCATTTTGGTTTTTATGGTATTTGAGCCATTTCCAGCTTTTCTTTCCTTTCTGTGGAATGTCCCAATGTGGTGTTATTTTGTTATTTTTAACAACAAACAAGCCACAGGCCACACTTTGGACGTCCCGTCTATCATGGAGTGATGTGAACTGATGATATTTAACAACACAGCGTGGCTGATGTTATTATTCTGCATTTAACTTTATCTCAGAATGCTTACCTTCCCAGGAAGCACTTTGGGAAAGTGCTGAGTTTTCGTTTGCGGTCCTTAATGAGATGTCCCTTGCTCATGAGCTGGTACAGCTTCTCCCCCTTCTCGGACACCATCAGCCACGTGTCCTGCTCCATGCCCAGCGTCAGACCTACACATAAATACAACATTAAACACCGTCATTCTTCTTCTTTTTCTTCTACCAGAACGTACTTTTCCTCCGCTCCCGCTCCTTCATGATGGCCTCCAGCCACTCCTGCTTCTCCTCAGGCGTCTTGGCCATGCAAACGAACCATTTGTTTTTGGCCGTGTTGTGGATCTTCCAGCCGTTGTTGACTATGTTGCCGCTGCTGTGGTAGTCGGCTGCCAGGAGGAGAAAGACAAAAGGGTTACATGAGAAAAGATCGGGTCCCCGCAAAGCACGGGAAGCCGCGAGAACGGACAACGGTTATCTGATGCCAGAAGACATTCTTTAGTAGAGCTGAGTGGGATCGTCTCCAAACACAACAGTCAATGTGCCCACTTTTTTTATGTATTATTTTCATAACACTTTAGTTGTACGTAGTATGGAAGTGTACATAGCATGGACTCATAAAAGTTCAAATATGATGAAAAAAAAATTAAAGTGCCCTATTACGGTAATAAAGTTGCAATATAAAAAAAAGAAAGAAAAAAGTTTCAATATTATGAGAAAAACATTGAAATATCAAACCAAAATATAATACTTTTAGGAAAATAAAGTCACATTATTAAGGATTTAAAATTATACTTTTAATTATAATGTCGTGTTGGTATGCCCCAGAAAGTGTAATTTTGAAAATATTTTAAAAAAGAAAGAATTAAGCATTTGATGAGAAAAATAAAGTCACAATATTGCGAGAAAAAACATGTTATATATAATAGTTTCAATTACATTAAAAACAATTTAAATAGTAGAGAAAAAAATATATCGTTTTATGAGAGTAAAGTAACGATATAAAGGATAACAAAAATACTTTTATGAGAAAAAATTCGGAATATTACAGAAAAAAAAGTGTGATTTTATGAGAATGAAGTCAGAATATTTTAAAAAGCGTAATGGTAAAGGAATAAAGGAACGACATTAAAATATATATTATATAAAATAATGTCTAAATGTTTAGCCTTAGAATAAAGTCACAATATTTTAAAAAATGAATAATTTAATAATAGAAAATGAATGAAAGAATGAATAATTTCATGGGATAAAGTCCTGATATAAAAAAAAAGTTAATAAATAAAAAGTTTAAAATTTCTGAGGAAAAAAATTATATATTACGGAAAACTATAAAGTTTTCTGAACATATATTCAAATTATTACAGGAAACAACCTTTGTTTTATGAGACTGAAGTTGTAAAATTAAGGAATTTTTTTAAATACTTAGGAAAAAAGTTGTAATTTTAGGAAAATTAATTAAATGTTATCTGACAAATGTACATTTTTTTAATGTGAATATTATAATATTATGAGCCAAACATGTTATGAGAGTAGAGTCAGAATATAACAATGAGAAACTTTTAGAGAAAGTCGTTTAATCAAGGGAGAAATATATTATCAAATAAATTATATTTTTAAAAATGTTTTATTTTATGAGAATGAAGTCCTAGTGTAAATTTGAAAAATTATGAAATAGTAGTAAAATAATCTCATAATAATAATTATTAATTTCCTCAAATAGTTGCTTTTTAAAATAAGAAAACCTTTTTAAAAAATGGTATTTGTCTGTGATTCTAACCCACCTATTTATATTTGTATGCTGGGTCAAAAGCTACAATGTAGAAGCAAATTCATGAGGATGTAAAATTTCATTTCAAGACATGTACGGGTGTACCAAACCCATGCCAATCATCATCAGCGTGATTCTGTGGCAACCTTTATTTGGGAAAAGCCCTCAGGGAAACAAAAAAAACCCTAGAAATATGAGCTGTAATTCATTTCTGGCACGATTTGTGTTTGCCATGCTGCTATGGTGGAGGCATGACATCCACAGGCCGCCACCTGCCAGGAGTGTTGATGAAGCCTCCGACCGAGCCCAATGTATCCATCATTCAGCAAACACGCCCAGTGGAGTGACCAAGCGCAGGAAATGATGGCTTTCACAAATAAAAGTAATAATCGGAGGCTAAGGCAGGCCAAGAGACACAAGCAATCAGAGTGCAGCCACAGAGGAGCACACACGCACGCGTACACACACACACTCAAGGACTTCAACATGAAGTGGCGCACAAGAAGCCTCACTTACCCGTGCCGTCGTCCACGTTTTCCACTTCCATCACTTCCGTGTTGATCCTGCCTCTGAACAGGTAGCGAGGACCCTCTGTGGCTGTCTTGCTGTTTTTTAAACGCCTTAAAGAACAAAAGCAACAATGGCAAATATATTTATTTATTTAGCTAATTATCAGCTTATTTACTTTTTACACAGCAGTGAAGGCAGCGCTAAGGATGAGCATACTCATCTATTTACCGAGTGATTAAAAATGCTGTGGAATTGATTAGTAAACTTGAAGCGACTTTTGAGTAAAAAAATGATTACGTAAAATATATTAAATATAAAATATAATATACATAAATGAAATACACATGAAAAAAATCTATAAATAAAATTCAAAATAAATAACAACAATAATAAAATGAAAAACCACAGCTGTGCCATTAGTCTGCTCAATACAACGCTGGCATGTAAGCGGGAATTCAAAACATTCTGAGTCTAATATTTTACACAAGAAAAAATTGATGAACTGAATGATTTCATTCACTAATTTAAAAAGTAATAAGCTAAAAACGTATACATTTAATTAAACATTTATAAAATGAAGAAAATGTATTCAGTTAAAATAAACACAGCTGAGACATTATTAGGCTCAATACTACACCGGCATGGAAGCAGGAGTTCAGAACATTCACAGTGTAATATTTACATCCAAAAAAGAATTTGTTTTTCTTTTTGGCTAAAAGGACTTCATTCAAATGTTTGTGGTCTAAGGAAGAAGAACAGCAGAGTTGCAGTAATGTTAGTTAAAATTAAGTTCAAAATGTATCAATAGTGGAGTTTGCAGGTGCGTGGGGTTTTCTCCGGGTACTCCGGTTTCCTCCCACATTCCAACAACATGTATATTAGCTTAATTGGCGACTCTAAATTGTCCAGCATACCCGCAACACTAATGAGGATAAGCGGTGTAGAAAATGGATGGATGGATGTATCAAAAAAATTTAATATATTTAAGAAATACAATTGAATTCATGATAAAAGTAAGGAAAATTGATTAAAAAATAGAATAAAATAATCACCACTGCAACCGGCAGGGAAATAGGACCTCAGAATGCACGCAGTTTAATATTTTACCAAAGAAAATTATGGTTTTCCCCCCCACAGTTCACAGTATTTAATTGAGTGTGACCCAAACACCACAAAAAATTACACTTAACATTAAAAAATGTGGCATTATTTGGTAAGTTAAGCATAATTTGAGAAGAGACCGTTTTTGTACTGAAGAGGAGTTGGTGTACGCCAAACATTTCTACTTGATAGTGCATCATTTTTATTGCCACATCCTCACTAGAATGACTTTTTTGTGTCATTAGAAAGGGAGCGACTAGTGGATAAATCCTACACTCTTTATGGCGCGCTGCAGCACAGAAAGATGTGTGTAAATCAGAAATGGATGGAAGCAAGCACCTGCTTTTCTTCTTGCAGTAGACCAGGAGCTTGTCAAACAGGAAGAAAATCCTCTCCTGCACGTTCCCGGCAGAAATCTTCAGCAGGACGCCCTGCATGAGCATCTCAGTGCACGTGTCTGTGATATTGGAGCCCTGATGGAAGACATATGGAGGACATTCACGCTGAGAAGGTTGGGTGCACCACAAAGAGAAGGTTCTTGTATAAATTGAATATTCACACAGAACAGGAGATTACAACAGCCCGGCCTTTCCGCTTGGATCTCTCGGGGGGGGGGGGGTGAAGAAACGGCGGCCGCTTCCTCTAAACAGATTGCTGCGGGACTCGCCGCATTTAATGGCGCCCATAGAATAACATCCTGCTGGGTCACACTAAAGTAAATGTCTTTTCCTTCACCTTGCCTGCTCCTCAGGACTTTATATGTCCCACGTTGGATTGGATCCTCACTAAAAAATAACTTCACTTTCCCAAAACCTGCGTGTTCCTTCATTCTCCCGCCTCCACGCCCTTTTTTTATGGTTCCGACCACTTCATCTCTGCCACCTCATTCAATCACCTTTTTAAATTCGATTGCTCTTTCAAGGCCTTTTTAGCATCCAGGACCCTGCACAGATGTTAAGCTCATTAGCAGGCCGTGAATGTGCAAACGGAAAGGCCAACGGTGCCTTGAACGTCATGACGGCCCTCAAATTAGCATCTGCATGTTCGCCCATATTTCACTCAAACGTGTCAGCCCACGTAGTCCTTTATAGAACATGGAACCAAATTTGGGAACTTCACATTTTAGTGGAAACAGACGCAACATGCATTGCAATCAGGCAGTGGTGTCATGTGACTGCTTCCAGCCAATCAGCTTTTAACTATTATATTGTATACAGTATTATACTACTTTGTAAATAAATACTGACATATTACCATTATAAATTTAAAGCATGTTTTTTTTTTTAAAGAATACTAAAGGAAAAAAAGTATTTTAAATATTAATAAAAAATACAAGGAATAAAATCTGACATTAAACAAAAGCCTTTTAAATGATAAAATAAATCTAGGATGCATTTTTTTATCCTCAAAAAAAATACTGCGTAATTTTAAAATACTGCATAGAGTAATTTTATTAGAAATGTAATAATGATAGTTTTAAAAAAATGTAGAGTAAATATTCTGTAAAAAATATATTATGTTGATATATCATGATACCAAATTAATAATTATTGCATATTTTTGGAAAATGTTAAATATATACATACCACAATCATCCAAAGTGCTTCTTAAAAAAAAACTAACCTTGATCCACAAGTCTTAGCCAACTACAGACCAATATCCAAACTTCCATTTCTCCATAGAAAGTTTTCCTTCAAAACAATCATCCACTTGAGGTCATTCAGTCAGGATTTGGATGCACCACAGTACAGAAACCGAAAAGCTTTGTTTCAGGATTACAACTATCACCAAATTTAAACACGGAGATTAGAAGTCGTCCTTGACATTAAAGGAACTGTATTAAAATAGCTTTGGTACTATTTGTCAGATTGCCTGAAGTTTGTATCCATTAGTAATAAAGAATCCAGAAACGTGAAGGTCATTCATGGCATCCCACAGGGTTCTGTGCTAAGACCAGTATTGTTCAGACTTTATATGTCCCCCTTAAGTAAAATCATTAGGAAACACGCCATTAACTTCCACTGCTATGTATGCAGACGACACACAACTGCACTTATCAACGAAACCTAAACCAACTAGTCAGCTGTCCAAACTCCAGGCGTGTCTTTACGACATCAAGAGCTGGACGACCTCAAACTTGTTACTATTAAACTCAGATAAAAGTGAAACCATAGTCCTTGGTTCACAGCACCTCAGAGACAAGACTGCAAATATTACTGCCCTAGATGGTTTTACAGTCACCCGCCACAATACAGTCAGAAACTTTAGTGTCATGCCTTTAGCTCCCGAATACAAGAGCAGCATTTTACCATTTACATAAAACAGAAACATTAAAAAAATCACTTCTTTGTCTCAAAACTCACCTTTTTGCAAAAAAATATATAGTTAGAAGTGACCCCTTATACGCTGATAATTTTTAAAAACAATTGTACAGTAACTATTATGCAAAAATATTATGGTGATATTTCATTATTAGAATCATTTAGTAAAAAGTTATTATAATTATATAATTTTATAATAAATATTATGTGAACAAAATATTATACTGATATATTATTACAATAGTAATTATTATTCAATTGGTTTTTTTTAATAAGTTTGACCAAAAAAAAACAGTATTTCTGGCGTTCAAAATGTGAATTTCTAAGTATGAAAGTGTTTAAACAGCTGTTTCGTCATGTCGACATCACCCTTATTCCCTCTATCATGAAATGAAAGCAGATGTTTAAATCTTCATTTAGTGTCATTTTCAAGTCAACTCTCCAGTTTTCAAAAGGCCAAAAATAACACCCAAGAGAAGGACGAAGAATCAGGAATGAGAGAGATAGGGTTTTTTGTCACGATCCGTATGTTTGTGTGCGTGACAGTGTTTAGTTTTGATTATTATGCCTGGGTTCTTGTTATTTTCTTATTTTGTATTTTTTTTCCAGCCTTCCCTGATTTGTCACTTCTGATAAATACGCGCACCTGTTTCTTGTTTGTGTCCGTGCTATTTATGTTGAGATGTGCACGGTCTTTGTTGTTGAAGCATTGTCAATTGTCGTTCGTTGCCGTTAGTCTTTTGTTGCCAGCTTTGTATTGGTTACTCGTTCCTGCCGCTGCAGAGCAGCAAATTATTAAAGAAAATACTCTTTCCTGACCTGTTTGGCGTCCTGCTCTCCGCATCCTCGGGGTCGTTACACCATGAGAAGACCAAACCGTGACATTTCTTTTATTACATTATATAATAAGGTTGTTGTTGGCCAAGTCAAGCAGGAGTCAAAAGTTAAGCGGAGTATTTTTAAAGATAATGAATTAAGAACGGAATGCAAACGAAACGCACAACTGGAAATTCTAACCGTGACGAGCGCTGACCATGGCGGCTATCGCCCAATCCCTCCCATGCTCAGGTGAAAGGAGGAGTGGCTGTGCCAATACCCGAGTGTAAATAGGAAAAACAGTCCATCCCCCGGGTCCTTTTTTCCCGCTTTTCTTCGTTCCAAATCATTCAGAGCCATGGAAGCAGAACCCACACAGCCCCCCCGCGCAATGACCTCATGTTTACAATTAATACAAAGTACTGAGGGAAAACCACGGCCAAGACTGTGCCACCACGCCCAACACCGGGCCTCTTTCTCATCACCCTACACTAAAAACATGTCTATTTTTAGCTTGTATGCTGTATTAATAGAGGGAATACAAGGCTATTTAGGGGGCATAAGAACCCCTGAACCCTTTATTAGTCCCAGACAGGAATGTCAATATTTACACTCTTCCACAGTATATTAAAAAAAGCTACACAAGCACCATCAAGATGCTGTAGATGAGTACTACACAGAACACTTCCTTGTACTTCTATTTTAAGGTTTTGTTTCATTTGTTTTTTTACAGTTCTAGGCCTATTTATTAATATATGATGAATCTTTATTGTTTATTCAATCACAGAATATTTTTTGCAGTTAAGAATAAAAGGATGCTACTGCCATGCACTCTTACCACTCTCACCTCGTACCTTTTCGTTCTATTTTACCCCCGTTTTTTAAATGTTAGTTTTAATTGTATTTTGTTTTGTCATCAGCTTTGCAAGGCATTTATCTCGAACAGGTGGAGGAGGTGGGCAAGAGGAGGTTGACAAGAGGAAGCTGTCCTCCTCAACGACTCCCACGCTCCCTAACACACACTCACTGCACTCAGGAGCTCCATTAGTGACAGGATGATCCGTCCAAAGTGTGTGAAGGAGAGGTTTTGTAGGTCTTTTTTTCCTGCAGCTGTTAGACTCCATAAGAAAAACTGCTCCAAAATCCTATACAATAACCGTGCAATAAACTGTGCATTAAACCTGTGGCTTGTTCCACATGTACACAGCTGTAGTGCTATACCTTGTATACAGCTTGTATATAATTAATATTACCTTGTTTTTACATTGCTCTTATGTGCTTTCGTCCTCTGTTATCAAATTATAATAATTTGATAAATAAAATATCTTATAGTACTAATTAAAAAAATAAAAAAAGTTTATGAAAAGCTGCCTTGAAACCAAGTCCATCTTACTCTGTCTCTATTTCTGTTCATGTTATTTCAATCTAAGAGCCAACTCATATTCAATTGTAAGCATCAGCACTGACAATAAGCATGTCTGTGAGCCTCCATCACTGACCCACTGACCTTATTGAGGGAAGAAAGCTAATCCTGAGGCACAAGACGAGGAAGAAGAGGCATCCACCTGACACAAATTGGGTCAATTACCCTAAAAAGCGTGACCAATTTCAATCTCAGGCTCATCCAAGCGGAAAGCATTTGTCCGTCGTGAATAGGCGTCATTGTTCCCGGCAGAGAAGAAGAAGGACTCTTAGGGTGCACCGCCGCCACTTGTTGCTCAATTGGTGGCAGAAGGCTTTAAATAAGTCATGACGTTCCGCTTTGGCGGGAATCAACTGCTAGTAAAAAAAAAAAATCAAATAAACCCACCTCCCAGCTCTCAATGTGGGACTGCCACTCTTCCAAGATCTCCAGCTTTTCCATCTGCCTCTTTGCTTCATTGATGCTAGAGCACACGGCCTTCATCACCTGCAGGGACTCCTGCACCAGGGCAAAGTCGTTGTGCTTCTTGGGGGTCCGCTTTAGCAGCTCCTGGACACACGCAGATAACACATGCCGTTCTTGCTTGATTATGCAAAAAAAGCTTCCAGTGTGGCAGTAGCACCCATCTTATAATGCAAATGCCCTGTACCGCTACCTAGAAGACTGGAGGGGAACAGTATCGCTGATTATAACAATATTTTTTAATCCGTAGGACTTGTTTGTCCTTGGCAAAAGTCTACCCCCCAGCATTATGAAGGTTTTTACAACAAAAACCCTAAATTCTTACAACTATCCATGAGATTATACACTAAACGCACCAGTCAGGTCAGAAAACATTGGCCTTAACAGCTGTGGCTGTAGGCAACCTCAAGAATGTAGTATTTTACGAACTCCACTAGCTGCATTTGAAGTACCATGAACAGCTCTATCTGCCTCTGCATGCGCTTAGAAATGTTGCTACTCGGCTGTGAAACTCATGTGTGTTACACTTGCCTTGTTCTCGTTTTCACTTTCTCATGCATTCCAAATCATTATGAAAGTTAAAAAAAAAAATTTGAATAAGCATTCACATTTCAGTGCCCCATCCTCTAAATGAGGGGTGTCCAGACTTTTTCCAGTAAGGGCCACATACGGAAAATTGAAAGGATGCAAGGGCCTCTTTGTTATTTTCTAAAATTGATATTTGGTAAAAATATTTCAAGAAAAAAATGAGTGATTTAGGTGAAAAAGCTTATTATTAGTATGGACATTTTGCTATTGTTTCTCCAAATATTTCAACATTGTTCTTAAATAATCTTTGTAAATTTGCTTTTTGAAATATTATTTATTCCCGTAATATTCTAACTTTTCCCCTAACCAAATTTCCAGACATGACTATTTGGTTGTGTCTGTTTCTCATTTTTTCTTTAATATTTTAACCATATACTACTGAAATAACTTTATTTTTGCTCCTAATATTAGAAGTTTATTCTCATAAAATTGCTACTTTTTTTCTCCTGAGAATACGACTTTTTTTTCCTAATATTCTGACTGTATTCTTGCAAAATTACAATAGTTTTTTTGTCTAATTTTTTTGGTTTGTTTTACAATTTCTTCTTGCAAATGATTTCCCACACAATTAATTATAACTATTAGATTGATAAGCGGCCATATGAGTTTGCTCCACAGGGTGGCTGGGCTCTCCCTTAGAGATAGGGTGAGAAGCACTGTCATCCGGGAGAGACTCGGAGTAGAACCCTCGCTCCTGTGCATTGAGAGTAGCCAAATGAGGTGGCTCGGGCATCTGGTTAGGATGCCTCCCGCACGCTTCCCTGGGGTAGCGGTAGGAGACCTCGGGGAAGACCCAGGACACGTTGGAGATAGTATGTCTCTCAGCCAGGGAGAGGGACAGTTGGGCTTCCCTGCTTAAGCTGCTGCACCTGCGACCCAACCTCGGATAAGCGTAAGAAAATGTATGGATGGATGGCATATGCAATTGATAATAAATTATTTTTAATTTTACAATATGCCGAGGGCCATTAAATAATCTGAAAGTGGCCCCCGCAGCCACATTTTTGACACCCCGGGATTACATCTAGATGAAGTGAACATGGCTTTTAAATAGTTCCTGCATGCCTCTGCTATGTAAACATGTAGATATAAATGTAGCATATCGGCTTCTATCCAAGTGATTTACAAAGTCCAGGAAGGCAATCTGACACATTTTACAGAAGTGAGCAGCTGCGCGTCTTCAATATGTCCAGCATCAAATTACCCCCTTTATTATTCTTCCATCTGTGCGTCCATCCCGGTGACTGTTTGGACAACGTCTGGCCTAGTTAATAAACGAGGATGAATGACATCTAAAGACGTTCGGATGGCTCGACTTCAAATGAGGCTTTGAACGCGGGTTGAGTATCGCTGGGGTGTGGGAAAATGGGAATTTTAGAACGAGCAAGCAGGGAGGGGAGGTATAAATGAGAAGTTGTGCATGCTGGGCTGACAAGGTTGATGGAATAGTTAAGATTAACGACCAAGTTGTGGTGGAGGCGGCGGCGTCTGCGTAACTTATGTTTAGAAGTCACGAGGTATGCGGCATACTTACTCGCAGCAGAAGCGGGTACTTGCAGATCCGCTGAATGGGAGCCACCAGGTAACCCTCCAGTGGGACCTCTGTGTTTTTTCTACCTCCCAGCAGCATGCAGTTCTGGAATAGAAACAATCAAAAGTATTGGGACACATGGCCAATATTAGGAAAACACCAAGTTGCTTGAAATATTTTAAAGTGAGCACGGGACTTTTTTGAACACTGGTGAGGTCAGAATACGCATTCTGGTCTGCGTTTGTTGCACCAAACTCTTCCAGGCATGGCTTTATCGCACAGCACAAACAGAAAACGGTGTTCCACACAAAAGGTGCAAGACGGCATTTGTCAAAAATTGATGAAGGCGCAGAATTACAAATATGGAGTGGAACCCAAACCCGCGATTGATTAATTGATTGATGTACTTTAATGAAAACATTTGGGTTTAGAAAATGTAAACATTCAAAGAAAACAGAATCTTTACATTAGTAATTTGCTTAAATTAAACTGTAGAGCTATATTATATTGATTTACTTTTGAGTCTTTACTTTTAATCAGCCATGTGCATCTGAGAAAATATTGGAAAAATTAATGATTAATCTACTGATTTATAATTTTATTTTAATCAAATGAGAAAATGTTCTGAACTCCTGTTTCTATGCCAGTGTTGTTTCTTTACTGACTATTGCTGTCCACTGTTGTTGGCGTAGATGTAACCCAGTGCTTCTCAAATAGTGGGGCGGGCCCCCCAGGGGGCAGGCGTGGTGAAATGTCAGGGGGGCGTGTGAAGCAGAGAGTACTTTAAATGTTAAAGCAGACCAGCCACTCATCTTTGCAGAATCCAGCCACATTGGAGGTTTTTCCAGCATGAACTGCCTTTTTCAGGTCATGCCACTGCATCTCAATAGGATTCAGGTCAGGACTTTGACTACAACGCTCCGAAGTCTTCATTTGGTTTTTCTTCAGCCATTCAAAGGTGAAACTGCTGGTGTGTTTTTGATCATTGTCTTGCTGCAGAACCCAAGTTGCTTTCAGCTTTAGGTCACCAACAGATGGCCGGACATTCTCCTTCAGGATATTTTGGTAGACAGGAGAATTCTTGCTTCCATCTATCACAGCAAGTCTTCCTGGTCCTGAAGCAGCAAAAGAGCCCCAGACCGCCACACTACCACCACCATATTTCACTGTCCGTATGATGTTCTTTTTCTGACATGCAGCATTACTTTTACGCCAGATGTAATGGTACACACCACACACCTTCCAAAAAATTTAGCTTTTGTTTTGTCAGACCACAGAATATTTTCCTTAAAGTTCTTGGCAATCATCAAGATGTTTTCTGGCAAAATGGAGACAAGCCTTAGTGTTCTTTTTTTCTTTTTCCAGTGTCTTTCTTATGGTGGAGTCATGAACACTGACCTTAACTAAAGCAACTGAGGCCTGCAGTTATTTGGATGTTGTTGTGGGGTCTTTTGTGACCTCTTGGATGAGTCATCACTGCGCTCTTGAGTAATTCTGGTTGGTCCGCCACTCCTGGGAAGGTTCACCACTGTTCCGTCGTTATGGTATTTGTGGATAATAGCTCTTACTGTGGTTGCTGGAGTCCCAAAGCTTTAGAAATGCCTTTTTTCCAAGACTGATGTCAGTTTCGTTATGTTTTAACAGGGGCACTCTTTCTACCTAATAATAAAATGTTCATGTAAAATAGGCGCATTTTGTATTCAGTTGTGTTGTCACTGACTAATGTTTAAATGTGTTTGATGATCTGAAACATTTTAGTGTGACAAACATGCAAAAAAAACTCAGTAACGTGACAAACCTTTTTTCACACTTTCTATATACATTATATATGATATCTGAATGTTTCATTTGTCATTTACAGCTGCAACGTCTTAACCAAGGAGTGATGTGTGCTGTCTTGCAAATACACACCCAGCTGAGTGTAGCCAGCAAGCAGGCGTGCGGCCATCTTTTTTCATACATGACGCTCCCCTTTGTGGAAGTCTCGGCGGGACAGGAAGAGGAAGTCTACCCCCGCACATCAGCTGTCTCTCTCGCTCATACACACACTGGGACAGGGTTTGACAGTATCCAGCCTGCCATGTGTGGGTTGACTTTGTGTTTGTGTAACTATAAGGGCAAGTTAATGTTAGGGTTTTTTATGGGAGAGAACTTTTAATGCCACTGTGGACTAAAAAATACACAAATACTTTACTTTAAAGCCCTTATATGTCACACCGACCCCTTTAAGGTGGCAAAAAGCAGCATATTTCCCATGTTTTGGGGTAAACGTTCAGTATTAAGAGGTTTAAAAACTTTCAACAAGCCATGCTGAGTCACATATCAAAGGAAAGACCGTTAGGAGAGTTTTCCTGTTCTATAATTATTTTGTCAACATGATGATGGAAAGACCAAATCAACACTTTTTTGCACTTTGACAGGTTAAAGCGCCAAGCTAAATAATAATATTAATAATATAGTCATAATAACCGTATGTGACACTTTATAAGTTCAGGTCTCCTCTCACCAGCAAGCACGTGCGGACGCTGCGGATCTTGTTGAGCTCCAGCAGCAGCCTCTGAGCCTTCTCGTGATTGCCGCAGTACTCGTCGTAAATCTGGAAACGACTCCTCTGAAAAAGACAAAGATTGTATTTATTTATTTAGTTCAAATCTATCATTAATTGTGCACAATACCAGTCATTGCCATTCATTTGCATTAGCAGGATTGATGGGTACTGCTAACGTTGCTATTGGTTAAATAACAAGAGGAGGCGTGCACTCGAGCATTATACTACGCTACCATAGTCGTCGTGATTTGATTAACTGTACTCTTTCTTCATCCTGTTTTCTAGGAATGAGCTAATGGATTCCATATGAAAAGAAAAGTCAGCGTCAAACTTTTGATTTGAGTCTTAAGCCAAATTGTTTATTCTTGCAGTCTTTACAGCCTGGACCAATCAACCCAGAAAGGAAAATATGTCTTGATCACTTGTGTTAAGTCATATGTTTGCATAGCATATTCTATAGCAATATATAGCAAAAATAAACAAAAAAAACTTTTTTTTTTCAACTCACAAAGTGCAAGAAGCAACGACCGATCTCGTGGTGAGCGTGCGGGTCGGGCTGGAGCAGCATCTCCACCATGGACAGGAAGTCTCTGTGCACCGCAAGAATGTCCACGATGTTAGAGAACAACACCTGAGAGAGGAGAAAAGAAAGACTTTTTGTAAAATAAATAAATAAGGTTTGGCGACACCCTGCCAAACTATTTTGAAACAAACAAAAACTTGTCTGTGAGACTTTTGCTTAGTGGGGTTCTTCCACACCAAACTCATCAGTTTGGTTATTAAAACTTGTTTAGTTGCAGGCATACAAAGGGTATGGGTCCCTCGCCACATTGCAGTTCAAATTTCACAGTTTCTCAAAATATATTCATTCATACTGTAAATCATTGCTGTTTAGTGGTTGACCACAGCCATGCATGATTATGCAAAATTGAAGTATTTTTAACCTTAAGTCTACTATATTAGGTAATAGGGAGTGTAAAGGTGACGACAGGGGGGTTATTTCATGTCTAGAGGGCTCTAATGATATTTAAAATCGCATTTAGAAGGTTCTAAACAGGTTTTATGTACTTAAACTACAAACATATTCCATTTATAGAAGCGGAAGCCTACTTGCAGAAATTCCCTTATGACAAATTAACCGGAATATAAGATACAGCTAAGCCTAAACCCCTGATTTAGGGAGGGCAATATGTTCTAAAATCCATGTTATGACATATTTTGCTTATTGCAATAATCATTGTATATTTATTTGAATTTAAACGATGACAGAAGCATTTTAAAACAGGCTGGATGTTACTTACACTGGCTGCTTATGTGGTTTCTGGTTTTTGGACATGTGTGCTCACAATGTCGTTCATCTGTTTAGTTGTTGTATTATTCTTTTTGTACACTCTTATCAATCTGCTTGCTATAATCCTGTGTTAAAGTGTACTAACTAAGCACTTATTCTACTGTTTAGGGCCAAATTAATATTGTTACTATTGAACATCCTTCATAACTGCCCTTTCCTACCCAAAGTGTCCAAAGTCTGGTCAGGGGGCCATTTGAGGCCTGCAGCTGTTTTTCTTTTTTCTTTGCATTGGACCGCAGCACTTTCTAAAAATATAATTTAACAAGAAAAACAAAACAAAAAAACAGCAAAATTGAAAAATCAGCAGTCATTTTTCAAGAACAATTGCAAAATGGCCCTTGCGGCCTTTCATTTTTCAGTGTAAGGCCTTCACCATAAAGTTTGTATACCCCTCAATTAATTGATTACTTTCATTGAAACACTTACTACCTTACTCACTACAACCTAAAAAATCAACTATTGTTGTATGTTAAACAACTGTTTTTGTTATTGTTAATTATAATTAACTTTAGAAATGAAAATTACATTCAAAAGTACATTATCATATTGATAGCTATCTAATATTTCTAAATAGGAATAGGATTTTTACAAAAATGTCCCAAACAAGGAGGAAAATTAATGAGCTATTGATTTTTGATGATGTTGCTTCAGCCAGGGCAGCCCTTTGTCATTGATTCTGTTTATTACTTTCATGGACAGAATTTCTAGGCGCAGCCAGGACGTTGAGGGGTTTCAGTTTGGTGGCTGCAGGATTTAGTCTCTGCTTTTTGCAGATGATGTGGCCCTGTTGGCTTCATCGAGCCGTGACCTTCAACTCTCCCTAGATTGGTACGCAGCTGAGTATGAAGCGGCTGGGATGAGAATCAGCACCTCCAAGTCAGAGTCCATGGTTCTCGCCCAAAAAAGGGTGGAGTGCCATCTCCGGGTCAGGGATGAGGTCCTGCTTCAAGTGGAGGAGTTTAAGTACCTCGGGGTCTTGTTCACGAGTGAGGGAAGGATGGAATGCAAGATGGACAGACAGACTGGTACGGCGTCCACAGTGATGCAGACTCTGCACCGGTCTGTCGTGGTGAAAAGAGAGCTGAGCCAAAAGGCAAAGCTCTTGATTTACCGGTCAATCTACGTTCCTACCCTCATCTATGGTCATGAGCTTTGGGTAGTGACTGGAAGTACAAGATCGCAGGTACAAGCGGCCGAAATGTGTTTTCTCCGCAGGGTGGCTGGGCTCTCCCTTAGAGATAGGGTGAGAAGCACTGTCATCCGGGAGAGACTCGAAGTAGAACCGCTGCTCCTCCGCATTGAGAGGAGCCAGATGAGGTGGCTCAGGTATCTGGTTAGGATGCCTCCCGGACGCCTCCCTGAGGTGTTCAGGGCACGTCCGACCGGTAGGAGGACTCGAGGAAGACCCAGGACACATTGGAGAGACTCTGTATCTCAGCTGGCCTGGAGACGCCTCGGGATCTGCTGGGAAAAACTGGACGAAGTGGCCGGGGAGAGGGACATCTGGGCTTCCCTGCTTAGGCTGCTGCTCCCGCAACCTGACCTTGAATTGAACACCTTTTTAAGGTAAAGAAAAGCATTTCAATATTTAATTTAATGAAGCAGCAAAACAGCCTCAGACCATCACACTACTGCCACCATATTTTATTTTTGCTATGATCGTCTTTTTCTGAAATGCGGCGTTACTACTAGATGTAATGGGACAACAATTTCCAAAGAGTTCAACTTTTGTCTTGTCAGACCACTAAGTATTTTCCCAAAGGTCATGGGGATCATCAAGATGTTTTCTGGCAAAATTGAGACAAACCTTAACGTTCTTTTTGTTCAGCAGTGGTTTTGGTTATGGAACTCTGCCAAGCAGGCTGTTCTTAACTGAAGCAAGTGAGAGCTGAGTTCTTTGAATGTTGTTGTGGGGTCTTTTGTGACCTCTTAGATGAGTTGTCACTGCGCTCTGGGGGTAATTTTGGAGGGTCCACCACAGTTCCATGTTTTTACCATATGTGGATAACGGCTCTCTTTGTGGTTTGCTGGAGTCCCAAAGCTTTAGACATAGTTCCTAATCATCAAATCATCACTTGTTCACACAGGGCCACGTAGGTTTGGACTTTTTTCCTCCATTAATTAAAACTGTCTAGTATTTTAAATGGTTTGATGATCTGAAACATTTACTGTAAGTGTGTCAAACATGCAAATAAAAGGGGAAACACTTTTTCACACGACAGTAGCTTCATTTTAGCTTAAATTGAAGTAACCAAATATGGTTCCCGTCCCTCTAAAAGGCAACAATTTGTGTTCCACAGCAGCAGATTTTTTTCCACTCAAGTTACCTTGTGACCTTTCTGGAACCGACACGTGTAAATAAACACAAACACCCCAGAGGCCAAAGGTTTATTAGTGCATGTCAAAAAGGAGTTGCACTTTTTTTGCCGTCTGGAATCAATATGTTGGCATGAGGGAACGTCTGCTGCACCCAAATGTTATGAATGAGCATGCTTGCTTTGATTGCCTCATTCCAGACATCAATTAAGAAAGAATGGAGTTTGCGGTTGTTGTTTTTTTGTCGTTTAGTTGTTGTTGTGGTGACACGCCAGCGAACTTGACCTAAATCCTCCGGGGGACGACGTGTTCCCAAACACAACATAAAATGGTGAGTCTGTTTTGGAAAAGCTGCGGGTTGTTCACTAAATATCCGCTAGTGTTTACCTCTGAGCGAGCGCATCCTGTATGATGACCCCTAGCTGGGATGGCTTATAAATAGATGACATTAAGAGCTGTTTCCTGGTTGCCCCCCCCCCTTCACAACGACATTTCTCCTCACCTTGACTGTTTCCTCTGTGATGTTCTTGTCCATCTTGGTGGCGGCGTATTGGTTGAGACGGTGCAAGAACACCTGGAGGAGGAGAGGCAAGAGTTAACTTTTTATCTTTTTTGGGGGTTTCATGTTAGGCCAACACGCACCATTTGCAGCTGCAACAATTGGCCGCTACAGCTAACGGCGACCCGATATGCGTGAAACTTGATCTTTGGCCTACTACAAAAAAGAAAACATCATAATTGCAGCGATGGTGTTTCAAAGGCTATGCTAAGTGGCAGCAGAGTGTGTGAATGGAGGCGGATGGGAAGCTCAAAAGGGAACCCGCTTCCTGACCTGCTTAACTCGACACTTTTTGGAAGATGAAAAAATACAGAAGGTGTACTGGGGAATTCCTTATTTCTACGCTGGGCCAGTTGGAGTTTGTGTCAATGTTTCAAATTCAACTTTCTAGATTAATGAAATAATAAATACAATTGTAAATAATAAATGCTATTAATATTTGTATTAATTAGAATAATAAACAAATTACAATCATTATTAATCACAATAATTGCAATATTAATATAAAACAGACCATTATTGGTAATAATCATCTAAAATAATAAACAGCATAGTTTGATTTATTATATAACAACAATCATTATATGGATTCATTTTCCATATCACTTGTCCTCAGTGTCACAGGTAAGCTGTAGGCCTAGCAATAAATAATGACTAAATAAATAAACATTTTGGTGCACCTGCTTGTACGTGTGGGAATAATTGCTTGTTTTTTTTATTTTAAAAAATATAAAACACAAACTGCACATATATTGTATGTATGTGCTGGATATCTTAATCAGACATAGGTGTGGAAAACCGGCGACCTTTGAACTGCAATGTGACCTTTGAGCAAGCTAAATTAGGCCGCATGCGTCCACCTTACTGATGTTGATGAGAAGGCAGGGTGCCAGAGCAGAACTTGTGCAAGAAACCCTGGCATTAAACTCACTGTGACCGCTTATGGAAAAAAAAGTAAGACGAATTGATTTCAACAAGACTCTGGAGAGAAACTGTACAAGAGTGCTGGAATCTGGGTTTGCGGGGAGAAAAAAGGGATTACTTCCATAATCAGCCTCTTTGTTGCGGTCCAACTGGCTGATTACCATTCCGAAGCCGCATCGCCTCGCAACTCTGGAAGTATTAGCATGTGATTAGCAAGTCTAATATGTACAAACACCAAGCGCACTTGGACAGGGCTTCCAGTGTCGGAACTGGGTGGAACAGCCGCTCATCTGCATGCGCTTCCGATCGGCGACGTATGGCATTAAACATAATTTATTTTGTAGAACGCTGAAGAGAAATGAAGTGTACTGATGGTGCACCGTGTGTGTTGTTCCTGGAATGGAGCGCCAAAGCTAGCCTGGTAATTTAGTTAAAGGTCCAAACCTGGATAAGCTCCAGGAAGGGAAGCTGACTCACTGAATTTATGGACACACTAGCAGTGCCCGGGTCTGCTGTGAATCTAAGCTCATTTATGTGCCGAGTCCGACAGCACGTAAATATCATTTGCATACTTGGGTTGTATTTCACAGATGATCCAAATCTGTTTTTATTTACTACCAGTGGAGCAAAGCAACACTGTCTGCATCCTCTCTTGTGGTAAACGCCAGCACTTCCTTCAGTGCTGCCTAACGACCATGCAGAACTCGGCAGGGTGAAGTATTACGCCCTGAGAACAGATCCACCCTGCCTGGACACGGGCTAGCCCTGAATCACAAGTAGACTTTGGCACATTTTGACGCTCATCAGGGCCCTTGTTGGACACGCATGTCACGTCTGGTCGGGAAGCTCACAGATAAGGCTCTAAAACTTTGGTGTCTATCCATTGGCTCTCTAGAGCCTGCTCAATCCCAGATGGGTTTTAGGGATAGGTGAACTGGACACCATATCTACTGTATATAAGGGGTCATAATAATAAAATAAAAAAAACTAAAATATATGCATAGGTCTGACATTGTTTTTTTAAGTGGTACCATTTTGGGACCTAAGGGTAAAAAGTATAAGGTTGTTTTGTTTTGCTCCAAATTGTCAATATGCCACATTGGACTCGGTGTAGACATTTTTAATCAACCATTAGACTGTAGTATAGTTGGCTACAGACCCAACCGTGATACGTGAATTTCTGCAAAGTAGGATTCCTTATTTATAAATTGAATATTTTCATAGAGCATAAAAAAACGTTTATGGTCGTCTAAATACAGTTTTTTTTTTAAATAAATACAGTCAATTAGAGACCTCTAGACATGAAATTAAACCCCAATAGACATTTTTACATTCATATTACCCAACATAGTAGACAAAATAAGAGTAATTAAGCCATAAATAAGAACCATGCTCGTGTGTTGCTATAAATGTGTTCCCTAGGGAACATGAAAGAGAGGCATACAGGAAGTGACATGGAGGGCCCAGTGTTGAGTTTCAGCTTTGCAAAAGTAGCCCTTATTTGGGATCTGTTTTTTTTTTTTTTTTAAACTTTATTTTTTTAATTTTTTAACAGAGCACAAACACACACAAAACACGGCACAGGAAGTACATCTTCAAATCAAGCAAATCAATCATGATCTAGGGGTCCTTGTTTTGTCTTCTGTCAGTGAACAGTGTCCATTTTGACCATTTTTCTTGGCATATATCTTCTTCAATTCGCAGTCTGTAGGTTAAAAGTTCCATGTCATGTATTGTATTCATAGTACCAAACCAGTCTTCCACCGTCGGAGGTCTCGGGTTTAACCATTTCCGTGTAATAGCTTTTTTACATGCTGCCATCATAATTTTATACAAGTATCTATCTTTCCTTGACACACCTTCTCCTACAATCAGGCCGAGGTACAAGACCTCACATGTAAAAATTATACTGTAGCCCAAAATCTTTTCTATAGTTTTACGTATATTCTCCCAGAAGGGGGCAACTTTTTGACAAAGCCAGAAGATATGTGTGTGGTTTACATTTATTGCCCCACATTGGCGCCAGCATGGCTGTGCCACCTTAAGGTATTTTTGTTTAATTTTTGGAGTAATAAAGAACCTAATTATATTTTTCCAGCAATGTTCTCTCCATACACGAGATGATGTCGTGGTACTTTGAACCACAACCATACCTGACCATTCAGTCTGTGTAATGTTTATCTTAAGTTCTTTTTCCCACCTTTGTTTAATGTTTTCAGTGTCCCCCTTTCCTTCCATTAGACTTTGATTCAGTATGGATACTATTTTGCTTGGTTTTGATCCATATGCCCCAATCACCGTTTGTATGAGTCCATGTCTCTTTCTGTGCATGTTATCTTTTATTTCCCTCTCGTAATGGCTTTTTATTTGTAGATATTTAAAATAATCGTTGCTGTCTAGGTTGTATGTTTGTGTAAGTTCTTGAAAGTTCATGAGGTTTCCTCTTTTTATTATTGTACACACTGCGGTTATCCCTTTCGGAATCCACTGTAGGAACGTTGCGTCAAGGCTATTTGGGATGAAGCGTTTGTCATACGCTATCCACCGGAGAGGGCAAAGGTCGTCTTGTAAATTGAGTCTTCTTATTAGTTTAAACCACAGTTCTAGAGTGAACTGAGTCACACCATCTATACCGTCACGTTTACAAATATCAATTTTCCCGTCTGCTAGGACACTTGTGGTTTCCCTCCCAAATACCTTTCGTTCTAATACCTTCCATTTTGCTGTAAAATTTACATCACACCAGTTCACTACCGCTCTTATTTGAGCCGCGTGAAAGTATTCCTTGAAATTTGGTAGTCCCATGCCCCCTTTGTCTTTTCTCAGTTGTAGTGTCTCAAACTTCACTCTTGGTCTTTGATTGTGCCATATGAATCTCGAGACTATTTTATTCCAATATCTAAACTGTTTTTCCGGTATACTGATTGGCAAAGCCTGAAATAGATATTGAAGCCTTGGGAGTATATTCATCTTTACAGTCTCAATTCTGGCACTGAAATCAAGTATGAGAACCCCCCATCTTCGAATGTCGTTGCAAATGGCTTTATTAACCATGGCATAGTTAGCGTTATATAGGTCGTCTAAGTTTCCGGTTAGATTGACCCCCAATTATTTTATTGTTTGTGAGTCCCATTTCAAATTGTATCTACGTAGTATGTCTCTACCTGGGTAGTAATTAAGTGGTAATATCTGTGTTTTCTTTAGATTAATTTTATATCCTGAGTAGAAACCATACATTTCCAGGTGTTCAATCAATTTGGGCAGGTTTTAATCCGGGTTCCCGATATAGCATATTACATCATCAGCAAAAAGGCCAATAATGTGTTTTTCGCCATCACCAATCTGTATACCAGTTAGTTCTGTGTTTTGTCTAATTGACTGCGCTAAAGGTTCAATAAAAATAGCGAAGAGGGCTGGTGATAGACAGCAGCCTTGTCTAGTGGACCTCTGAAGCACTATGCTGTCAGTTAAGCTTCCATTTATCTTTATTCGAGCTGTCGGTTTTTGGTATAGTGCTTTGATACATTTTTTTGCTTTCTCATTTAGCCCAAATATCTCGAGAACCTGAAATAGAAAGGACCAGTTCACACTATCGAAGGCTTTTTCGGCATCAAGGCTTATTAGTGCGGCTTTGATGTTATTACGTTTGACATGGTCAATAATGTGTATTGTTCTCCTAATACTGTCATGGGTCTGGCGTCCTTTAATGAAACCCGTCTGGTCCTCATCTATGATGTCAGTCATTATGCTATCATACCTTCTTGCTATTATTGATGTGTATAATTTATAATCAACATTTAGCACTGAAATGGGTCTGTAACCTGAGCATCTTTGGTTGTCCTTTCCTTTAGGAATAACTGAAATCATGGCTTCGTTCCATGAGGGTGGTAATACTCCATTTTCAATAGTATAGTTTAAGGATGATTGTAATATAGGTACCAGTTGCGTTCCAAATTTCTTATACCATTCAGATGGTAGACCATCACTACCAGGAGATTTATTTGGTTTGAGGTTTTTGATGGCTTTTTCTATTTCCAGTTTAGAAATAGGTGCCGTCAAAATGGCATTCTGTTTTTCCCCTATTGCAGGCAAATCCAGTGTTTTCAAAAATGTTCTCATCTGGTCGGTGTTTGCTGATGGGGGTTGGCTGTACAGGTTNGGCATTCTGTTTTTCCCCTATTGCAGGCAAATCCAGTGTTTTCAAAAATGTTCTCATCTGGTCGGTGTTTGCTGATGGGGGTTGGCTGTACAGGTTAATATAATAATTATAGAATATACTTTTTATTTCTTCTGTATCATAGGTTAGTTTATTTGTAGTTGGGTGCCTGATCTTATAGATTGTCCTCTCTGCCTGTTGCTTCTTAAGTCTCCTAGCCAGTAATTTTGTTGCTCTAGGTCCAACCTCGTAGTGTGACTGTTTTATAAATCTTAACTTTCTTTCCACGTCCATATTGTATATTTTATCCAGGTTTGCCTTGTATTCTTGGATTTTCAGAAGTAGTCCAGGGTCCTGGGTGTTCTTATGTTGTTGTTCAGTTATGAACAACTTTTCCTTTTCCCTTTTGTATTTGATCACGTCCTCCTTTTTCATGGCTGCTGTTTTAGCAATGTATTTTCCTCTTGCAACTGCCTTAAGGGCATCCCACAGAATATTGGGGTTTACCTCACCGTTATCATTATCTTCCAGGTATATTTCAATGTCTTTCTTAGCTTCCTCCACAAAGGATTTATTGTTAAGAAGGCCAATGTTCAACCTCCATAGTGTATTTTTCACAACAGGTTGCAGGTCTATCATTAGATATATCTCACAATGGTCTGCTACATCTGCTACTCCTATTTCACACTCTCGTATTCGATGTAAATCACTTTTTAAGTTGAAGAAATAATCAATTCTCGCATATTTGGGATCTGTTTTAACTGAAAAACTGGTGGTTACTACCATTTACTGGTCCTGTTATGGTGCCAAGTAACTACAAGAAAACTACAAGAAAAGTGACAATAAATATAATAAAATAAACAAACAAAATAAAACAACAAATGCAATCAAAGCCTTTTGAGCTAATTGACTTGAAATTACTTGTTTTTCGTTTAATGCTTTGTTGTATTTTTCAAATATCCAAAATATTTCCGTAGGACTGTATTTTAACAAGTCGGCTTTCGGCACCTTTATTTTACGCATGCGTTCACTTTGGCGCAATCAGGCAGGACACAAAATGGATAAGCCGGAAAGAAGACCCAACATTTTTAAAATGTTTGTCTATATGCCTTGTTTCCAAACAGTGCCCGTAACACGGAAGTAAAACGGCTCAAACATAACAGAAACTTCGTTTTTATTTATCCTCTTCCTGTTGAAGAGCCTCAGTTACCGCTGAAGTTGTGCTGTTGTCCTCACGTAGCAATCCAGCCTTTTCAAATCAGTTGGGGAAAAAAAGTCGTAATTTAACCTTTGACCCAGGTCAAGGGTGTGTTGAAACACACTTTTATTTGTTAGTTCAGGATCGTGGGTGATCGGCCTTACTGAGAAAGGCTCAGACACACGGGTAAGTGTAAAATAAAGTGCTTTTATTCTACCCCTTACACCGAGTTACAAACAAGCAAAGGTTGGTTATGCACAAAACAGAATCAATATCTCAGCTCTTACAGTGACGCGCTGGGTTGGAGAGCCTACAACCCCGGATAGAGAGTGCACCAACCGGCTGGGCGTCTGTACACACCCCGCAGCAGACTCTAAGAGGAAGTGGGCTCCCCCCTCCTTTATACAGGTTTGTCCGCGAGAGCGTAAGATGGGGGTGGCCAGTCCATGCCCCACGCTCCCAAGACACAGAACTGTTTCCCAAGGTTAACAACAAGGGCGTCAGTTCGTACACTGAGTTTGTTTAAAATAGTTGCCTGCGTAAGCTGATTGTGAATTGCGAAGCAAGGTTACAAACAAGCTGCATCATTTTTCCTTCCCACCCTCTGGTCACGCAAGAGGGGAATCAAAACATCATATCAACATACTTTCCAATTTCAAAAGGTCACACAAGTCCCCAAGTGTGTTTATAGCTGTCTCGGGGAATGCCTGTTAAATGAAGCATTAAAATCATCAAGATTTCGAGTTTAAGTCGTAAATTGTCGACAATAATGTTGTTTATTTACGAGAAAAGATCGTCGTATTACGAGAGTAAAAACTTCACTTTATGGGAATAAAAAAAGTAACGTGATTTTATAGGCATTGTCTGAGACCGCTATGAAACGGAGAGCCGTATGTGTAGGGGTCGGGGTACGTGAGGGTAACGGTGAGATGATGCTAACCAAAGCTAGCCTGTTTATGCCCAACTGCTCTGTCTCATTAATAAAAGCTTGTCTGAATACAGAGGGAAGTTCTGCTCCCCTTTGTAGAACTACGCTCTAGTTTCCCTCGGACACGTATGACACAATGGCACGTAGAATTCCAACTTTAAATCTTCTAATATTATGACTTTTTTCCCCGTAAAATAACGACTTTTAGACTCGTAATGTTGCGACTTTTAATCTCGAAATCTTAAATTATCAGGACAACTAATTTTCATATTAATTATTTCATTTATTTATTGTTTTGTTTTTGTTTAACCCAGTTGTGTTCAGCCCTACAAGTTGTTTGTTGTCAAATATGTAATAAAAAAAGTCTAAAAGTTTATAACTCTTGTTTTTAAACTTTGAAACTGTAAAACCGGCCTAATTAAAACGTGTAGGACTTGAGAACTTGCAGACGAAAAGCAGAGACTCGACATGATGTCTCATAAAGATTTGACTCGGACTTGCTTGTAACTTGAAGGTTAAGACTTTGTGCTTACTAGTGCCTACATGAGTGACTTACTCCCACCTCTGCTAGTGACCAATGTAGAATTCTACATTTCATCAACATCTTCTGGATGCCTTATATTTGGATTTTAGTCCATTTAGCCATTTTTATGCTTGTAAATACTTAATTTAGGTAAAAAAATATATAGTCTCTGCTTAAACATGCATATTTTAACTAATGTTGTCTGTATATAACCACAAAACAGCATGATTTATTAAGTAATATATTTTTGAAAAACCATGATAAGAGTGAAGCCGTGAAATTCAAAGCGGGGAGTGCCGAGGGAGGAACGGAACAATCATTACCTTTGGTGTCCGCCATCAAGTGCATTGATTAGCTTGGGAAGAGCCTTCAACACCTGCCTTTGGCTTCCAACCCACTCCAGCGCCAAAGGAAGAAACTAGGTTATATTTATGGGACCAAATTACTATAAATATAAAACCTTAAAAATCACGTGGTGTTCAATCATCACCATTGTTTTCACAGACGTGAATGTCTAATTTGCCACTATTTTGCATGAACTTAACTTTGTACAGTTATCATTTTTTTATGATGTGGCAGTGATTTAACAAAAGTGCACCGCGACTTTAAATGTTGACTCCCTCGTCACGTTTTTAGTCAGCAGGTTCACAAAACAAGTCATATACTGATGCCATGTGTTGTATCCTCTTCTATCTGTATCTACATGCACAGCATATTTGTCGGTGCATTGCACGACACGTGTCGCAAGTCGAGACCGCAGAGTACAGGGGTGTAAAAGCGGGGTACAACTAAATCCCGCCCAAAAAGGAACCAGCGCTAAAGAGCGATCCAACAACAAAGCCATGCCGCATGCAGAAATGACTAAGCAATTCAATCAAATACAAAGCCGGTATGAAGCATCTGCTGGTGTGTTCATGTTTCACGACTGGGCTTCCTGAAATAAAAACACATAAATTAAAAGCAATAATCCAACTATCAAAACACTTATGAAGTTATTATGTTACCCAGAGTTTTACAGCTTGGGCTGCAGCGGCTGATCTATTGCCATTGAAAAAGTTCCAACGAGAGTTCATTGGCACTGGTCTCCCGCATAAACTGTCACCCGAGAAGAATGAATAGGCCTTTTTTTCTGCCGTCTGTTGGACAGAGTGGCTCTTTTGTGCACACATAATTCACTCATTTGCTTTGTTGTCACGGTCGGCAAACACACACATCAACAACGCGCTCTACTTTCATTGCAAGGGAGACAACAAATTCCAGTAGTTCCCCTTTTTAAAAAACGGAAATGGACATGAATGGCTTTCCTATGACAAAAAAAAAAATGGAGTGAAGCACCAGACTGTGAAGGTATACTCATTAACCTGACTGACTTTCTATGGGCCTACAGATAGAAGGTTTATGCTTTTTGTCTGGGTGAAAATAAGTCTCCATACCAGCAGGTGGGAGTAATGGGTCTGCTACTAGAATAATCATCCATCCATTTTCTATACCACTTATCCTCATTAGGGTCGCGGGTATGCTGGAGCCTATCCCATCACCATTCACACTCACAATCAATACACTCAAATGCGCAGACACACACACACTCATACAGTTGGAATCGTTGTGTGATAAACAATATATTGGAATACATTTGTGTACCTTATATACAGAGGATCGCGGTTACTCATGGGGGTTATGTTTAAAACCATAGTGAATGGATAATGAACGCACCCATAAAAAGCCCTAAAAATGCCAAACTACAATACACTAAACAGCCTGGGAGCCATTCATAGTCCGCAGTATAAAATGAAAAAATCAGCAGTAATTTAAAAAAAATAAAGTCAAAATGTTAAGAACAAAACTGTTCATTCATTCATTCATTTTCTATACCGCTTATCCTCATTAGGGTCGCGGGTATGCTGGAGACTGTTTAATTAAAGAAAATAACGTCATAAAAATATGAGGAAAAATACCTGTAGTAATTTTTGTCGTAATAACGAGAAGAAAAATTACAAAGATTACTTAAGAAGAAAGTTGAAATATTGGAAAAATAAAAATAAAATGACAGTATAAATGGGAAGAAAGAGCAAAGACTGATTTCTACTAATAATAGGTTTTTAACAGCAGGCTATATCACAAGCTAAGATGCATTTTTATCTTGAAATATACATATTGTATATAACTTTCATTTGTTATCATGTGATCCTTGCTGGAAAAAAACACTCCTGCTCTAAACCCTTTAATAGTGCGCCTCTTACAATTATTAAAAACACATTTTAAATGCAGTCTAAACATTAAGAACAATAAGAGGCATACAGTACACAGTATAGTACTTACAAAACACGCAGTTACGCAACATCACATCTTGTCAAAGCCTCTTCTTGCTGGAAAATGTTTGAGTGGATTGAGACAGCCCCTTCTGCTGCATCATAGCTGTACCACTCTTCCCATCAAATAACTTTTTATTTTTGTTACCATAATAAACTCATTATTTACAATGTAAAGCAGAAAAAAGAAGTCTGTGACTATGCAGGGGAGCGAATGCCTAATAGCAGCAGACCTACTGTAACAGAATCAGTAACTCCTTTTACACAGAAAGCCTGCAAAGCATTTCTGTAAGGCCTACCCGGTTGAAAAACATGGCCGCCATCATCAAGCACATGTAGCAAATTTGCCAGAAGTCATTGGCATTTGTCTAATGGTTATAAAACTTGGGGGTATCTGCATTACATGTATGCTAACATGTTTCCATGAGGACAGATGGAATTCACAGTCACTTGAAAATAAGATGGTGCTAAAAGGTACATTTTTTAAAAACAAAGAAACAAGTCAATCATTGCTCCACAAATTCAGCATGCTCAATTAGCCAGAAAGCTGCCAGGAAGGGTCGCCAGTGTGCAGGAAACACTGAAGAAAACCGCAAATCTGTGTTTCCGGGTCGCACAACTCCCCCCTCGCCAAAAAACATACTTCCTAATTATAGGAACGTCATTTTCAAGCATGCTGCACTGAAGCTTCACTCACTATTTTTTACTATTTTTACTTAGCAAGCAACAAAGAAACCAAAAATGGAGCCAGTCTGGGGATGCTGAGAGCTGTAGGAAGCATCTCCCTGAAGTCAGACTGCTTCCAATGGCAGTGGGTCTTAATGACACCTCCAGGAGTCGCCCGTAGAGTTGAAATCTCATCAAGACTATGAAAACCACAATGAATGCCATCTTTTGACCTTCTACATGAAAGACTATGTAGTCTGGACTGTGTAGTGATTCACATAGCTGACTTTGGTGCAGTCGATGCCCTATGGACTGGGAAACTCATTTTTACCGGATAAAAATGCTTCTCTTTTTAGGACTATACACAAAGTCGTCATTCCCAAGTGGAACCAATTCCAAACAACTAGCTTGACAACAATCAGTAAACAGATCCCAAAGGAGTTGCTAACAAAGAACACACACTCTAAACTCCCAACACAACAAGCGTGTTCTCAGCATACAATCCCAGCCAGAAGATCCCTTTGAATTCCTTCAAAGGGATCTTCTGGCTGGGATTGTAGGAAGTGACATGTGTGACGTCAGCTGGCTAAAGCTGACTGTTAGCAGCACGCTAGCAGCAGGTTAGCGGTGTAGAGAGTGGCCGACAGCAGCTCCTGTTCACTGCATGTGTGTTCTCTGCTTGCCTGCATCGCGAGTCTCTCCTTAACCATAAAGAGCGGCAGCAGAGTAGTATTCCAAACTGGTCTCTAGGGGTCAGTACTGCAACGAGAGACAATTCTAACATGTGAATCTCATCTTGTGTCTAAGATGGCTTACTTTGTACTAGGTCTACTATGTTACAAGTGTCATGTCTAGAGGGCTTTACAAATGGAAAAAACCCGTATTTAGAAGGCCATAAACAGGTTTTTTATATGTTAACTATAAAAATCTTCAATGTGCTTCACAGAAATGCGTTTTTCACCACAAGATGCAGCACTGGCCACTAGCCCACAGTGGCAGACACTAAAAGCTCTCCCGCCAACCCCCATCGACAATTCCTGGCAATCCCCGGCAAGAAGAAGCACTGAATAGTACTAGCTCACTGAATGGACCTCGTGAGGTGACTGGGCACGACAAGAGGACGTTTGGAGGGGCACTGCCAAGTATGACTGTCAAACAGCCAGCTTGTTCATCTAATGGCTGCTTTGGGATTAGCCGGCCTGAGTGTGGCCCCCCCCCCCACCATTGCGGCGAGAATGGGGGAGAAACCCGCTGTGTTAGCATCTTGGACACAGCCGCTGCCGCTGATGCCAACATGGGAAGGTTCTTCTCAGTGACTTGCACTTAATGTTTCCCCTCAGCTCCCTGGTGCCGGCAGCACTCATGCAGCCCCTAGATCAGGGGTGTCAAACTCGTGTTATGGAGGGCCGACCCCCTGCAGGTTTTCTTTCCAGCTGGTCACTACAGCAGGTGGTTTTAATGACCAACACCTCCTTCAATTTGAGGGAAGGAGCTCATCAATTAAAGCACCTGCTTTAGTGACCGGGTGGAAAGAAAACCTGCAGGGTCTCGGCCCTCCATGGCACGACTTTGACACCCCTGCCCTAGATAGTAAAAATACACTGCTACAGGGTATACTCACTCCATTTCTATATTCAGATGTGTGACTGCATTCCTGGAGCAACATGCACTAATTGAAGACATGCAGACAGACTAATTCGATCATTAAATAACACAATACGTGACGTGGAAGTTCCCACCATGGGGGAGGCTCATTAGGCAAGGTCTAAGGGCAATTCAAATGCAAGAATGTGAAGAAATTCCCGTTTAGCGACATCAAACCTGCCCCCTGAGACGAGTCTTTGCAGCAGGCCTTTTGTCGGTGCAATGCAGCTGAAAAGTAGCCAGCGGGCATGTACCCTGCCTTTCCTTGGCTGAAGCAGGAAACGTGCAGCACAATGTAAAGCTGGGGAGGGCCGGCAAGGAAGGAAAGAAGGAAGGAAGAAACTCCTACCTTGTCCAATGGTCTTGAGGACAAAAAAAACTCAAACGGTCTCAAAAGTTAGTTGCAAGGAACCCAAAGCAAGAGAGTGTTTTTCACTAATTAATCCCTAAATAAGGAGGGAGGACCATATAATCAACACACAATTTGTTTTGAGTGTGTGAATGCTAATATTATTTTTCAAAGGTCAAACACACCCTCTAAGACATTTACAACTTACTATGATAATATTAATATCAGTGCACCAAATTACATATGCATGTGTTTATATATATATATATATATATAATTTATTTATATATAATAATTTACTATATAATTTATTTTTACATACAATATTATTTTTTTCCTATTTCTATTTTATTAATTATTTTTATATTAACGTCTATTTGAGTGTACTATTTTGTATATTTCTTTAGTATATCAACCTGCATATTTTTAACAGTTGAAGAAACCTGTCAAACCGTGTCACTATTTATATAATATTGTTATATTTTTTCTTTTAATATTTTACAATACATTCTCCATAGCACTTATGTTTTTTATATTTTTCTAATTAATTATTTTTACATTACCATCATTTTTGTCATGTTATTTTTTCCTATTGTACAATGATCAGTAACTATACAGTATATACAGTAGTATATAAAACTGTAGAGTATAGATAGAATATATAGCAATAGCAACCTGTCAACCGTTTTTTGGCCAAAAAATAATTTATTATCAATTATATACATATTATTTTTCGATATGTATTCTGTGTGTATTCTTTTACCTAATCTTGGGATGATTTTAGTTTTATTGTATAGTTTTTGTCATTCATTCATTCATTCATTCATTTTCTATACCGCTTATCCTCATTAGGGTCGCGGGTATGCTGGAGCCTATCCCAGCAGACTTTGGGCAGGAGGCGGGGTACACCCTGGACTGGTCGCCAGTCAATCGCAGGGCACATATAGACAAACAAACATTCACACTCACAATCATATTTATCATAAACATTTTAGTATTTAGTTGTAAACCATGAGTAATAGGAGTGTGAAGGTGACTGTAGGGGTGTTATTTCATGTCTGCAGTGCTCTAATATGTTTAAACCCGTATTTATAATGTTCATAAACAGGTTCTCTTTGCTACAACTTCAAAAATATTTCTTTCAATTTGGAAATTAATTTAATGCGGTCGGGTTTGGAGCAAATTAAGCGTCATTAATGAGAGACTGTACATTGTTTGGGTAAAACAAAAAAACGAATAAAAGAGATACCATTTTTTTAGCCTGTAGACCAGGAATATACAATATATGTTGTTGTGGCAAAGTCTTTCTCATGTTTTTAACAGGTATTAACTAATTAAAGTGAGTTACTTTTTTCTTTGATGATGGTGCAGGTGTAATGTCGCGGCCAAAGAGCGTATCCGTCCTATTTTCTTTTTGTGTTCCAAATGCATGTCAACTATTCACTTCCAGTGTGAATACATTATTTTAGTACAGGAGTCTTGAAGGAAATGTTCATATTCATATGTGTCAGTATGTAGAACCCTACAAAAATGGAAGATTTTGTTGCTAAGAAATCCATCCATCCATATCTATACCGCTTATCCTCATTAGGGTGGCGGGGATGCTGGAGCCTATCCCAGCTGACTTCGGGCAGGAGGCGGGGTACACCCTGGACTGGTCGCCAGTCAATCGCAGGGCAGACATACAACCATTCACACTCACCGATTCATACCGATGGACAATTTAGAGTCCAACAAATTCAAACCTATGTGAGAGTTAGTGTGTCAACACTACTTTGTAGTCAAGCAGGCTTTCATCTTGAGGCAGGAAGACAGAAGCGGAGGGACCACTTAACGCACAATGCAAAGCTCTTTGGAATATCTCCGTTAAGCTTCACTCTCGTGTCCATCCTATTTATCTGGCGAACACTGACAGAAGGAACTCATCAGACTGTTTACATTTCAAGATAGACACTCGCTGCCGCCCACTATCTCCTTCTGCAATTGATTGATTATGTAACTCTCTTTGGACGTGCCGCTACATTGGGATGACTGTCATAGGTAACAGCCATGTACACTGAATATTTTCCTACTGTTGTTGTTCTACAGCCAAAACACTAGTCAAAGATCTTCTATATGGTACAGGAGTGCTTTTCTGTTTTGAAGGAACTCCAGAAAAAAGCTAGTCAAAGATCTTCTATAAATGAGGAGCACTTTTATGTTTAAAATATACAGTACTGCAAAAATGGTAGTCAAACATTCTCTTTATGTGAACTAGGGAATTTTCTGTTTTCAAGGAATCTGATCTTTGACCAGCAAAAATGCTAGTCAAATATCCTTTATTTGACATCAGCACTCTGGTGGTTAGAAGAAACTATAACAAAAATGCTAGTCTAAGATCCTTTATATGTGACAGGAGCGCGTTCCTGTTTTAAGGAACTACAGCAAAAACACTAGTCAAAAATCTTCTATTTGATATTAGCACTCTGGTGGTCTGAAGAAACTACAACAAAAAATGCTAGTCCAAAATTCTTTATGTGTGCACAAGTCAAAGATAAGCAGCAAGAATCTGCTCCATGCTTCAACTTCTTGGAACTTCATTGTTCTCCAGCATTTCCTAACCTCGGAGGAATTCCTCCTCCAGGAAATATGGTTTACAAGACACCCCCTGCGCCCCACAGACATCGTGCAACTCGGTCTGCACTCCCCCCCCCTTTTTCCCTTCGCCCCTGCAGCAATAAGCCTTGTGGCGCATTATCCCAGCAGGGAGTGGCACGGTTGGAAGCTGGCTTGTCCTGACCTCTAGACACAGACCAGGTCTTGTGTCCAGGTTGATGAAACGGGACAGGGTCTTTTAACCACCCCGAGACTCCCCAGGAGTCTGCCCCTTTAGATGATATGCGTCGTTTGAAGTCTCTTTTACACACAGATCCTGCAAAACTGGTGCATCCAAGCCATGGCACTGCCAACTACTGGCCTGGCATGCACATACACGGCATTTTCATGGACACGTGCATGCCACATATCACAGTCAATTTTAGCGAACCTTTGGTCGATTCAATGATTTCACTGTCTCAAAAAATTACAAAATGAAAACAAAACAGTCTAAATGGTACTGGTACCACAGTTTCAGAATCCATTAAATGCCGAATAGCTGATTGAATTGGTTGGTTTAAAGGATGTAAACCAAGTAGATGTATTGATTACAGATTATGAAGCAAAAGATGGCAATACATGTTTAAATCTCGACATTTCTAAGAGCAAATTATAACTTTTAGTGATTTTTATGCTCTCTACTTGAATTGTGATGTACATTTTTTAAATGCTCTTGAATTACTATATAACAGCACGAATGAAATGCAATGCGTTGCCTTTTAAAATCGTTTCAAGCCCTCTGTACTTGATTTATTGCATACATTTTCTAATTGCACTCCATTGTACTGCATCTAAAATTAAAAGCTGCAAACCTTACAGTTTAGCTGTCCTTTGCAAAAGCTGCAACATTGACTTATTTGTATGCATGGAGATTTGAACGCCGTACAGTCTCTGCAGCTTGACTATTACATCATTACAAACCGGAATCAATCACTAGTATGCTCCACCGTGCGCTGAAAACTCACCGAGAGGAATTCCAGTGTGCCCACATAATCCCGTTCAGTCTTTAAAAGCTCGTTTAGGACGCACACTCGTAACCGGAGCTGTTTCTCCAAATCCTTCCCGCTTTCAGCTCTGTTCTCGCTCCTGCTCTCCTCCGTCATTGTGACTGAACTAAACAAGACAAAACCAAAAAAAAAAACTTTATCTTTGCAGAGTTTGCAGCATGGTCATAGCTGAAAGGGCTGCAGGACAAGTTCACCAAAAAGAGGAGCAAAGTGAATAAAAGGCAAGAAAAAGGGACATAAATCCTGCAGTGGAGTGAAAACGGATGCAGGGAAGGATGGACGCCGGTTTAAAGTCAGTCCATGTGACTTTTATACGGATCCTGCCTCCCTGCACTCCAACATGCAAAGTAGCCGTCAAGTGCTACTCGATATACAAGCTGAGTTCTGGTAGGGCTTTTCAAATTAAACTGTAACACCCGCCTGTTTGGTGTTTTTAGAGAACCTTATTTCAACTAAACAAATCGCACATTGACAACGACAACATTTATGTATTTGTTTTTTTAAGTGTATATTCTGCTCAGTGGGTTGTTGGTGGCCCAAAGGGTTCACTTCCGGTTCGGAATGAAACACGGCAACAAACAAACCTTCGCGGGGCGGTGGTAATGGTTTTGGTGATGTTTTGATGATTCCGGCTTCTGGGGAGAAAACATGTGGAAAATTATCATTTAACTGCTAGGTTTACGAGTTACTAGTAATTGATTTTATGACTTGTTCCGCTTCTCTGAGGTTATTGTCAAAAGGTAGTTTGAAAATAAAACCATATTTACAAAATATAGTCATACATTTCAGATCAACTGAAGAAGATTTGGATGACTAGTCTGATTTTGAGGATTGTTTCAGCGTTTTAAGTGCGTTCAATGGGCTTTCACTTAAGACATATAGCGACATCTAGCGGCCGTATTTGGTACTATACGTGCCTGTAATGTCTATTAGAGACCACTAGAGGGCCCCATTGACTTGAAATCAAATGCTAATGAATAAAAAAGTGTTACATCCCGTTGTTTGACGCATAATCCAAAATGAACACATATATTATGAATACAAGTCTTATGTGGAGCAAAACGGACAACAACTGTACAAAAACTAAACAGCATCCTTGTCAAAATGGCTCAAAATTGTGCCTGAATGATATGTTTATATTGACGACGCCTCCATAGCTCAAAGGACTAAATTTGTCCTGCCTTGCCTTTACTACAGGGTCAAAGTTCAAAAGTGTGTCTCTCATCGTCAGGCTCAAAATCAGCCTCCTTAAAAGCCCAGTTGTGAGACCGCGTGTGCGTCAAAGAGCTCATTCACACCTTCACAGTTTGCACATGTAGATTTACTTACATTGAATTAAGGCCGCGTAACCTTTCAAGCAGCATTTTATGAATATACGTCTGTGTGTGGCTGTCAAGACGCATTTGACCTTGTGCAGTATGTACAGTATGGTGTGTGAACAGAGCCTGACATGGAGCGGTAGATGTACAGCACAGTAATTTGGGTGCAAAGCAGGTGGTGCGCTTCTGACGCTGCACACAAGCATGTGAAAAATGTGCTGCCGCCATGCAATCAGAAAAGAGGAAAGGGCCGGCGGTTGACTTTGGGTATTTAATCACCACGTTGGGAGATAAGTGAGGGATCAAACAAGAGGAATGGAAAAACGCGGGATGATGGGGAGGTGGAGGGGAGTCTGGCCAACTTACTGACACAAATGGTCCCACACTGCCTTGAAATGCATGTCATCCATGCGGCGGTCTGTGAGGGAACACGACACGGATAACAACATGACTTGCTGCACCGTCGTTCCCTTTAAGAGGAAATCCCTCACCTCCAACAAGCCCGGCTTTAGAATTATTGCAAAGAGATTATTATTTGCATGCTTTTTTCACACTGTCAGGGAGGAAGTTAATCGACAATACGCAACAATATTGAGTAACATTGTAGTTTGCAGTGGCGTACAAGTGCACTGAGAGCTTATTTGCATGGGAGGGTCAAAATATTACAGACACCTCTCGGTATAATACCGTGTACAAACCGCAATATTGTCGCCGCAATAATGCAAGTATTACCAATATACCCTAATCAAGACAATGATAATGCAACTTCATGCCGTACTATACTGCAAAATATTATATGACAATACACTATGCAACATTAGAAATGTTTCTCATTAATACAGTAAAAGTTGAAAATGATGATTAATGAAAAAAACTTTTTCCTCATAACAGATTCAAAACTATGTGGATTATATTTAAATATTATTATATTACATATAGGATAAGCACCATAGAAAATGGATGGATGGATTATAATAATATGTTAATATATTTAAATGTTATCTTTTATATCATTTCAATAAATACTGTATTTTGTACTTCTGGTCCGAATAATGATATACTATTATTAAATAGTACTTTCCATACCGTGTCACACACCTAATTATTATATTAGTAGTAGCATGTATTCTATGGTTATAATTGTGGTATACAGACAGCAATGCAATGTTAAGATTTCTTTTTAAAAGCGTTTCATTCCTTGTTGATTTACGTTCAAACAGCGTGTGCGCGCGCCCGCGCACGGTCTCTGGTTGCCAGCAGCGCCCCACGTGACTCGCCGCCTCCTTTAAAAGAGCGCTGCCTCTGCTACTGCCTGGAGGTGCTAAATGCTTCCCCCTTGTCTTGCTGGGACACTTCTGGCTCCTCCTGCACATCAGGTGTGAACCTCAGGAGTTCAGATGCACGGAAAGGAACTTTTTCTTTAGGTGGGAGTACTGGACCGAGTAGGTTGAGAACATTCTGCAAACTACATCTTTTTTTAAGTCTGGTGCAAAGATGAGGAATGATTTATGGCCCATATTAGGACTTTTCTTGCTGCCTTGTGTGATAATCTTCAGCAGCGTGCTATGTCCCACTACTGCTGCTGGGCTTCTCTACAAGAACCGCTACACTGGGTGAGTAAAGTAAGAGGACACCAACCCTCCTTCTTTCCATTCATGTGTGGGACAGGATGGGATGCAATTGCAATCAGATGTGTGCAAAGATCTTCCCATCTTGCATGAACAAAGACGGGCTTCATGTTGCTGTTGTTAGACTCGCATGCAGTCAACGCCATAGAAGTAAATACACCATAGAGAGCCCATTGCTGTCTGCAAGTAGAAAGAATCTGTTCCAGGGTCAAACTCCCGCCTTTGCAAGCAGTTTAAATCTGGGGTGTCCAAGCTTGTTCATTTATTTGATAAATAACGAGCTTAAACTAAAAAAAACACAATATTTTCAGGAATTCAACTACATAAATCCTTATTACTAATTATTTACAATATTTACATTTTCTTGGCCCTTTCACTGAGAGCCAGTAAAAAAAATGCAGGTAGGGTTACAAAAAGCCACAGAAAATGCAAACAGGCGACTGGAGTAATACAAATCCTAAAACGTCCGCCTGAGGATACGTATGTATTTACAATCCTGTGACGCTAACTTCACTGATCTTCTGCGAGATAGTCAGTGGGATGACGTGCAGCTCAGTTTTTGCCCGATCAGTGCCACGACAATGTGCACAAAGCCACAGACATGGCAAAAGGGTAGCTTTGGATGCTTGCTGAACTGAGCTCTCGTAGACACTTTATAAACGTGTGACAGCACAATTATCCTGACAAAAATGCCCCAAAAAGCCAAAGAAAAAGCAGACCCCTAGAGTTAATTTGATACTATTTGGCCAGATATGCGCTATAACGTCTAGCAGGCTCGTATGCTCACATGCATTTTGTTGGATAATAAGACTAGGGTTGTCAAATGATTAAACATCTTAATAAGATTATTCCGTTTTTTTTATTAATTAATCATGATTAATCACCATTAGCAACTATATTTTCTTATGTATTTAAATAACAGAAAGATAAAGGACAGGAGTGAATTATATTTTTGTATATCCGTATTAGCAGTCAATCAAGTTAAAAGATACCGCACAAGTCTAAAAATAGATTTGTCCAGTCTCTTTAATAGTAGCAGAACATTTGAGTCCCACTTTAAACCGTGTTACTTTGCCCAATGAGGGGTTGCGTTCAAAGACATCCCATCATTGAAGGTAAAAGTACTTCCACCATACTTAACGTAGCAAATTGTACATCCGAATCAAGAGTTACGAAGTGAGTTTATTTAAAAATACACACACGTGCAATATAAAGCTGCTTTTGTGATGTTCTGAGTGTTCCTGAATGCATCTGGCTTTCTTGGAATGAGAATGAGGAAGTGTTGTTCCCAGGATGAGATACAGCCTAAGGTGTTGGAATTGAGCGTCAGCCTCTGTGTGACTGTGTGGGGACACTCCACTGCGCTTCCATCTGCCGTTATAACGACACAGCACCTGAGAAACATTGGCCCCCGACCTCAAGCAAAACTCTGGTCAAATGGTGTCATTTGTTTGTGTTGCGTTTGTGCAGTTAAAATGAACATTTGTGCTGCTTTTGTTTTTAAATTATTACAGTTGATTTTATAAATCAACCAAAGTTGACCCAATCCCCCCATGTACTCCAAATGAAACCAAAATAGTCCCATTCCTTTGTGCTGCGTTTGTGCAATTACAATGAACATTTGTGCTGCTTTTGTTTCTGAGATATTACGGTTTATTTTGTAAGTCAACCAAAGTTCACCTAGCCACCCCCCTGGCCCCATTTGCTTCAAATAAACCCAAAATAGTCCCATTCGTTTGTGTTGCGTTTGTGCTGTTTTGTGCAATAAAATGAACGTTTGTGCTGCTTTTGTTTTTGAGTTATTAGTTTCATTTATAGGTCAACCAAAGTTCATCCAGCCCCCCCATTTACGCCTAAGAAAACCAAAAGTAGTCCCATTCAATTGTGCTGTTTTGTGCAGTTAAAATGAATGTTTGTGCTGCTTTTGTTTTTGAGATCTTAATGACTAAAGGTTTGGGGCTTATACACAATCAGCCCCACAACGTGCTCCAAATGAAACCAAAATAGTCCCATTTTTTCCGCTTTGTTTTTCTTGTTTTGTGCTGCTTTAACGTAATTAATGACATGCCTCAGTTATGCCTCTTAACATGTTATTTTAGAGCGACCTTTAAAAGACACAAATGAGCTGAAGCAAGGTAAATGAGCAAAAAGAGTAAATGTTAGCTCCACTGAGCTCTTGCAACCCACCCAGCCAAAACGCTAAGCCGAGGCAATGACAGACTGACCAGATTCGGCCCGAGAAAAATGACAACAATCAAAATGAGGTCTAGTGTTGGGTGGGAAGGAACTATAACGGCATGGATGATGCATGATGGTGGTTAGGGTTACAAAAAGCCGAAGAAAAGGCAAGATGCAGGGCAAAAGTAAAGCTAAATGTAAGGTACTGCGGTGGCGTGCACGGTGTGGTGGCACCACAAAACGCCAAAGAAAAAGCAACCTAGAAAAAGTCGTTTGATGCTTGGTGACAGGGGTTCCCGCTGTGGAAACATTTTCAAAAAGCCAAAGAAGAATACATGAGGGAAAATATGAAAGTTGTACACGTACAGGAACTTTTGATGAAGATGCGCCTCTGATAGAAGAGCATTCATTTGCCTGCTGGAAATGAAGAAGCGGCATATATGTTGGACAGAAGTCAAACAAAGTAAGTGCTGCACCCTCCACCTCATAATGGACTTTTTGTCAAACACTCAGAGTATATTGGTGGTGCAAAAGGTCGGCTTTTGTGTTTTTTTACGAGCAGACTGTCCTCAAGACGCCTTTCCATCCCATACATGGACAAAGAAAGCGGCACAATAATTACACCTGCGTTTAGAACCGGCCGGTAACAAGCACCCTCACCTCTGTGACCCGATCCCATCATAACTCCACCCACTATGTGTCCATCCAACGTCTGTCTCAAGAAGAACAAGTGAAGTGCATTCAACTTTCTTCTTCTTGTTGTTGCAGCGATCAAGTCTTTAGGATAACCCCGAGTACCGACCAGGAGGTGCACACGCTCAGGAATATTCTACAACACATCAAGGTTGGCGCTCTTTTTCTAGTGACTATTCCGCACCTGAAGGGTCCAACCAATAGCAAGTAGCTATTGATTTGTGCTAAGAAAAAAAGTCTATTGCAAAAGCGTTGTCACAGTCTTGCAAGAATCATAATTATAATAATTATTGTAGAAAAATGTAATTTTCTGAGACTAATGTGAGACAGTGGAACGTCAGTTTTTTTTATTTACAACTTAATTTTTGTAAAATACTTATACTTCTTATCAAATTCTGACATCACTCCTATACATGTATTTGGTTGTTATCCTCATATTATTTTTCACCTTATTACAACTATTTGTGTAAAAATTGCTCGCTTTTTCTCATATTACATGTTTATTTTCACAATACCACTTTTTTCTCCTAAGCAAAGACATTCATTCCCATAGTATGTATCCTCTTATTTTTTCAACACGTTCTCATAATAGTCCCGCTTCCTTTGTTTTTTTCTTGTAACAGGACATTTTTCTGACATAATGTTACTTTATCTTTACACATTTATTCACCAAATACTACTAATTTGAATCTAGAAAATGATGGCGTCATTCCATTTCCATAGTATGTCTAACACTTAAAAATGACACATTGCCATAATAATATGACTTAATTTGCGTAAAGGGATACATATTTTTCTCTTGCTAAATTACATGAGATACATTTGGACATTATCCTATATATTTTTAATATTTTATCCTTTTTTTTTTTTTTTTTTTTTTTATTTTTTTTTTTTTTTTTTTAAAATTTTAATTTTTTTTTTTATTAAAATATTTTTTTTTTTTAAAATTTTTTTTTTTTTTTTTTTAAATTTTTAAAAAAATCACAATATCTTGAGGTTATCCTATTTATTTTAACATTATATTAAATCTGTATTTATGATAGATTTTTTTTGTTTTTTCTAGAAAGTTTATATATTTATTTTCATCATACAATATTACACAATGTTTAAAAAAAACAAAATATGCCATCACTCCCATTTTATGTTAATCTCATCTTTACTTCATTACGTAACTTTGTTTTTTGTAAAATGTATCTTTTTTTTTCTTCTTAGAAATTGCCAGTTTTTTCCTCATAATGTTACACATTTCTTTTCATTATACGGAATTTTCTTGTAGATTATGACAATAATATTTGGACATTACCCTATTATTTTTTAAACATTATTACAACTTATTTTTGTACAAATGTGCATTTTTTAATTCGCGTGAATGATGACAGTGTTCCAAAAATATGTTGACATACTTGACATAATGTCAAGACATAATTTGACAGCTGTATTTAGTGTAAAAATCAGCCGTTAATGTTTTTCTCTAAAATAGCTCCTTTTTTGATAGTATTTACACATTAACACGTTCTTGTCATATTAGAATTTTTGTGTTAAAATGTGCATTTTTCTTGTAACAATACTTTTAATAACAATAACAAATAACAATAACTTTTTTTTACTTTTTTTTTTTAATTTTCATTTTTCCCCCCTCATAATTGTATATATTTATTTTTTATAAATGTAATCATTTTTTTCTCAATAATCAAGGCATTGTTCCCATAATATTTTGACATTATCCTCATATTTTTAACACATTCTCATAATATTACAATTCTTACATTGTACTTGAATATTGCTGTTCTTTTTCGAAAACTACTATTTTAGAAATTACTATATTTTTTCATCATAGTTTACATTTTTTGTGATGTAAATTATGACTGTGTTCCCATAATGATTTGCCATTATTCTCAAAACCAGTAGAGTGGCCGGTGTTTTTTCAACATGGTTCTCCGAGGTGATCCACAGCGGAGGTGGTTAGTGTTTGGACAGCTGCAGACGCGTGTTTTCATTAGCTTACAGCCACACTGCAACGCCTCCGGTGCCGGTGGCAAAGTTTTTAGTGTCGGACGAGTCCTGGTGGAAAGAAAGCTGTCTGAATAACTCCGCGTAAAAAATACCGCCACTTCTGCTGCATCTAGAGTGCAATTTTGCACACAAAACATTCCGCTATTGAGCTGTGGAGAGTCACACATATTACCACTTTTACTTTACAGCTTTTATTGCACAATAAACTTGCACACAGCTACCAAAACAACACACACATTTTTTATTTATTGCTAGCATACACTACAGTTGCACCAAAAGGAAAAAAAAGGGCACAAAAACAAACTATCTAAAATGACAGAATTGATAAAAAAACGTAATAATTCATGCAGGGTTTTTTGGTAACGTGCCAAAAAGAAACATATGGCGCATGCAAGTGGAGGACGCTGCATAATAAATAGTTCAATTAAGCTTGCAGCAAAGTGACACGTGTGCCAGCCTCCATGCTGCAATCAATGAATGCCAGCTGGGGCGTTAAGAATGCACAATTGCATTTTTTTTCCTTACCAAGCTGGCACATCATCTGCACACCACTCGCTGAAAAAAATACTGCTAATAATAATAACAACAACGTTTAGCAGTATTAAAAACCATAAAGCTGCTCACAGTGACTAGGGAGCTAAGATATGCTGTGATGTATTAACTCGCATTACAGTCCTCGAGTCGTTTCCTTCTAAAAATGCAGAAGTATAAGAAAAAAGGTTTTCATACTACTGGGCCCATTGGCTTTCAAACACCACGTTCCTGACACCACGAGAAACCATGAGGGGAAAAAACAAACTTACAAGGAAAACAACAATAAAGTAAGTAAAGTGGTAGCGTGTACACAAACAAAGGCACGCTATGATATTACGAGGTAAAAGCTTTACGATGACAGAGGGAAAAACGTCACAGTGTCACAAGAACAAAGTCGTCGTACGATAAAAGGGCTTTTGTTTCTCATATTAAGACTATTTAAAAATAATAATATTTTTAAATTAATAAACAATTACAAAAAAATCTACATTTTCATGACAATTGTTTATTTAATATTTATATTATATTTACTTTTGTCTTAATTTGATGACTTCAATCTCCTAATATTTTGTCTTTATATATGTATTGATATATGCATACACATGTATACACTTATTATATAGATTTTTTTTCTTCCTCTGTTTACTGTACCCAGTGTGGCTGGAAATAAAGAATCAATCCATCAATCAATCAATATTTATTCATGTAAAATTACTGCTTGTTTTTAATTTTGGTGCTGTTTGTTTAGCTTTCTTATTTAATTGTATTGTAGTATATTGTAGTTGAATGTACTGAGGGCGAGTAAAAGAATAGTGCCGGGCTACAAACGGCCCCCGGGCCACACTTTGGATATACGATGAATGTTGAACAATGAATTGAGATTTTTTCTCAAGAAAAAGTTATATTGTTTCTAGAACGGAGTCGCATTACAATGCAAGTTGCCGTATGAAAAAACAGATTTTTTTCATGTCAGGAGAACATACAAGAAAAAAAAGAGAGCAGTCGTAATGCTATGGGAAAAAATTGCAATTTATACAAAGGAAAAGTTTTACGGTGCTCTAGAGAAAACAGCCGTGATTGTTAAAGTCACGAGAACAAAGTCGTGCTACACAGAAAGGGTTGCGTGATGAGGGGAAAAAAGGCCTATAGGATGATCAAAAAAGGTAGAGAAAGAGAAAAAGTCATCACGTTAAAAAAAAAGTCATGATGTTATGTAGGCGATAACACACAAAAACAAAGTGGTGTTACAATGATTGGGTTGGAGATTTTTTGGAGAGAAAAGTACATCATATTGTAATGCCACAAAAAAAAAAATATATATATATTTTATTTTTATTTTTATTTAAATATATGTATGTATGTATACACACACATACATACTTTTAAAGACAACACAGAGTTATTAGTTATATGTATCAGTATCTCAGCTTTTTCTCTTGGTATTGTCTCTGTTTCCTCTATTTTTCACATTTTTTTCTTTAATTGTTTTTCTAATGTCCCCCTAGACAATTAAAAACGTAAGCCGTGGGGCCACAAACAGCACCTGTACTACATTTTGGACACCCGTAGTTTAGAGCGTGAATGTGTGTATAAAACCAATGAAATGAATGTTATGCATTTTTATTTGCAATTCCATGGCTTTATTTGATTTTTTAGGTGGATCTCTGGCATCCTAACAGTGTTTCTCTGATCGGCTTCAATGCTACGGTGGACGTGCACATTAAACGTAAAGACACACGAGGACTACATGCCAGCTTAAAGCAGGAAGGCATCCAATATAGGTGAGATCTTTTTAAATGTCAAAAAATAATCAACTGGACAAACCCCAAAAACATGGAGTGCATCTTGCACTAATAAGCAAGCTGCTGATCCAACAGCCCATAATAAGACTGCAGGCTCCTAAGACACAATCTCATTGTGTTGCAGGGTTTTTATCACCAATCTGCAGGACGAAATTGAAAAGCAGCAGACGGGACGCCGCTCCTCCCGCCAGCGGAGGTCAGAGAGTCAGTATGACTACGAGGTCTACCACACCCTGGAAGAGGTATCTCTCTCTCATCCGTCTTCCTATTATTGCTCACTCAGACTTCAGAACTTACCCTGGAATATACTTTTTGTCCTTGGCCAAAGATCCAGAAGTGGATGTTTGACCTGAACACAACCCATCCTCACCTCCTTGACGTGTTCTCCATCGGGACGTCCTATGAGGGACGACCACTTTATGTCCTTCAGGTAAGAGGAGCGACACAAGAGGAGACATGCGGGAATGAAAAGCCACGCTTATCTCCTGTCAGCTAGGAAAGAGAACTCGCCCCCAGAAAAAAGCAGTCTGGATCGACTGTGGGGTCCACGCCAGAGAGTGGATAGGACCCGCCTTCTGTCAGTGGTTTGTCAAAGAGGTAGTCCCATATGAATACCAACATGAGAGTATACTGTATGTACTAACCCACTAGTGCCACTAGAGGTCAGTGTGTCATTTTAGTTCATAGATGACATGTCAACTCCATCCCTCACTGTGCATTTAAAGGAGAGTAATGTTTATTACTGTGGTATTACAGGCGCTGCAGTCCTACCAGTATGACTCAGCCATGCGACGGCTACTTAATCAGCTCAACTTCTACGTCATGCCCGTCTTCAACGTGGATGGATACCACTTCAGCTGGACCAAAGTATACAATGCATCAAACCATGCAGTGGGCCCAGGAAGCCTGTAACACCATATGATCGCCCTAACTTTACCCCTGGAGTCAGTAAATTTCTTTGTGCAGGATCGCTTTTGGAGGAAGACACGATCCAAAAACCGAAAGTTCCATTGCAGAGGGGTTGACGCTAACAGAAACTGGAGAGTCAAATGGTGTGGTGAGTGTGACCAACAAGGTCAAACCTCCACTGAAGTGGTCTCTCCTGGGGAGTGATCCAATGTAGAGCCGCTACTGACTACTGCTGCTATCAATAACGATAACAAAGTGATCAGTAAACAGTTAACGATTTATTTAGAAGGTATTAACAACCTCAGGTGAAAACAAAGGGCTGTACATAAGTAATAAGGTAAATATAGGACAAAAAACACAAATACATACTACTTAAACAGTTATATAGATATAACAGATATGTACAAAACAGACTAAAAGTATACTGCCTGAATCAACATTATGAGAACATGTATAAAATTGTTCATCTTATTATCCTTATTGTTGCCATACAGTAGTAATGCCTTTTTGTAATTGTTTTACTTGATTTCCGTGAAGTAGGATTTCGTTTTTTTGTAGTTATGGCATGGAAAACCTGTTTACGATCTTCTATAAATGTTTTTTTTGATAATATTAGAGCCATCCAGACGCAAAATAACATCCATATAGTCACCTTTACATACATATTACAGTCGGTATAATCCATGAGATTGTTGTGGGCTATGGCCGCAAGAGTAATCCGTGTTACTATTATGGTTAATGATTGTTATTGTGCCTGTTACGTGATCATTTAAACCTGCTGTAAAAGTTGGTTTTTTCAAGTCTGGTGCACCAGTGGCGGTCTCCCCGAGCGATTACTGACACCTAGTGACCAATGTAGAATACTACATTTACAAGTGGGTGGGCTGAATGGCTTACACTGTATTTGTATTTTAGTTCATTTAGTCGTTTTATACATGAAAGTGGCTAATTTCAGCAAAAATATATACAATTTGCTAAAATACACCTGTTTTAAAATTTATAGTAGGCCATAGTTAACCACAAAAGAGCAATGATTTATTAATTTTGAAAAACGTCAGTGAAGTAACCAACTACTTTCTAGCGAAGGACAGCTTCATTATACGGTGTGGGTGTGTACCATAGCAATGTTTATGGATTGATGGTTATCATCATGCTTGTCCTCTGTGACATCACTGGCATCACTGACAAAATGTCGCCTAGATGAGCTAAATGAACTAGATGAGCTAAAGTCTCAACTGCGATATTGTGTTTGTTCGACCACAGAGGTTTTTGATCCATTTTCAGCAACTAAAATACAAGAGCAAAGTATAAAAAAAAGAACAAAGTGCTCCAAAAAAGAATTTAGAGCACTTCTTCTGCCTTCAGCTGATCCTCCAAAGCAATTTTTTGCAGCTTGGGGGTGTCCTTCAGTTCACATTTTAGGAGCTGTGATGCAAGCTTCTTGTTCTCTTGCACAAGTGAGCCGTTTTCCTGTTGCAGCTTCACAACCAAGTCCTCCTTCTCCTGCAAGGCCTGTCTCGTGCGCATCTGCATGCGCTCCCACTCGCTTTTAAACAGCTGCCACTCTGCATCGATGGTGGCCATGACGTGTTTGGTGTTCTCCTCCGTGGTCTTCTTCAGCTGCTCACACTCCTCCATCCAGTACTTCCTGACATTCACTGTTTCCATCCTGGATGCTTCCAGAGCGTGCTGAAGGTTGCTCACTTCGTCTTGCTTCAACTCCAGCAGGGTGCAAATGCCCTCCAGTGCTTCATGGAGACTCTGCCTCTCCATGAGGTGTTTGAGACGCTCCAGGTCGGTCTCCTCCGTGAGAGTGGTTATGGCTCCAGGCAGCTCCCAAACAACAGGATTAATCTTGGATTCCTTCTCGGCCTTCAGCTCTTCCTTCAGAGATAAAAGACACTGTTGCAGCTCTGCAATCTCTGCTTCAAATTTTAAGAACTGGCCAGACATGGCCCCATTCTCTGCTCCGAGGATGCAGTTTTCATTGGTCAGCTTTGCGATGAGCTCGTCCTTCTCCTGCAGGCTGCAGCCCATGTGCCACTGAAGGCGCTCCATCTCCGTCTTGAAATAGTCGGTTGTTTCCATGTTGTGTCTCTGCATGCTCTCCAGCCTGGAGTTGAAATGAGATTCCATCTCCTCCATCTGCCACTGCATGTTCTCCCACTGACATTGCAGGTGGGCCGCCGTCTCTTGCTCACGAACCAGCCAGCACTGCTGCCACTCGGCGTTCACCGTCGCCACCATGCTCTCAGAGACGTCCTCCCTGGCCTTCTTCAGGAGCTCGTGCTCTTCCATCCAGTACCTCCGAGCTTGAACCGTTTCCGCCTGAGCGACGGCCAGCGCATTCTTGAGGGCGCTCATCTCATTGTCCTTTTCCCTGAGCTTCTGCTCCATCTCCGGCGTGGTCCGTCCGGACCGAGCTTCATCCAGAGCCTTGCGAAACTTCTGCCTCTCCTCGTGGTGTCTTTGGCGCTCGCTGTCCATATGTTCCCTCAGGGCGGCGTTTTGGGCGGCCAGCTCCCTGTTGGAGCTCTCGCTGAAAAAGAGGGCCTGCTTGAGGCCACCGTGTTTGTGGTAGCCACCCTCCGCAGTCTTGCCGCGATGCCATTGCTGGTGTAGCTGAAATAACCAGGAAACTTACTTTGACTCCAAACAGGTCAAAATGCGTCAAAGCGGCCATTCGTGGTTTCAACTCACCCTCCTTGGATAGTCTGCTTTTGCCGTGGTGGCAAACTCCCTTCTGTCAGCATTTTCAGGGCCCCTTTGCTCCGTGTTATCCATGCTAATGTTTACTCATTTGCCATCATTCTTCAGCTTTTGTTGTTTATAAATGCGACTTTAATGCAGAAATGAATGAATCTAGTGAGGCAAAGGGAGAGGTCGCGGGATCAAAGTTTTCCAGTCACAAAGGTGCAAAACATCACAAAGAGGCGATGTAAAAAACAAAAAAAAGGCCATTTTGGGGTTTGTGACAATGCTATGACACGTACCAGTCTGATGACCTGTACGCTGACCAATGAATACAAGTTTGGTTATCTTGTACCTTATATAAGTGAACAAGGCCCTCACACTTGAACAGGCAGTTTTATCGCTTTAATCATCTCAAAGAACAGTGAACTCAGGATACACTTTAGAGTTGTCAGTGTACAGCTTGTATAGCAGTATACATTGACTATCCACTGAACACATTGTCAACACACATTAAATTGCGGCTTCGCTCTGTCACAGTTATTCAAAAATAAATAAATTGTGCTGTTTTGTGGTGAATACGATCTGCATATTAAGCAAGCTTTAAAAAGACTAAATGAGCTAAAATACCAATATAAGCTCTTTAGAAGAGCCATTCAAATTATAAGTGTAGTATTATACACTGGTCACTAGGTGGCAGTAATGTTATTGTAATGTTCAGTGAGAATTTGCAGGTTTGAATTATCTCAGGCACAATAATAACACAATGATTGTAATTATAATCAACATAATAACACGGGCTACTGTTGCGACTGTAACCCATGCCGAGCTAACACTCAACTTTGAACCCCTGACGTCACTTCCTGTACCCCCTACATCCCAAACACATTTACTACAACACATGAGCCTTATTTATGTCTTATGTCCTCCGATTACGTCTACTTTAATAGGATGACTATATGGGTGTTATTTTATTTTATATTAGGGCTCTAATATTGTTAAACAGTATTCAGAAGGTCACAATCAGAGTTTTTGTAAAAAAAAAAAAAAATCATTTCGTAAAGAAGGAATTCTACTTGACACAAATTCACTGTACTGTATTGCTGTATAGCTGCCAACACAAGTGAGTAACAAGATATATATGCGTTTTCCCAAAAGTCAAGCATGGTGGTGGTAGTGTCACGGTCTGGGGCTGCATGAGTGTACCTGTGAAATTGTTAAGGAGAAACTGGGCCGCATGTCAGTTTTCCAACATGATAACGAGCCCAAACACTGAATTACTGAATGGTTAGCTCTCTTGTCCCCTCCCACCTCCCATAGAAGAGGGGGCGTCCTCCCACCCCTGCGATGACACTTACTGCGGCCCTTTCCCTGAGTCTGAACCCGAGGTCAGGGCGGTTGCTAAGTTCCTGCGCAAGCACAAGAAGCGCGTCAAATCATACATCTCCATCCACGCGTACGCCCAAATGCTCCTCTACCCGTATTCATACAAGTACGCCGCCATCCCCAACTTTAACTGCGTGGTAAGGACGCGTGTAATTAAAAGCCATCATAACCAATCCACGTGCCATCTGGTCACTTGTTGGGTGTGTCACTTTCGCAGGAGTCGACAGCTCACAATGCAGTGACAGCGCTTTATTCAGCCTATGGAGTCAAGTACAGATATGGACCTGCTTCTACAACCCTCTGTGAGTACGTTACATTACAGGAGGTCCTTGCCATATATGTATGATGTCATTGTGTAATACCATTAAAATCAAACGGTCATAAAAGAAGTGGTCACTTTGGTTGCAAGGGATGGAGTGGCAATAATGTGGCCATTACACTGCTTAGTTAACACTGTCCATTTCATAGGAGCAGATCCTTTCACATGGTCAAGGTGATGGTCCCAACAGTGGAACAGCTTAGACCAAGAATGCGGCCAATGTCAGTCGCATTTCTTCCCTTACTGAGCATTTTATGGCGTCCAATTTTGCTTCAGTTTTCACTTTCCTTTTCTTTGCAGTACTATGTATTCTTCCATCTTGCACACAACACATATCTAGTTCTGGAAGTGCGGCATAACCATGAAACACGAGGACCGCCTTAAATATACTGTAGAGAGATGTGCAGTCACACATGCGTTCCACTTTGTGTTCCTCTCTCATAGATGTTAGCTCCGGCAGTTCCATAGACTGGGCCTACAGGAACGGCATCCCGTACGCGTTTGCGTTCGAGTTGAGGGACACAGGCTACTTTGGCTTCCTGTTGCCAGAGGCTCTGATCAACCCCACATGCACTGAGACCATGAGGGCGGTGACGGCCATCGCCTCAGGCCTGCTAAAGAAATGTCACACCCACAGTGATGCCAAAACATCACCATATGTATAATTGCATTGTTTTTAATACAGATGGTGTCTCATTCTATGAAAATCAGAAAAATAAGCTTCTCGCAGTAAGTGGCAGCCACTGGAGTGCTTTGATGACATCCAGCAGCACTTTGATGACTCGGTAGTAAAGTACCAAAAATCATCTTCAAATTAATGGACCACAAAACCCATGAATGCCTTCACTGCTTGAACACTTTTTTTTATCAGGGGTGTGTGTTTTTGTGTTATTGGTAAGGAACAACCTGTCAGTGTAATCATACTGTTCATTACTCAGGTATGGATTGTAAATGTTTACGTTGGACAAATTAATAGTGTTTGTGTGTGTTATTATATACTTGAATAAATGTGGTTTGATACAAATATAACTATGTACATGTTTGTTATTCCATAAACACTTCAAATGCCTTTCAGTGGCATGGTTGCACGATGTATTGGGAATAATGGATATAATTACAGGTTCCTCCCTATGGAAACTATGTATCTACAATTTTTCACCCTGTTGTCTAAGATACACCGAAAAATCATTAAACAATATACATGCTTTCCGGTGGCCATGAGTTGTATTTCTTACTGTATGTGTAATAGACTGCTTATAGGTGGACTTTTGACTTTTTGAAGTACTTGAAGCTGTTCAAATATGTACCGAAAGAAATTTTATATATATATATTGAAGGCACAGTTTGAGAGAGAAATACGTAATACTTGTATATCTTTTGCATTCTTCTCTTTCTGTTATTCCATGTAGCCTCACAATGTGATAGATAGCACACTCCTCCCCTCACATACACCACCCTATATAATGTCCTCACACCGCGGCGGAAGTTAGAAGTAAGCCATTTCTTTCTCGAGACTGGCTGTTCAGGTTGTATTCATTTTGTCTCCTTTATTCAATTACCTCTCATTGTTCTCAAAAAACATGTTTTCTCTCGTATCTATTCTGAAGCAAGCAAAACATTTTTCCCTTGACACAACTGAATTCAAAGTAGCAATAAAGCGTGGAATTTAAAACAAAAAAACCCTCCAGAGATATTGTGCTACTATGTATAATGATTACAAATATAAGAGGGAGATAAAACAGATATTAAAATGCAGCTTTATTGATAAGATATTATATTGTACTCCTTATAGGAGGTTTGTTGGCCCAAAAATTAGTTTTTAAGTATACACATAATTTGTGTGTTTAATAAAATGAATAAATCTATTTTATTTATTGATTTATTCATTCAAACAATAAATCAAAATAAAAAAAAATCACATTTCTTCAATATTAATAATAAAAATGGATTTTTTTTAAAACATGAAAAATATCAACATGCAGTAATGTTGTGCCATTACTTAAAACAGCAAAATAGAAGCACTTTAGTCCAGAATAGAATAGAGAATCAAATAAACATATGAGTGTGTGTGTACCTCCGAGTAGCAGCAGCATCTCCTTGCTGCCTCACTGCGGCCGCACGCCAACGTGACGTCGTTTCCTCTCCAACATGGCGCAGGAGGCAGGTCGTTGATGTCCATCTGACGGGATTGAGCCCACCTTTTGTGTGTTTGTTTCTTTTTTTGTTTTGTTGGTGTGGGCTGACATCGCTGCGGGGGTAAACACGTCTTTTTGGACCCCCGCTCTCCTCTCCCTCACTCCTCCTCCAGCCCGACACACACACACATTACATTTACACACCGCGCCCCGAATTCCGGTGCGTCATGTTTGAGGGCAAAAAGACGAAAAACATGTTCCTCACCAGAGCTTTGGAGAAGATTTTGGCGGACAAGGAGGTGAAGAAAGCCCATCACTCCCAACTGCGCAAAGCCTGCGAAGTGGCACTAGGTAAGTTGCGTGTTTTTTCGTGTCTCGTTTAGACACGTCACGCTCCCCACTCCACTCATTGAGCCGGCTATCCTGCAACACAGCCACCCAAACGCCGCCATTCTGTTGGATCACTTCAAAGACGACGTCTATATTTGGAGTGTGAGCAATCGGCGAGTCGCTATTCAACGCGGAAATGGTGCAAGGAGGCGCTTGGCTGTTAAGTTGGCGATGGGAGCTTGTAGGCCGCAGGGGGAGGGAAAAAAACATCCGAAAAGTTGTACATGATGCAGCGGCAATGTAATGTCAACGTAGCGGACGGGCACACGTCCCCACACGCGCAGTAATTATGGCGAGCGTTGAAACGCACGCCTTTAAGGACACAATGGTTGGCGTCTCTTCCTGGTACACCAGGGACGCGTCGCCGTTGCAGCAACTCGTTTGTCCGGTTATGTGTCGCACACCTTGGCTCAGTGTGGTGTTTGAACGTCGCTTGTACTTTTGGCGTGAGTCGGGAAGGCGAAAAGAGAAGGTGACAGCTGTCCCTAGCACCTTTTTAACATAGGGCATAAGACGTTGTCGGAAGTAGCGGGCACCGCTTCCGGTCGTGAATGATATAAAACCCGACTCCTTCACATTCAGGTTTAGAAATAGCCCTTTATTCAAGCAACACCGATCGTTAAAACAATTTCTGACAAAGTGTGTTTGCTTCCACTAACTGAAACGTTCAAGCGGGAGGTCAAACCTGCTTATCTGGTTCTCTTTGCTCTTATTTTGAAGTTGTCTCCGCCGTACGTCCGGTTTACGTGTAGCAAGTCATGCTAGCTGTGTACGTAACAGGTGTATTTCCCAGTATGGCTACCATTTTCCATGTAACTCGATGCTTTTGTCAAAAATGACAAACATTTAATTTGTTGGTTATGATTATTTTTACATAAAATGAAATACAGGTAAAGCAACAATTAGTATTGGTTCGCGTTCATATCTTTTGGCATCTTGCCCTGGAAGCCCCGTATTGATACGCCGCTATTGAGCCGACACCACCCTGGTAACGATAATATCGATATTTGGATTGACTTTCCCACCTCTAGTAATGGGAAGTTTTACTTTTTATTTAGTGTCTTTTGTAGCAAATACGAATGGTTTGTGTGTTGACAAAACCTTTTGCAGTCACTGTTTTTATTGAAGGCTTACAGCGGCTGTCACTACGGAATTTAAGGACAATCAATAATGAAAGAATACACAAATTTTGTCATTGCTTTTTCTGTATGGTCTTTGTTTTTTCCATTTTGTCGTTGGTTTCCCTGTTTTGTCTTTGTCTTTTCCATTTGCTTTCTTTCATTGCAATTACCGGCCGGCTCAAGCTGGCAACAAAAAGCAAAGGCACTAGAAGGACCTGCCCACAGCATTTCTGTGGGACTGCCAGGGTGACTGATCAAACGATTCCTGCTTGCTATGTTATATATAAATATTATATATATGTTGTATTAAATATAGCTCTCAGCATGGGAGACAGGAAGTAACATCGCTGTCACGCCACCATGCACATACTTTGCAAACGTCTTACACGACGAAGTCCATATCGAAGCTGCTGAGAGAATTGGCTAGCCAGCTAGGGTCCTTCTATTGCCTTTGCTTTTTGTCGTCCGCTTGAGCCATCTAATAAATGCAATTAGAAAAAGCAAATGGAAAAGACAAGACAGGAAAATGACTGACAAAATGGGAAAAACAAAGACGATATAGAAAAAGCAAAGACAAATGGAAAAGAAATATGATTACATTCGTATATTTTTGTATTATTGATTCTCTTTATATTTCCATATGTATTTCTTTTTTAATTTTGGCACTCCTGTGATTCTATACGGAATCACCCTGTATCTCCAACTTGCTATTATTTACAATTTTCTGCTAAAATGATCAGAGTGTCTTGCAACAAACATCTTTTGTCCTACCTAGGGTGTAATACGATGCCCGCAGGGACACAATGATACCTTCTTGTGTAGATGTCCTGTCCCCATACCCAATCAAGCTGCATTTACACTGTATAGGCTAAAGTGTTTTTATAAGGACTGTGCACAAGGTAGGTCACAGTTTCCAACTCCTATGTAGATGGTAAAGTTCATGATCACACATGGTGGTATCAGTCATAATAAAGGGAATTAGTTATATAGTGGAAGGTTCAATGACTTTCCAGGGTAATACGCTAACTCTTGTGAATGCAAACTTAAGTGAGGTAGTAGTATAGTGCATGCAAAAAAAAAAAAACGGAACGGACTGGGTGACCCAGAATAGAGTGGTTTACGTAATCTCCATCTCTCAGGGCTCTGAGACATCTCTGAGAGCGTGCAGGCGTCCTCCTCTGTCCTGTCACTGAACATCTCTGTCATAAATCAAGCAGAATATTTGTTAGTATTGGCTCACACATAATTGACTATGTACTTTATTAGAGACATCCAAGTATTGGATAATGACCATATTTTGAAGTGTACACTGGTATGCACCTGTTCCAATGGGACTATTGTACTTGGGACCACAAAGGGAACATGCGCTCCCCTCCTGGTTATAGGCTTTGCATCACTAGAACGACCACATGTGCACCCATGATAAGCACCGGGCCATAAATAAAAGTGTTTACCAAGTAAAGACTCCTAAAAGGTGAAGTACAGCATCTCCAAAATGTGAGAGCGGCTGCAGAGGCTCTAACCTTAATTTACTATATGTGTGTATAAAAAAAATCATTACATAAGGGTTATCCAAGGCCGCACGGCTGAATGGGTGGTATGTTGGCCCTCACAGTCAGGAGGTTCTGGGTTCGAATCTCCGTTGAGCAACTCTGTGTGGAGTTTGGATGTTCTCCGGGTACTCCGGTTTCCTCCCACACTCCAAAAACATGCATGTTAGGTTAATTGGCCACTCTAAACTGTCCATTAGCGTGTCAATGTGAGTGTGAATTTTTGTTTGTTTGCCCTGCGATTGGCTGGCGACCAGTCCAGGGTGTACCCCGCCTCCCGCCCAAAGTCAGCTGGGATAGTATCCAGCATACCCGCAACCCTAATGAGGATAAGCGGCATAGAAAATGAATGGATAACCCTTCCATCCATCCGTTGGACTGGTTGACGGCCAATCGCAGGGCACCATTCACACTAACATTCATACCTACAGACAATTTAGAGTTTAAATTTATTATTAAATGTATTCAAATAATTAACATAATGCCAGTACTTAATATTATTTTTTTCTAATTATTATATTTAATGGGTTTTTAGGTTTAGTCCCCACTTCCTTCTTTAGCTGACCTTAATCCCAGAGTTGAACTGGTATTCTGATAATGAGCACACATTCAAGGCCAGAACTCTGTCTGAAAACATCATTATTTTATGTATACAATAATTTATTCAGAGATTGTATAATTTCTATAAGACCACCCATCCATTTATTATATATCATGTTGTGAGTATATAATCTCATGCCTCCACAAAGTACTGAGACCAGCTATAAATGAATTATTCTACGCACAGATGAGGCAACTGAAGAGGTTCTTTGATCATTGTTTCCTCTCTGGGGCTTGTGTTTATTTGTATGACCTACCGTGTTATTGATTTAGCCTCTTTGCTGGGTTTAGCAAAATAATTAATTGCTGTTTGAAGGCATTTAAACAAAAAGACACAAAAGAAAGACACACCGATATGGCCGACCCTTTCAAAATACAGTGCGTCATTAGCATCAGTTATAAGGTGGCTGAATGGGTAGCATGTTGGCCTCACAGTCAGGAGGTTCTGGGTTCGAATTTCCGTTGGGCATCTCTGTGTGGAGTTTGCATGTTCTCCCTGTGGGTGCGTGGGTTTTCTCCGGGTACTCCGGTTTCCTCCCACATTCCCAAAACATGCATGTTAGGTTAATTGGCGACTCTAAATTGTCCATGAGTGTGAATGCTTGTATGTCTTTGTTTGTCTATATGTGCCCTGCGATTGACTGTCAATCGCAGGGCATGAATAATATTTTTCCATGAAAAGAATGTTCCAGTCATAATTGTGGGTGTCATTCTAAAACTACATGGGGTCAGAGAGAGAACACATCCATCGCCTTTAAGTGGAAATTTTACCAAAAAAGGGACCGCTCAAATATTGCCGAACCTTTCAAAAGACAGTATGACGTTAGCATAGACAGTATATTCCCTACAAAAATAATAGTAGTCAGGGCTACAATTTTGAGTGTTTTTGACTAATAAGTGGTGCAGCAAGTGTACCCAGACTTAGCAACTAGAGAAACAATCCCTTTTACAGACAAAAAGCTTTTGGATTCAGTAAGTGAATTACACTTTACGGACTACCATATTGTGTACATGTGTAGCCAAGCATTCCTTAACTTGTTCTTAGACTTGACATTTGCATTATGTCTTTTTTCATTAAAGTTGAGACTAGTTGTTTTTAGCAGTGCTTAACTTACGTGACAAGTAAGGATTATAAAACCTATAAAGGTTATATGATGACAACATTTCTATTTTCATGATTTCTTGTGGGGAAAATAGTTTTGACGCCCCGGAAACGGAACGTTTTCACTGGATATAAGCCTGTTTTGGGAGGCGACCTTCTTGTCTGCTCTTCCCCCCGTACGCTCCCTCTGAGCTGTTTTTCTCACCACCAGGCCTCGCGATATAGCGTATAGAGAGCTATGCGCCTCCGGAGAGTAGTCTGTTTGGATGTCTCCCCACCCCTCCCTGGATCAGCTGCGACGCGCTGCCTTTTAATTGACGATTCCCTGGCACTCTTGGGAGAATTTGGGCATGTTTATTGCTGCATTAGAGACTGCTGTGGAGGAGGGAACTATCACACGCTGGTCTGACCTCAAAGCGCAGCAGTCGTGTGAAGAAGAAAAACATGGCCGATGACCACTATGAGCTTATGTTTGGAAAATAATTCTACCATGCTTGGTAAACACAGAGTTGGGCAGATCTATTAAGCAGAATGATGCAAGTAGTACAAACGTTGGAGATGGGTGGTGCAAGGCTCGAGGAAGAAACCATTGCATTTTGGTGAGGATCTGGATAAAGGTACCAGTCGAGTGAATTCCATTAATGGAAGCATCCATTCTGTAGAACCATAATGGTGCTGCCCATCAAGAAGTAGCTTGTTAAAAGATGGAAACTGAAATATGGTACTTGCCTTGGCGGAGGCCAGTCAACGTGCCACTGAAATGCATTGCCAAGACAGAAAATCTAATGTTGCCTTTTTTATAGCACTATTTTAACACGTCAATTTCCATGCAAAACAGTAGTGTAATATTCAGTGGAACATAAAAAAGGGAAGTATTTTTGTGTGTTTTTCAGGCGCATCGTTGTTTTGTAATGTGAAATTTCCCAGCTTCCTGGAAGGCATCCTGTTTATTTAAATGGATGTGTGTTGTAGCCACTGGCTTGTGTGTGCAATCCACATGCTGGCAAGTATGTGCTTTTATTGAATTAGTCTTGATCCATCAGCTTAAGTTGCCCAGCCAGGTGTTTGTTTCATTCATCGCGTGGGAAAAGATTCCGCCGAGTGTGGATTTTGTGTCACTGGTGTGTTGCATTTCATGTGTGCTCACCTGAAGTCTATTCTTAGCAAGCGGCCTGGAAGGCATGTGAATGACGGGGACTGCAAGAGTGCAAGTGTTTAAACGAACTAGCGAAGCTGCCTTATATAAATCTTGTTACCTTTTTATTTAGCATGTTATTGAGGTGTTTTTGAAGAAGAAATGAAAGCGGTGTGTTTATGTCACCTGTAATCAGATCACACTGTGATCAGCGCAACAGTTGGTGTGTGAGGAGCTTCTGTTACCAGAACGTTTGGACCCGCCTCCTCGACCAGCATGTGGACTTTGATGCGTTGCATCACGAAGGCTGACATGGGAGGGTCAAAATATTAGAAACCGCTCTCAGGGTGATGCAAATTACAATCACTATAATTGTTCTTACGTGGTAGTCTGCGGTCTATTATTAGTCAAAACATTTTGAAATACAAGTGATATGTCATATTGTAGTCACTAGGAAGCCGTAATGACACAAAACATTAAGACTTTACCTTACATTACATTACCTTAACACTGCATTGAAGTCAGCCATGACCTATCCGACACGATAGAGTGAAAGAATGTTCTTCTCCCATTCTCTGTGGAAGTTTTTGGCTTTCTAAGTTTAGAATAAATACATTTTGAGGCTAACTGCTAGCTAGCATCTGCCTGATGGTGCAAACAATGAATGGGATGAAGAGGAGTGTAAAGGTGATTATAGGGGTGTTATTTCATGTCTACACTGCTCAAAAAAACATACCTGGAAAGTCATAAACAGGGTTTCTATGCTTTAACTACAAAAATATTTCATTTATTAAATTCTATATCGTGGAAATTCATGGGACCAATTAACCTCTATAAACGAGGGACGACTGTGTGCCCATATTGACACCTATGATTTGCCGGGTGCTTGAAAAGCAAAGAACAGTAGGGGTCCTAAAGAGAAACATTGATATTAGCAGATGTGGCTGAAGGCACGAGGTGGCAGTAGCTGCATCTGAAGTATTAAGTAACTTTATCTTCCTCTGCACACGCTTTAAAATGTTGGTTGCGTGATTCAGGTGTTGGTGTAAAACTCATGTGTGTCATACTTCCCGCACTCTTGGTTACAATGAACTCATCACCCATATTAATGCTGGCTGATCCGTTTGCTCCTTACGGCGATTACAACATTGGTTCAGTTGCTGCTGTGTTGTGTCCAATACACAAGTGAATAAATGACCATATGCTCCAAATCATCATCAGTTTAAAAAAATCTCATCCAAAGGGCGGTATTTAGGGCAAAAAGGACGTCCCCGGATGTGATGCAGCGAAAGAGAGACGTATTTTTTTAATCAAGCAGCTCTCAGATGTGAGCAAGCTTCCAAATATAAGAAAGAAAAAATTCAACCCTCGCTTAATCATGCTCATTTGCATCCTGAGAGGCTGACTGACTCACTATTGTATTTATTGTGCGCAGCATATCGAAGCCGCGATCAGCTTGTGCTGTGAATGAAAGGACATCTAGTTGATAGCAACCCCCCTCGTTTTGAAACACGAATAAAGCCATGTTTGACAATGATGCCGCTCCGGTGGGGACCTGACGGCGTTTATTCATAGTCGACAGTGAGCGCGCCAGTTGTCCCTGTGGCATATTTTGACCTACATTTGAACCGTTAAAGATCTTGTCGGCCGCCGTGCAGTGTACAGCTGGAGTGATTGGCAGCCCCCCACAAGTGGTTCTGGCATCAGATGCATCTCTGGCATGAAGGAAATTCAGTTGCCATTGGGAGATAGGACTAGTTTTACCTCTACCTGAATTCCTGCATGCTTGGAGGAGCTTGCAGTGACCCTTCTATCGTGCTTTAGAAGTTAGCTTGAATGGACAACCACCTTAAACGCCCATGATTATAGTTTGTGTAAGTGAAGCAGCAGCTTCCACTCACCTTTTGGAGCGTTGTCAATTTCTGAAGTCCGAGGTCACTGCGAACGTTCATGCTGCAGGAGAAATGCATTCAAACAGTCACCTAAATGGATGAGCAATGCAGCAGTGCAGACACACATACAGTATAAGACTCCAGTAAGGAAAGGTGGTTGCCATATTGGCTGAGTCAGTAGCCCTCAGATAATTAGCTCTTAGTGTGTGTCAGGGGTCTTGACGGCAGAAGTGCCACCTAAGGAATTGAAAGGGTGAAACCATGGCAACTGTGCTGTTGTTGAAGATGAACATTAAAGTTGTGGACATTTGAGGAGCATTGCAACAAGCTAAACACGACAAGAGATTAGCACGTTATTCCTTAAATGTTCTTTAAATATAAAAATGATCACCCAATAGAGGGGGAAATCAAAGACACCTCAAAAAGGAAAGTGAAAAAAATGATGCAGCAGGCTGGTCCATTTTGCCAAAATGTCATTGTAGCAACTCAAAGAAATTCTTGATAGTTTGTGTGGCCCCCCACGTGCTTGTACGCATGCCTGACAACGTCGGGGCATGCTCCTAATGAGACCACGGATGGTGTCCTGGGGGATCTCCCCCCAGATCTGGACCAGGGCATCACTGAGCTCCTGGACAGTCTCAGGAGCAACCTGGCGGCGCCGGATGGACCTAAACTTAATGTCCCAGGGGTGTTCTTTTGGGTTTAGGTCAGGTGAATGTGGGGGCCGATCAATGGTATCAATTCCTTCATCCTCCAGGAACTGCCTGCATACTGTAGCCACATGAGGTCAGGCATTGTCGTGGACCAGGAGGAACCCAAGTCCCACTGCACCAGCGTAGGTTCTGACAATCTCGACAACCTAATAGCAGTCAGGGTCCCATTATCTAACCTGTCTGTGCGTCCTTCCAGAGCTATCCCTCCCTAGACCATCACTGACCCACCACCAAACCGGTCATGCTAAAAGATGTTGCAGGCAGCATATCGTTCTCCACGGCATCTCCAGACCCTTTCACGTCTGTCGCATGTGTTCAGGTTGAACTTGCTCTCATCGGCAAAGGCACAGAATTGTCAATTCTGGTGGTCTATGGCAAATGCCAATCAAGATCTACGGTGCTGGGCAGTGAACACAGGGCCCACTACAGGACGTCAGGCCGTCAGGCCACGATCATGGAGCCTGTTTCTAATGGTTTGGTCAGAAACATTCTCACTAGTGACCTGCTGGAGGTCATTTTGTAGGGCTCTGACAGTGCTCATCCTGTTCCTCCTCGCACAAAGGATAAGATACCGATGAAGGACCTTCTACGGCCCTGCCCAGCTCTCCTGTAATAACTACCTGTCTCCTGGAATCTCCTCCATGCTCTTGAGACTGTTCTGGGAGACACAGCAAATTTGCATCCTGGAGGAGTTGGACTACTTGTCCAACCTCTGTAGCGTCCAGGTAGCGCACCATGCTATTAACAGAGATGTTGATCTAAGCCAAATGAAAAACTACAGCAGTAGAAAGTCAGTCAGTAAAAAATCTGCCATAAAGGGTTGAGGAGTCAGTGGCCTCAACCTGGGATATCATTCCTGTTTTGGAGTCTGTCTTATTGTTGCCCCTCTGATTCACTTGTTGTTGAATTTCATTAACAGCAAAGCAGCTGAAACTGATAAACAACCCCCTCTGCTACTTAACTGACCACATCAATATCCCAGCTGATTAAAAAGTGTTCCTCTAATTTTTTGGAGCAGTGTACATATATACTGTATATACTGTACATACACACACACATCCTCCCTTCAGGCCGGCAGAAGACTTTGTACACCATCTCCTAAGTAACACAGTCTTTTTTTCTCCCTCTGCCCTGCTCTGTCAAAACTCCTCACGGCTGTCATGTGTGATGCAGACAGAGTGCTCACTACTCTTCCTCACTCTAATGACTTTACATGACAAAGACCGGGGGGCCATGCAGGGGACTTTTGGGAACAAACAATAACACACACACAAGAACCGTAATTTAAGCTCACAGTAGGCCTGTTCAACTGGTGGCCCGCCACAAACTTGGGAAAGTAAAGTTTTTGGCAAAACGGCAACACTGCTATTGTGAAGAGCAGGGGTCTACATCCACATTATGCACAATGAAAGGATGCAAGGCTACTTGCTACTAAGCTAGTGGCTCTCAAATAGTGGGGCGGACACCCTCGGGGGGATGCGGTGAACTGTCAGGGGGCGCGAGAAGCAAGTAGTACTTTAAATGTTAGTTTAAAGCTGCCTATATGTCCACATGTATTATACTCAACATGCCATTTGACACTTGAATACACTTCACAGCTCTCCGTTTAGTTGCATTTTCCTGGTTTCACTTTCAAATTCAGTTTGTACAGTACAGATAAATGATTAGACATTATCAGTTGTCAATAGTACTTCAAACGGGGGCAACAACATTTCTGGCCCCTGGGGGCCATTTGTTGCTTTCCTATTTTTTATGCTTTTTCTTTCATTTTTCAAATTGTTTTTTTTCTTAAAATAAACCTAGTAAATTTACTAGGTTCTTCTTGTAATATTATAACTTTATTCTCATGTTATAACTTTTTCCCCAAGCTAATTTTCTACAAAACATTTGAAATTATTTATTTTATTTTGTTTTGTTTGTTTCTCATAACATTAAGATTAACATTTTAAAAAATATTTATTGTGTTAATTCAAAAATAACATTATTTTCCACCTAATATTTTAGGTTTAGTTTCATAAAATTTCAAAAAATGTTTCTCGTTGAATGACATTCTTCTTGATATTTTTAATGTATTCTCACAAAATTACTCTTGTTTTTTCACTTTTTGCTGCTTGTTGTAAATTGAAAATTTTCTTCTTGTCATATTATGACATCATTCCCATATGTTGACTTGATTATCGTAATAATATAATTTGTTAAAATTGTTTTGTTTATCATATTATGACTTTATATGATATATTTCAATTGCATGCTGCTAAAATTATTTTTATTTTTCCCTCATATTACGAGGTTACTCTCCTAAAATCGCACCTTTTTTTCATTAGAATACAACTTTAGTTGTATTTTTACAATGTGCTGCAGGCTGCAAATGGCCCCTGGGCTACACGTTGGTGCAGCGGCGAATCCTAAAAAAAGTACCACTGTTATATTTTGGTTTTAGGTTAACAAATGAATCATTCTCGTAATTTCTGATTTATTGATGGAATTTATTAATGGTTTATTTGCGATCACCATTTTTTGAAGTAAAAGTTTTAAGGTATGACTGAGCCATGCGGTAGCATTACATAGAAAGTGAAGTAAGAAGCTCCTTGCCTTTTGTAAACGTGCTCCGCACTCTTTATAAAGTCCTCTAACACTACAGTAAAAGTGTTCTAACCATAATCTCATTTAATCCCAATTTTAAACATAGAAGTATTATATGAAAAGTTATCCCCCGCCTGGCAGCAGTGAAAAAATGGCGGTGTCTCGATGCGGTCTCTTGCAAGTTAGCGCCACAAAGCTTCCTCGTGGAGGGGCCGCCGTTTTAAGTGGCATCGCTCTCTTGTGCTGTGTGCTCTATTTCAGTCTTTCGCTTTTTGTCTTTCCCTTATCCCCGCTCCCTCTGTGTGCATGCGTGTGTGCGTGTGCGTGCGTTCTCAATGAGTACATGTAACCACTTTCATGCCCCACAGATAAGCACAAACGTGGGCTCTGGCTTGTGTAGACGCCAGTGCACAGACTTAATGGGTTACATGTTTTGTGGGGAGGGATTGCGCCAAGGCTAAACGCATACAGTATACTAACATACGGTATCTAACACACCTTCACATATTACACTGCAGTTAATCTTGCCAAAGGACATTAGTAAATAAATGAAACTTGGACATACTTTACTTGAAAGCCGTTTTTGTCAAAATAGCTGGCAACCAGTGCGTATCAAGATAATTGATAGTCATGGTCATGGTCTGGCGCTCCCTGAATGCTGCCGGCACTGGGGAGCAGCGGTTCATTGAGCGGGAACATAAATTTCAACATGTAATGTGACTTTATAAAACAAAGTGCTTTCCAACATAATAACAAGCCCAAACACACTTCTTCAGACAGTAAAGTAAACTGACGTAATAGCGCCTCTGCTGGTTGCAGCCAAGTAGTGCGCTCCCACTTTGCCCATGGCTAGAAGATGCGATTAATGAAAGATAAATTCACACAAGTGACCGGTCAATAAATTTATTATGCTGTAATCCTCCTCCTAGTTTCAGAAAGTGTACTGCATTTCCCCAAGTTAATATTTTTCCCTTTTTTCCTCTTTTTCAGAGGAAATCAAAGAGGAATCAGAAAAATTAAGGTAAGTCTCGGTTGTCCTCTAACAAGTTGTGTGTTTTTAATGTATTTTCACGAGTTCAACTAAAGGGCACTGGAACACTTGGTGTGTTTTTTATGTTTTACTCCCATCTAGGCCCCTTTCTTGACAAACCTCTGTCCCATGCTGCGTGTGTGGGTTGCCGAGTAACGTGGCTTCTGGAATGAGGGCCTTTCGCTCCATCTTCGCTTGTTATTGGCTCCCTTCATATTAACAATGAAAACTGCTTGATGGAAAAACACGTATTTACATTTTCGTATCAGCAGCGCTCAGCAAGCCTCAACTAGGAATACTTTTACCGAGCCTGCGGGCCTTTTTTAATGACTTTCATCAATGTGGGGTGCAGGCATACAAGTTGGGACTAAATAGTGGCGTCTAAAAACATTCAGCAGTGTGCCTGGCGGGATATGATAGCTGGTGGGGGAGCCATTGAAGCAGGTGGCATTGAATATCAGTAACTGGGACGTTCAGTAGATATCAACTTCTGTCTGTTTTGTTTGGCGAGCCCATTGATTTAAACGTTTATGGACAGAAAGTCAGTAATGGACCTCATTGGCCAAGTTTGAACAGTTTTTTTGTGTTTTGCTCCTGAATAAAGTTTTACGGAAAAGAGTTTGTAAAAGACAGAATTGTTCACACCTGCAGTTGGAATCAAAGGCTCAAACTGGCATAGCATCCATTAAGAGGCATTTATTACCAAATTTAGTAGCTTTTTTAACAGCTAAAATTAGGATTTTTATGTAAAGAGTAAAATTAAAGAAATATTTATGATGAAAAGACTAATTTTTATGGGAATAAGGTTGTAATACAACAAGAAAAAGATTTACTTACATACAAGTAAACATAACATATAGTGAATACAAGAATTATGGGTTTGTCTTTTGTTGTAATTTTTGGGAAAAGTAGAGTAAAAGTAATATTAAAAGAAAAATGCATATATAATAGGGCTGTCCTAAATATCAGCCCATCGATCAGTATCGGTATATCAGTATCATTTTTTTTCCCTACCATGAAACCCAACATAGCTAGGGGTCAATCGGCCACCGATCATTATCAGCCAATTTCCATGAATACTCACGAGATCACCAAATGCCTTTCAATGCCGATCACCAGTGGCTAGCACTTCGTCGTCTTCCCACTTTCCCCCCCCACAAAACAAGTTCCACACGGCAGACATGTTTGTTATTAACTCCCATCACATGACACTTTTCCCCTTTATACTGCACTCCTGACCAATTGCACTCATTATAAATAACTTATCGATATCCGTTGATATCGGAAATTGAGAGTTGGACAATGTCAACATATTGGATATAATATCAGACATCCCAAATATATACATAAATGATGTCAGAAAAATGTCACAGTACTTAAGTCTGAATTTTACAGAACTAAAGTTGTGCTATGATGAGAGAAAAATATCAAAACACAAGCATCATAATTTTACAATAATAAAAGTTGAAATATGGGATAAATTCAGAATTGTACATGAATAAAGACACAAATATTACAAGATTTAAATGATAATATGACATATTGATGACATATTTAATTCTCATTTTATGAGGGAAACATTGTATTCCACAAACCCCCCGCAGATTTTTAGTATAATCGTGTTAAGATATATAAGATAGTAGTAGAACTTCATTCTTGCAATATTACACATTGTATCGCATATTTTTCCAACTGCTAAAATGCTCAAATCAAATTGATAGAATTTTGAACATTAAATTTAGATTTTGACCATGTACTTAAGGTTAAGAGGCGACTCTAAATTGTCCGCAGGTATCAATGTGAGTGTGAAAGGTTGTTTGTCTCTTAGTGCTCTGCGATTGGCTGGAGACCAGTCCAGGGTGTACCTTTGCCCCAAGTCCGCTGGGATAGGCTCCAGCAAACCCCTGTCACCCTGATGAGGCATAGGAGATGGATGGATGATATTTTGAGTGTTTGTCATAGATTTCAAAAAACATGGATTTAGTGGAGGCTTGCATGGGTAAAGAAAGGGAGTGTTGAGTTTGCCCTGCGGAGACATTTGGGCTCTGCCCACACAGAGTTTGAATCATAAAAGAGGGATCACTGCTGTGGTCAAGTGAGTCGATGCTCCTTGCCCAATCATAGCTTCACTCTGAAAGAGTCACGTTCACATATTTTTGGTTGTCTCCTATTTGTTTGTTCTCTTAGATTCAGTCGTCCCTCTCTTAAATCTACACCAGCCACATCCTCTTTTGTTTGCTCTCGCTCCCCTGCAAACATTGCCTTGCAATGATCCGTGTCCGGTCGTACTTGAGCGAGCTGGTCCCTTCTTAACAGGCTGAGGTCATCCTCTTTCATTGCCAGGACATAAACAATGCGGCCCCTCCCTCCGGCTGTCTGCACTCGTCTGGGTGTGGCGGCGGCAGAGGATGCTCCGTATGTATCAAAACCGTGTGGGCTTTGAAGAATTGGGGTAGAAATTAGCAGTGTCACTCGACGGGAGGGTTTAGCAGCTTATGCGAGGCCTTGAGATGCTTTGTCAGCATGAAAGCACGGCAAAGTCTGATTAGTGACTTAGAAGGATTAAGTGCAAAATTCGAGGCTCTTGGCCAAGATGCTTAGTTGAGTGTTTTAGTTTTAGCCTCATCATTCAACCTTTTTCAGCCTGGTTGAGGCCCCATAATAGTGTATTGGAAGTGAAATATAGCCTGCATGCTGGAATTTAGACAGTTTAAAAGTATTTTTAGTCAGCCTTTTAGTCAGTTTTGAGTGTTTGTAGCTTTAATTCTAATGAGGTGTGTTTGCCCACGCCTGTCTCCAACACAGTATGTGGCGCCAGTTTTTTTTTTTTTTTTTGAGAATGTCGCGCTACTGTGCGCTTTACTCATTTTTTACTTTTGGCGCAAACATTAGCAACACTAGCATAGCTACACGAGGCACGGCGCAAACATTACACACACATTAACAGCAACGTCATGCAGTTCTCAATTGCTTTCATCCTGGGACTCATGTTTTCCATCCAGCCACCCATTTTCTATACCGCTTATCCTCATTAGGGTCGCGGGTATGCTGGAGCCTATCCCAGCAGACTTTGGGTTTACGGTTGTAATAACTGGTCGCCAGCCAATTGCAGGGCAGACATACAAACATTCATACCTTTGGACAATTTAGAGTCGCCAATTAACCTAACATGCATGTTTTTGGAATGTGGGAGGAAATTGGAGTACCTGGAGAAAACCCACGCACGCACGAGGACTCCACACAGAGATGCCCAACGGAGATTCAAACCCTGAATCTCCTGACTGTGAGGCCAACGTGCTACCCACTCATCCCATCGTGCAGGCGTCATGTTTTACAATAGTTGTTAAATCGCAACCCACTTCCATTATAGTAATTTTTATTTGTATTAGTTTTTAGCATTTTTTACACGTCATGTCATTTAAATTTTTTACACTTTAAACCATTTTCATTTTTCTTTATTAATAATAATTTATTTTTATTGCATTCAATTCCATTCCATTTTCTTCCGCTTATCCGGGTCCAGGTCGCGGGGGCAGCAGTTTCAGTAGGGAAGTCCAGACTTCCTGGTACCCGGCGACCTCTTCCAGCTCCATCGGTAGGACACCAAGGCGTTCCCAGGCCAGCTGTGAGACATAGTCCCTCCAGCGTGTCCTAGGTCTTCCCGGGGGCCTTCTCCTGGCTGGGCATGCCCGAAACACCTCACCAGGGAGGCGCCCAGGAGGCATCCGGACGAGATGCCCGAGCCACCTCAACTGGCTCCTCTCGATGTGAAGGAGCAGCGGCTCTACTCTGAGCTCCTCCCGGATGGCCGAGCTCCTCACCCTATCTCTTAGGGTGAGTCCAGCCACCCTACGAAGGAAACTCATTTCCGCCGCTTGTATCCGCGATCTCATTCTTTCGGTCATGACCCATAACTCATGACCATAGGTGAGGGTGGGAACGTAGATCGATCGGTAAACAGAGAGCTTTGCCTTCCGGCTCAGCTCTCTCTTCACCACGACGGTCCGGTACAGCGACCGCATTACTGCAGA
>QODF01000026.1:7071467-7154143 GCA_024372805.1 Oostethus manadensis | reverse complement strand
CCCCTCTCAAGGAATTTGGTTCCAGAGCCCAAACTGTGGGTTGAGGCGAGTCCGACTATATCTAGTCGGAATCTCTCCGCCTCTTCCACAAGCTCGGGCACCTTCCCCACCAGAGAAGTGACATTCCATGTCCCAAGAACCAGATTTGGCCGCCGAAGACCAGGTCGCCCGGACCTCGACCACTGCCCAAATCACACAGCACCGGACCCTTATGCTTGCCCCTGCAGGTGGTGGGTCTGCGGGGGGGGAGTTCCAATGTGGCTTCTTCGGGCTAGGGCCGGCCAGCTCCCACGGGTGAAGACCTGACCACCAGGCACTCGCCTGCGAGCCCCTCCCCCAGGCCTGGCTCCAGGGTGAGGCCCCGGTATCCCACGTCCGGGCGAGGTGCGGTCACTCCTCTTGTTCTTCTTCATTCGGGTCTTCTGAATCACTCTTAGTCTGGCCCGTCACCTAGAACCTGTTTGCCTTGGTAGACCCTACCAGGGGCATGAAGCCCCCGACAACATAGCTTCTAGGATCACTCGGGCACTCAAACCCCTCCACCGTGGTAAGGTGGTGATTCACGGAGGGGTAGAAAAAAATTAATGGTACAAAAAAAACATTGTGAGAAAAATGATGAAATATCGTGAACCATAATATGCAATAATAATGTTTAAATTTTTACATTTTTCCCATAAGACATGATCAGTTTTAGGATCAAACTGTTCTAGGGCAATCAGTTAATTGATAATCAATATCAACAAAGTCTGCTGTAAATCAGCAATGAGTTCCATTTCTGTGGTTCTATGGTGGCATCACAAAGGGGGCTGAAATGCTGGTTGATACATGGCAGCATATCATAGCAATCCCCACACGTGCTCCTAGAGCTTCCAGCAAGCCGTTTGGTCCAGTTGGTAGGGTACCAAAATATAATACGATGGCAATGTAAGAAAACATTTACCTAGACGAGTTTTAAGTGTCAAAGTAACTCGCCTCATTTTGATCACAAGTCAAGGTTGTTAGAATTTCTATTTCCCACAAAATAGTGTAGAAGCGACAATGGGTACCATTTCTGTGGTCATCAAAAGCAAAACATTTTCATGGAGCCATTAGTCTCATAGATAGGATTTCACGGTATATTTTCTCTCAAAGTTTGACCAATGTTTTCACTGTAAGTGATCCTTAGCATTCTTTTGGCACCCAACCAAACACGCAGGTCCGGTACATACACGGGTGGAGCTAGACCCAGTGAGCCGTACCCCTTCCACCCTCCACCCCTCCCGCCCCCACCACCCATACACACACACACACACACGCACTCACAAGATAACACACACTCAAGCCGTCGCTATCTGCCTGAGGTGGCATTTAAATAATAAGCTTAGTGTGTTTCACGCCGCCTCAGCTGTCGTCTCCTGCGGAGGTGGCCTTACGCTCGATTCTAATTGTTTCAGTCAGGATGTTAATTTCTTTGGCATTTTTAATAGGATAAACTTGATGACTGTCTATGGAGAATGTGATAAAATGATTATGATGAGAAGAGAGGCCATCTATCATCAGTGTTTTGTGTGTGTGTGTGTGTGCGTGTGTATGTGTGTGTGTGTAACCCCATGTCTCCTTAACCTACTGTGCTTTTTCTTTCTTACACATCATTTTCTATTAGTCTGAATAAAAAAGACTTGGAATGGCACTTGAATGCACCATAGGCTGTTAATTTAGCTTGGCTGAAGGACCATCGCTGCCTGCTCTCAGCAGTTTGTTTGTGTTTGCCACCAAACAGTGCCATCTGTTTCGCCACATATGAGCACGTTGTACTTCTGTGCACTATCAAACCCACTCTGCAAAGATATGTCAGGAGCTCAATCGCACACTTGGGGCACGGGACCTAGTGAGCGCCCGAGCCAAAAAAGACAGGGCCAGCATGAATCAGTTTCACGCAGCTAGATTTATTGCTGTCCTACTTCTCACTTGTAGTCCTGTATGAGAGACTATTTGGGCTGCAATGAAAACGTAAAAATATTAGGAAAATTAGGTCATGATATTATGGCAATAAATTCATAATATTAGTAGAAAAAGCTTATGTTACTTGCCTTCCTCAGTATTTCTGATTCTATGGTCATCATCACACTTTTCCTCTTTCCCATGACAAAGGGGGCTAAAAGAGGGGCTACAAGGCGGGTTTATACATGGCAGCATATCCTAGCAATCCCCACAAACCCCCCCCAAGGGATTCCACCGTGCAACTTGATCCAGCTTGGTATGATGTTGGTATCCTACATTTCCTCTTGTAGTGTACCAGAGTACTGTGGGGAAAAATACAAGTGAAACGTTACATGAGTAAAGCCATCATTTTAGTATAAAGATAAAATGTTGTGAGAATTTACCCATAATGTACAATCATAATGTTGAAATATTAGTGTTATAATTTACAACTAATACATAATTTAATTATAACAATGTTAAGGATTTTTTTTAATATTATTTTTATTTCCCCCCCCCCAAAAAAAATCCCAACTTTTCTCAGAAATTGCTTTTTTCTGTAAACCTGCGTTCTTGTATTATTATGACTATTTGTAGACTATTTGTATTTGTACAGCTAAAACTTTTTTCATGCAGTATTGTGACTTTAAAATATATTTACTAAGAGCGTGAAAAATACAGCGTTAATGGCGCTGTCATTTCATGAATACAAATATATATCATTCTGTCCTGTCCTGTCATTTGTATTTCTTTAAAAAATAAATAATCATAATGATATGATTAATAGAGTAAAAGTGTGCATATTTCAGACATAGTGCAAATGGTGATCATGATTAGTTAATTAAAATTTGTAATCATTTGACAGCCCTAGTAGCTACTAATCATTTCTCTCGTAATTTCATTGTATACTGTTTCCCCTCAGTGCAGCTTTAATACTGTTTTTTACATAAAAACACACACGCATTTGCAGTTTGAATCACTTGCTTGAACATTATGAGGCGTTCAGGAGCCTTAGGGAATGGTAATTGTGTTTGTTAACCTTAACCTCCTTTTTTCTCTGTGTGCATTATTTTTAAATGCACGTGTGTGAATTCCTACCGACCCGCTGTTCAGTTGCAAGAGGCGAAGCAGCTGGAAAGAGAGCGCCACCGGCAGCACTCCCTGCTCCCCCAGAACAGCACAGAGCCGGACTCCCCTCAGCTACAAGCTCACACGCCGCCCAAGGCCCCCAGCCAGGAGGCCAACGGACCCGTCACTCCTTTGACCCCGAGCATCACCGCCCCGTCCACCCCGTCGTTGCCCTCCACGCCAGCCCCCGAGGGCGAAGACAGCAGCAGCAGGTCTTCACCGGGCGAGCAGAGGCATGTCTACGAAAGCCCTGATCTGGAAAACGGTTCGGAGTTCTGTGGGGCTGAGAATGAACAGACTGAGGCGGACCAAGCAACGGCGGCAGCACAGAGTAAGTTGTTTGACTAGTGGTTGGATTTTGCACGGTGTAGAATTGCACTGCAGAAGTCTTTTTTTTTCAGATGCAGCAGGCAAGGAAGAGGACAGTGAAAAAGGTCCAAACTACGAAGAAAAAGCGCAGGAGATTGTGCAGAGCATCCTGCAAGAGGTGGTCAACACTGTGGCAGGAGGTGAGGTTCTTGTCCAGCTTCCTCTAGATCAGGGGTTTCCAAACTTTGTCCACCGAGGGCCGCAGACTGAAAGCCAAAGGATGTGAGGGGTGCACTTTTTTATTTGTATATATTTTTTCATTTTGTAAAAAGGCTAAAATACATTAGAAGACAAAGCTTCGTTTCATTATTAGTATCAACATTTCAGCATCTTCTTATTGCCTTTTTGCTCTATTTTTTCTGTGTTTTGGTTATAATAGAATAACCAATAGAAGCCACAAATTGCACTTGGGACATCACTTTTCTAGCTAGACTAATCAACAAGCTCTTTCACAGGTCACTGCCTGGACCCCGCCCACCTCTGCTCCGACTCCAAGGACCCAACGGGCGAGCCGGCGCAGTCTGAGCAGGCCGAGGCGGTCCCAAAGGCCTCTCAGAACTCCCTGGAGGAGGAGAGCACGCTGGGGAGTGACAGCGAGCACGTGCATGCCAACGGCATCCCCGGCACGCCCATTTCCGCCAGCTTTACGCCGTCGCTGCCTGACGACAGACTGTCCGTCTCATCCACTGACACTCAGGTGACATGTGGCACCTTAATTTACGATTATTTATGCATTACATAGTCTATGATGAGTCATTCAGTCTGCATTTATTTGTGCTGATTGGCCTGAGGGGAGTGAGTCCTTGCAGTGAATTAAAATTAATAAATAAAAGCTTCATTGGACTGTTAAGGAATTTTTATGAAACTTTTGGAAAATGCCCTTCATTATGGCTTCATTATGGTCAAAATGTCTTGATGTAAAGATCACAGTACTCAATTTTTTGAATGAAGTATTAATATTACAACAAAAAACATGTCATATGAGAATAACAATATTACTAATAATGACATCAAAATATTATGTGGATTTTGTAGGATGGAGTCAAAATTCCAAAAAGAATGTTAATAGTATTAGGAAAATAAAGGTGTAATATTACCAGCAAAAAAGCATTTTATCTGAAAATAGTCTATATTTACAAGAAAATAGTATGTTTTCCATAGTTGTAAGATTACAACTTTATTAAAAAAAGATTCATTACAAAGATGACAGTGCTTACTTTTGATTGATTGCCATTCATTGATCCATTACTTTATTATTGCAGTTGTATTACGCACTGCTGAGTTTAGTGACAATTCCTTCACTTTCAAGATTTTGAGTTTTTGTCATTTCAGGAATCGGGAGCAACGCCGGGTCAGCCTCCTGGCGCCAAGTTCTCTCACATCCTCCAGAAAGACGCCTTCCTGGTCTTTCGCTCCCTCTGCAAGCTGTCCATGAAACCTCTGTCGGACGGACCGCCTGATCCAAAGTAAGGCTTCCCTCCTAACTTGTGACTGCTTTATATCCAGCAGTCCGCAAAAATCCCCCCCACCCCCACCGCTGGTTTGGTGTCTAAGAATAGATGTGAATCATAAATGTTTTGATAAGTGGGCGAATCACCTCCTGGTGTCACAGCAACTTGCTTCCGATTGGCAGTAGACCTGGCTTTTCATGGGAAATTCGGACTTTGACTTGAGGTAATTCAAAAGGGTGGAAATATTCTGTATTATTTAATACGTGCTTTTCCGAACAAATTTCATGCAAGCTGAGGCTCTTATGTAAAGGATCCTTTTTTTGTTGTTGTTTGCCTTTGCAAGATGTTGCCTCAGCAAGCTGTGGATTGCTGTTAACAGCGTGACGAACCCCAACATCTAAGGATGTTCATCATCATGAACTGAAGAACATTCCCTAACCTCCGTCTTTTAGGTCTCACGAGCTCCGATCGAAGGTGCTCTCCCTACAGCTGCTGCTCTCCATTCTCCAGAACGCCGGGCCCATCTTTAAGACCAATGAGATGTTCATCAACGCCATTAAGCAGTACCTTTGCGTGGCGCTGTCCAAGAACGGCGTCTCCTCCGTGCCTGAGGTCTTCGAGCTTTCGCTCTCCATTTTCCTCACGCTGCTGTCGCACTTCAAGACACACCTCAAGATGCAAATCGAGGTATAAAAGAAGAATGAATGAAAGGGCATAATTATCTGAAAGCCATGGCTCTTTGGGAAGGAATGCAGCGCTTTTGGTGCTGATAGTATTTCTATGGCGTTTACTATAACCGCAAGATCAGTTTGCATTCAGGAAGAACTTGATGAGCTTGTTGGTTGAGTACAGCTATGATAGATACCAGATGTACATAAATATCCACCACTTACAGACTGTATATTCTCAGGTAGGTTTAATGCAATGTAGTGAAAGGCTATACAAGCGCTATAGTTACAGTTACACAGATGGAATTTCTATCATGAGCTCCCCATATTACCTCTGGTTTATTGAACAGTCTGAGGCGCTTTACGATTTGTTTTATCTGCTGGATGGAAAGAAGGGAGCGGGGAAAATATTTTGAGAAAATCATGTGACCAAGTGATTGCTTCTGTTGATGTGCGGCAGGTTTTCTTCAAAGAGATTTTCCTCTACATTCTCGAGACCTCCACAAGCTCATACGACCACAAATGGATGGTCATACAAACCTTGACTAGAATATGCGCAGGTCTGTATTATTAGTACTTTTTTTGGTAAAAGTGCTATTTTTATGGATGTTATTTGTAATAGTCCAGGGTGTACCCCGCCTCTCGCCCACAGCCAGCTGCTCCAGCATACCCGCGACCCTAATGACGATGAGCGGCATAGAAAATGAAAGAAAGAGTTTTCACTTAATACATGAGTAGTATATAGTCCTATAATATAGTATTTTTAGCAAGTTAAGTCTCAGATGTTCCATAATATAGTAATCGATACCAGAATCGATTCCAGACCTAATCATCATAAGTGAATTTTCGCAAAGTAGAAAGGAATTTGTTTTTATAAATAAAACAGATAACTTGTTTATGACCTTCTAAATGCCTGTTTTCACATTATTAGAGGCCTCTAGTCATGAAATAACATCCCTACAGTCATGTAAACCAATAAAGTAGACATAAAAAGAGAAAATAAGATACAGACTCACACGTTAGCGTCCGAAGAGTTCCTTCTTGTTGTTCCGATTTCTGGACACCAGTACTTCCTGCGGTGGCTATTGTCTTAACAAAAGTATCATATAAAGATTATTGACATCTAGTGACCAGTGTAGAATACCACATACACTATGTGTCTTTCGATGTGTTTTTGGAATACCGTATAATTGTATTTTAGTTATTTAGAAATATGCATATTTTTTTACTAATAAAAAATAGAAATAGGCTTTAGCCACCAAGAAACAACAATGAATTAATAATTAATATATGTGTTTTTTTTAAAGTGATTGAGTGAAGCCACGAAAGTGCGATGTGATGAGCAACAACTGTATAGTCAAACCTTAGTTTTCAAACACCCCAGTTTTTGGCAAAATGTTGCCCCAGTTTTTTCACAATACTGCACGGCACAAACGAGTCTATTTATCCTGTATTGTATCATTTTGCAGAGTTGAGTGTCCTGCGTGGCGTAGCGTGGCCTGCACATATTACATATTACTGTTAGAACAGTATTAAAAAGTCATACAGGAGGACTTTTGATACAGTTGTTGTACTGGATGTCATGATGTACTGCAGATGTATCTAAAGTGAGATGAGTCTTCTTTCACTGTGTCCTCTAGATGCCCAGAGTGTGGTGGACATCTACGTCAACTACGACTGTGACTTGAACGCCGCCAACATATTTGAGCGACTGGTCAATGACCTCTCGAAAATAGCGCAGGGTCGCGCCGGCCACGAGCTGGGCACCACGCCCCTACAGGTGACCTTAGCTCGCTTCTCTACATGTGGACAGAATTCAGTGCAATGCGCTGGAGTACAATCATAATATCACCCATTCTAGGAGCTGACCTTGAGAAAGAAAGGCCTTGAGTGTCTGGTGTCCATCCTGAAATGTATGGTAGAGTGGAGCAAGGACCAATATGTCAACCCCAACTCTCAGACCAGCCTTGGTAAGACCACCCATGAAGTCACCTCACTACAAGTAGACCTAAGGTATTCTTTGAGCGTGAGGGCATTTGAATTGCAAGTGTTGTTAGCCAAAGGTGGAGGAGCTTTAGCGAAAATGTATGCTCCAGAAGCACATATCATAAAAAAAATACAGCCTCTGGCTATGCTGTCAAAGCTAACAAGCCGAGGCCGTTCCAATCACCGGTAGGGAACGTTATCTTGCCTTAACACTGGAGACAACTCATTAGGAGACGCAGCAGGAGCTCATAGACTAAAACAGTATTTGAATGTTAATGTTCCGAGTAACTCTGTCTTGTCGTTTCCCCCTTTTTGTCCATGACTGCAAAGCAAAAGCAGGTACCAGTAGAAAGGAAGTGTTTGTTAGACCGTTAATGTGGTGTGACTAGTTTGATCAAAGCCGGTTTCTCTGCGGGTGTTGTCTGTGGTTGCAGCTCAATTAGATATGCTGTTTTTGTGGCAAAACATTAGAAACAGCTCAGTATGGTGCATTCAGTGTCACACACTAATAATCACATGTAGGTAAATTGATACCAAAACTGCATTTTTTTACTTTGTAAAGGCACAGCGCTTGCATTAGGCCCGAATATTACATTGTGCAGGTATACCTAATGAAAAGATTTTGTATTATATATTGTATCAATAAACAATGTGGACCCCCAACCCCTCCCTTTCTCTTTTGCCTTGGTAACAAAGAATGGGAAGCAAAATTGCCAGCTCACATTTCCTGTGACGTTGTACTGAATGTTTTAAAGAGTTTCCGACGTGTAATGAGACACGTTAACACGGCGCAGTGTTACAGTGGAGCCAGTACCCTCCGATAATCTCAATCAGCTTTTTTCAAAATCTGCTTTTCCTGTTCTTTTTTTTTTTTGTGCGATAATTGTTCAAAACAATATTTAAGTGAATCATTATCAATGATGATCATCATCATTTTTCAAAATAACAACTAAATAAATATTGTAATATTAATAATACAATTCTAAAATCCATAGTACATTTAAAAATAGACTAAAAAGAATAAATCATCGTTACCGCCTTCTTTCTGGCCCTGGCATCAAAATCTGCTTTTCCTATTCCTTTTCTTCCAGTATCATGACCAGTTTTGCGATAATTGTTCAAAACAATATTCAGGTCAACCATCATCATTTTTTAAAATAACATTGTATTACAACTTAATAACATATTGTAATATTAAAAACATGCATGTTGGTTTAAATGGTGACTCCATTGTCCTTATGTATGAATGTGTGTGTGAATGGTTGTTTTTCTGCCCTGCGATTGACTGGCGACCAGTCCAGGGTGTACCCTGCCACTCGCCCAAAGTCAGCTGGGCTAAAACCCAAAGTACATTTAAGAAGTGACTAAAAAAGAATACAACAATCATAATTTTAAACACATTAAAATGATGATAAAAATGCACTTACTTAAAGTAGGTAATATAAAATATTTATTTGTTAGTCTCATTTGAGAAGCGCCACCTCCAGGACGAATGTAGAATTGACCCATGAAATGATTTAACAAAAAATGTAAATATTGCATATACTACATATTATGTGTGCTGTTTCTTCACTACTTATTTTGTACTGTATCTTTATTTTAAACCTTATTTTTATCTTATCATGTTTCCTCCTACTTACCTGTAAATCTACGCCAGCAAAAAGTAACTGTCACCAAATCCCTTGTATCTAACACCAGTCTGTGTCAAGTCCTTGTTTGATGTCCGTGTATTACTTCCTAAGTACTGTATCTCTAATTTGGGCAAAGTTCTAGTTGAACGCAATCTCCATTGTGATGGTTTGAGGGTGTTTGTAGAACAACATGTTTAGCCACACTCACCTCACCGTGACCGCTACTCCCCTCAGGCCAAGAGAAACCGTCGGAGCAGGAGAGTAGCGAGACCCGGGCCCCTGAGACCATCAACCGCTACGGGAGCATCAACTCTCTGGACTCCACCGCCTCATCCGGCATTGGCAGCTACAGCACTCAGATGTCGGGCACGGACAACCCAGAGCAGTTTGAGGTCCTCAAACAGCAAAAGGAGATCATTGAGCAGGGGATTGACCTGTGAGTTGTCATAAAAAACTCAATTAATGATATGATTATTAATTGTAATTGTATGTAGGTTCAACAAGAAACCAAAGAGGGGCATCCAGTATCTTCAAGAGCAAGGCATGTTGGGTACAACGCCCGAGGACCTGGCTCAGTTCCTGCATCAAGAGGAGCGCCTTGATTCGGTAGGAAGTTCACCTAGAAGCAGATCTCTTTGCGAACAAACAAGGTGGGCACCTGCCCTCTTCATCCCCAGCTCTCATTTAGCTGCACATACAATAATGAAAATGTCCAGCAGCATTAAAGTGACAGGCAGACAGTGCAGACCGGAGACCTGGAAGCAGCGTAAATGTTAACTCGAATGGAAGGAGGATGTACTGGGGTGGGCAGCCATTTGTACATTGATAATATCTGCATTTTATATGATGATCCTGCTGCTGATTTTCCTCTATAGTGTTGAGACACCAACTGTAAAAATGCTAGTCAAAGATACTGTGTATGACAGGAGTCCACTGCTGTTTTTATGAATCTACTGCAAAGATATTTGTCAGAAATCTTCTATACGACAGGGGTGGTTGGCTGATTTTAAGGATTTACTACAAAAATCCAAGATTATATATGTCAAAGATTCTAGATGTGACACACACACCAACTGCAAAAACGATACTGAAAGAACCCGTGTATGACACAAGTTTACTACTCTTTTTATTACAAATTATTGTCAAGACACCAGTCAAAGATTCTGTATGTGACAGGAGTCTGCTGTTTTTTACGACCTACTGCAAAAATGCTGGTAAAATATTCTATATATGACACAAGCAGTCTACTGTTTTTAGAACCTAACACAAAAATGCTAGTCCAAGATCCTGTGTACAAAAGGAGTACTCTACTGTTTATAGGAATCTACTGCAAAAATGCCATTCAGATTATATATACTATACCACGTGCAGTTTGCGTTTTTTTAGGATCTACTGCAAAAATGTTAGTCTTAGATTTTATGTACGACGAGCAGTGTGCGCTGCTGTTTTTAAGACTACTGAAAAAATGCCAGTCAAAAGTTTCATTTGACACAAGCACTCTGCTGTTTTTAGGTATTGCTCATAATGTAATGCTGGTCTTCCACATAATAGGAATCCTTTAATGTTTTTAAGGAATGCTGCAAAAACTAGTCAAAGATCTTGTATATGACAAGATTTTTCTGCTGTTTTTAGGAATCCGCTGCAAAAATGTTAGTCGCTCCCAAGTTTCAAACTGAACATGTAGACCTGCAGGAAGCCAGTTTAGGAGAGCTGTTGTGCTTGTATAGAGTCCGTTTTTCAAGCAGGACTAATTCAAGGACTAATTCAACCTGCTCCGTCTTTTGTCTTACTCTGTCTGGGCCCTCATAGACTCAAGTGGGGGAGTTTCTTGGCGATAATGACCGTTTTAACAAAGAGGTGATGTACGCCTACGTGGATCAAATGGACTTCCAAGGCAAAGACTTTGTCTCGGCGCTCAGGATGTTCCTGGAGGGCTTTCGGCTCCCTGGCGAGGCCCAAAAAATCGACCGGCTCATGGAGAAATTTGCCGCTAGATACCTGGAGTGCAATCAGGGGTTAGTAAGAACGATTAACTCTTTTAACTCCAGGCTGTGGATTCTGTTGGGTTTGTTTGTTTATTTATTTTACTTCCAGGCAAACCCTCTTTGCAAGTGCTGACACTGCCTACGTGCTTGCCTACTCCATCATCATGCTGACAACTGACCTTCACAGTCCCCAAGTACGTACTCGACTTCCCTCAGCAACATAGCTGTAAAAATGCTGTTTTTACCTAAACCGTAAAGTTTTATTTAATTTGCAATTTCAATTTTGACTTTAATGATTTGGAGTGCATGAGAAAGGAGTAGCACAACTACTATTTTAAAGCGCACACAAAGACCCATAAATGACCACCAACTCCATCTAGTGGAGGTAATAAACAAATATAATCAAGTGGTTGCCAACACCTACAGCCGTTCCTGCTGTTTTTTTACTCATTCAATGGAACATCTGCAGTAACACATTTGGATTCTTGCTGTTTTTTCTGACTAAGGTGAAGAATAAAATGACAAAGGAGCAGTACATCAAGATGAACCGCGGCATCAACGACAGCAAAGATCTCCCGGAGGAATATCTCTCAGCCATCTATGACGAGATTGCGGGGAAAAAGATCGCCATGAAGGAGACAAAAGAGCTCACCATGAAGTCCAGCAAGCAGAGTGAGTGTCCTTGTGTGTCATATCGTTACAGAACTGCCACTGGAGTTAAAATATCATGATCTTAAATACAATAACACCACTAATACCAGAAAAAAAAAAATACCAGAGCTATAATCATTGTGTGGGTTACAGTATGGATGATTACAAGTGTCGCTTTTGGGGAAGTTGGGGAACTAAAGTTTATGTTGATTACTGGAAAGGAAAGGGTCCTCCGGTGTGTTCAGATTGTGCCATAATGCATAGGTGTGGCCAGCGAGAAGCAGCGCCGCCTCCTCTACAACGTGGAGATGGAGCAGATGGCCAAGACGGCCAAAGCTTTGATGGAGGCCGTCAGCCACGTGCAGGCTCCATTCACCAGCGCCACCCACCTGGAGCATGTCAGGCCCATGTTTAAGGTAGAACGCCGCCAGATGCTCACCATCTCCCAATTACATGCTAATCTGTTGTTGTTGGCCCTCAGCTGGCATGGACCCCCTTCCTGGCAGCGTTCAGCGTGGGCCTCCAAGACTGTGACGACACAGAGGTGGCGTCTCTGTGTCTGGAAGGGATCCGCTGTGCCATCAGAATAGCGTGCATCTTCTCCATACAGGTGCTGCAGTCTGAAACCGGAAGTGCGTGGTCTCTTCTTTTCTTCTTCACGCTGCGCTTGTTGTTTATTTCAGCTGGAGAGGGATGCCTACGTGCAAGCCCTAGCCAGGTTCACACTTCTTACCGCCAGCTCAGGCATCGCTGAAATGAAGCAGAAGAACATTGACACCATCAAGACACTCATCACTGTGGCGCACACTGACGGAAACTACCTGGGGAACTCCTGGCACGAGGTTTGCCGTTTTGTATTTTAGAAGTTTGTACTTTGGAGTGGTTTTATAGCCTGCTTCCTTGTATTTCAACTTTGGCTTTCTCTTTTTTACGTATGAACTTTCAAGTGAAATACTACCAGCTATCGGTGTATTCATGTAATTTATACAAGTTTCTATTGCATGTATAAATGGTACACTTGTAAAATATTTTCTCATCTTGTCTTCAGATGACAAATGAAGAGACTTTCCAACGTGTTCAGCCTGTCAATCAGTGTGAATGTTTTGGTCCGTTCAGATAATGAAGTGCATCAGTCAGCTGGAGCTGGCCCAGCTTATCGGTACCGGGGTGAAGGCCCGCTACATCTCAGGGACAGTGAGGGGCAGAGAGGGCTTTGTGGCCAGTGCCAAGGAGCAGAACAACGATGAGTACCTGGGCCTGGGTTGGTAGCACCTCTGACTGTAAGGCTAACATCTAGACCAGGTGTCACCAACATGTTAATTGCAAGAATATTAGAAAACAAATGTATTATTATATCAGTGCCCTCCCCTCCCCGAGTGACTAACAGGCACGTATTTTGACCATTAAACGCGCCCATACACCTCGCCGCTCTCCAGGCACACAACCCAAAAGCTCCAGCCAGGAGCCCAGTCCCCAAAAAACCCGGTCAGAGGTACTAGCGCAGAAACACCAACCTTCAGCAATAAATGTGCAGAGGTTGAGAGAGAGAGAGTGTGAGAGAATGACATAGAGCAGCGATGTGCCTGAGCAAACAACAGTTGTTATTGCAGGTTAATATGGCTCAAAATCAGCATTTAATAACTCAAAATTAAGGCATAAACATAACTCAGTAGAACACAAAGCTCTGGTTGGTGACCACTGATCTAGATGAACGAGTCCAGTAATACTAGTCAAATAGTAATACCTTTGTGTTCTGCTGTGTAGTTGGCGGGACGGTGGACCGGAAGCAGATTGCCAGTATCCAGGAGTCCATCGGAGAAACCAGCTCTCAGAGTGTAGTGGTGGCTGTGGACAGGTACAACACAAATTAAATATAATAAACATGATAAAATATAAAATTTTTGACATAATGTTTTGCGTTTTAGAATATTCACAGGCTCAACCAGACTTGATGGCAATGCAATTGGTAAGTCCACTAATGAATAACTATGTTGAAGTAATTCAGTGTTGTGAATATCTCTGTCAGTGGATTTTGTGCGCTGGCTGTGCGCTGTGTCCATGGATGAGCTGGCCTCGCCTACGCACCCGCGAATGTTCAGCCTGCAGAAAATAGTGGAGATCTCCTACTACAACATGGGCCGCATAAGGCTGCAGTGGTCCAGGATTTGGGAGGTCATCGGAGACCACTTCAACAAGGTAGGCCATGCAATTCAGTGGCATAAGAAGAAATTTACCTTGAGCATGTTAGATATTTTTTGTTGAAAATTCAATAGAACTGAGTGGAGGTAGGTGTAATTGAAGATTTGTTGCGATAAAACATACATAATGCTCATGTAAACCTGCATTTTTTAAAATTTTCTTCATTTTTTTTTTGTTTAGTTTGTTTCCCACGTTCCCTTTATCCTTAATTTTCAAGTGCCTCTTGCAGAATTTACTTTTTTCAGTCTCCTAAAATGGCCTCATGGTGAAAAGTTGTAGTGCCATCTGTTGTTCTGGCATGCACATGACAGCATGAGTGTTTCATAACTTCCACATGTGATTAAATATCACTATCCCCTGGCAGGTTGGCTGTAATTCCAATGAGGATGTGGCCATCTTCGCGGTGGACTCCCTTAGGCAGCTGTCCATGAAGTTCTTGGAGAAAGGCGAGTTGGCCAACTTCAGATTCCAGAAGGACTTCCTGAGGCCGTTTGAGCACATCATGAAGAAGAATAGGTACGAAAAGAGCAGTGGACACGACTCTGCTTTATGCAGAGTGCCAACATTTGTACTGGGCTCTTTTGGCTGCCTTTTGGTGAATGGAATTTTAGAAGCTATAATTATACTTTCAAATGCTCTTTTCTTTGATGCAAAATAATCACCCGAAGAATAAATCTGTCTGGTGATGGCAGGCAGCAGCGCAGTGTGTGCATTCGACTTGCTCATGCTGCCTCTTCTTCATTCATCAGCTCTTGCTCTTACTTGTGGCGAGAGGATTATTCTCCATTCAGCACCTCTCCCTCCCTTCTGCCTTCAGGTCTCCCACGATCAGAGACATGGTGGTGCGCTGCATTGCTCAGATGGTTAACTCCCAGGCGGGGAACATCCGCTCAGGCTGGAAGAACATCTTCTCCGTCTTCCACTTGGCTGCATCCGACCAGGACGAGAGCATTGTGGAGCTGGCCTTTCAAACCACGGGGCACATCGTCAGTAAGTGCCACACCCCTGAAGATGGCAGAACAGGAATTGTTTGTTTAGTTATTTAAAAAATACATTTTTACCTCTCGCAGCGAATGTATTCGAGAAGCATTTTGCGGCCACCATCGACTCCTTCCAGGATGCTGTAAAGTGTCTGTCAGAGTTCGCCTGCAATGCCTCCTTTCCAGACACCAGCATGGAAGCCATCCGCCTCATCAGACATTGCGCCAAATATGTCTCAGAGAGGCCACAGGTGGGAATCACCTAGATAAAGCAACAGTATGTAATCATTGACCTATGGTCATGAGCTTTGGGTAGTGACCAAAAGGACAAGATTGTGGAAATGAGTTTTCTCCCTAGAGTGGCTGGGCTCTCCCTTAGAGATAGGCTGCTCCTACGCATTGAGAGGAGCCAGACAGGTGGATTGGGCATCTGGTTAGGATGCCTCCTGAACACCTCTCTGGGAAGACTCAGTACACGTTGGAGAGACTATGTCTCTCAACTGGCCTAAGACACCTTGGGATCCACAGGAAGAGCTGGATGAAGTCGCCAGGGAGAGGAAAGACTCTGCTTCCCTGGTTTGGTGGCTGCCCAAGCGACCCAACCTCAGAGTCGAGAAACTAGGAGAAGGAAATGGATGGCTGTAATTATTTAATTAAGTAATTTAAGTGCTTGCCTTTTTGTGTCAGGCCTTCAAAGACTACACCAGTGATGACATGAATGTGGCACCGGAGGACCGAGTGTGGGTGCGAGGCTGGTTCCCCATTCTTTTTGAGCTCTCCTGCATCATTAACAGGTGTAAACTGGACGTCCGCACCAGGTATTTTGCTGGTTCAAGTACACCTTAGCAGCGGTTTTACACTATAGTCCCCACATGACTCCATTACAAAGCTCCATTCTCCTCCATGTTCTTGTTTGAAATTGTTTTTACAGTATCCTGTGCTACAATTATGAAGTGGAAATCGTCATTAAGTCCTCTGTATTTCTTCACAAGGGGTTTAACGGTGATGTTTGAAGTGATGAAGACATACGGGCACACCTTCGAGAAGCACTGGTGGCAAGACCTGTTCAGAATCGTCTTCAGGATCTTTGACAACATGAAGCTGCCCGAGCAACAGACGGAGGTAAGTCAGCGCCTACTCTACATTTTCCTAAAATATGTCCATGACACTCAGAGTGGTCTTCTTGCCTCCACAGAAAGCGGAGTGGATGACGACCACCTGCAACCACGCACTTTACGCCATCTGTGATGTCTTCACTCAGTACTTTGAGTCACTGAACGACGTTCTGCTGGATGACATTTTGTCTCAGCTGTACTGGTGTGTGCAGCAAGGTGGGTGCTTTAGAGTCTCCCCTTCCAATATTCCAGAATGGTTTACAATGTCTGTTTGTGTGCAGATAATGAGCAGCTAGCCCGCTCGGGCACTAACTGTCTTGAGAATGTGGTCATCCTAAATGGTGAGAAGTTCTCCGCCGAGACGTGGGACAAGACGTGCAATTGCATGCTGGACATATTCAAGACCACCATCCCACACGCGTGAGCCCAACAAAAGCCCGAAAAACTAATCTTAAATCCAGCACTATTTGATTTCCTGCTTTTTTTTTTATCCCAAGGCTGTTAACATGGAGACCAGCAGGAGCAGAAGGAGAACACTTTACACAAAGTCTGTCAGACAAGCAGCTGGTGAGACTTCTGCTAAATTAATCACCATGTGTTATGTATGTGCTGCAGATTGTTTCCCATATTTGTTAGGCATTGTCTGTTAGATCGGTCGTGTCGTCTCCATTTCTGACCTTTTTGCTTTTAGGACTCCGTTTCCCAGAAGTCATTGGACCTCCAGCTCCGCCCTGATGACCAGCGCTCCGTCAGCAGCACCGTCAGGGTCTCCGTGGAGAGCCGTCGTCAGAGCCAGCAGGGCGCCGCACCCACTGTCCCCAATGAGGACGGCGTCAGGAGCAGGAGCTCCGCAAGTGAGTGAGGTCTTAAACGTGAGCAGCACACATCGGAGCAAGGTTCTGACCATGGTGTTCCACAGGGGTCTTGGAGCAACGTTTGTTTGCAGCCTTGCTCATAAAGTGTGTGGTGCAACTGGAGCTGATCCAGACCATCGACAACATTGTCTTCTTTCCCGCCACCAGCAAGAAGGAAGATGCGGAGAACTTTGCTGCAGCTCAGGTACAAACAACTGTGGTCCAGTGTAGCTTTTGCCTTTGTAGTCGTGTTTATAATATGCAATATGCAGACAGAAATTACTGCCAGCCAAATATAGAATTTAGGTACATTTTGTGTGATGAATGGGTATCTTGTAGTTGGAACTTATACAAGAAAGTGTAGGAAAAAACTATAGGTGTAAAATTATTAATAATACATTAAATGATCATGATTAAATACCATTTGCAACCATGTCTGAAATATGCCCATTCTTACTGTATTTATTAAACATAAGTTATGGGACATGTTTATATTTTTTTAACATAATGTATGATTATACCAAATTAACATAAAATTTAAATTAAGCAAAACCACACTAGACATGATTTGTCTGTCTTCTGCATGTCTCGTGGCAATTCATTCTGAATTGGCTGCTGGCTAGACTACCATATATTTATAATATCATTGTCATTTTCAAACACAGTACATTAAGCGTAGTTTATCCTACACAAGGCTACACGGTAAAAAAAAAAACGTGCTCATTTTGTTCATCCATCCATCCATTTTCTACGCTCATTTCTATATTTATTACGTTTTAAGAAGCCAGCCTGTCCTTAACTTATTTTATCTTGGAAGTAATCACTGGGAGGAATGTTACTTTAGTTTGATTTATTCTGAAATATTGCTCATAACCTTGTTTGACATGTGTGGATTGCATTTTTAAGTTTGATCTGGTTTCTTTTATGGCGGCACTTCACAGAGTGTCTGTAAACCCACAGATGTGTTTGAAAGTTGGAGATACATGTATGGTATTGGAATTGAGCACTGCGTGTTAAGGTAGAAATAGTTTTTTTTTAATTGTCTTATGTGTGCCTCAGTGTGGAGGCTACACTTTAGTCCGCCATCATAACAGAGAGATGTGTCAAAAATGTGCTTTTGTTTTAATCAAGAGAGCTAAATGACACCCATTCATCACAATTCACCTTGACTGAAACTATGACTAGGGTGTAAATAATTTTGGTCTTTACGTCTTAATGAACTAATTAAAAGTTTTAAGGACTATATACTGTAGAGTCAAGCCATTAAAGCTGTGACTTATTACAAAGTTCAAAAAATCAAAGAGTGGTTAAATTTGACCCCCCAAAGCTATGTCCAGAACAAAGCTGTGTCCATCAAGTTTTTACTTCATAACCCCATTAAATGCAGTTGAGATAAACTAAAACCGAGATTTCAAATTCTGACCTCACATGTACTAAAATAATCTAATCCAACCTCTCCTAGATTGTAAAACTGGGGGAAATGCTAAAAAAACAAATCCTCCATGTCTTGTATTTAGCGGGATGCTGGGAATACGTCAGAGGTCCCCATGGAGACACAAGACCAGGGCATGTTTCGCTACCTGACCTCACAGCAGCTCTTCAAGTTGCTAGACTGTTTGCTGGAGTCGCATCGCTTCGCCAAGGCTTTCAACTCCAACAACGAGCAGAGGACTCTGCTGTGGAGAGCAGGTCACTCTCCTCTTTGATTGTGTCGCTGCTTTTTGTTGAAGGCCCGGCTGGGTTATCTGACCACTTGTGGTTGGTTTTGTGCTGCAGGTTTTAAAGGAAAGTCCAAACCTAATCTATTGAAGCAGGAGACCGGGAGCTTGGCGTGCAGCCTGCGCATCCTTTTTCGCATGTACACGGATGAGACGCGGCAGGATGCCTGGGAGGAGGTCCAGAGACGACTGCTGGAGTAAGTCCTCACGCTGATGATTGATTGTTGAGGGGAAATCACCTTCATGAGAGCGTAGACACACTGCTTGACAGACCATAACACACCCACAGACAGCCTGATTAGTCGGAAGTAGTCGTATGTGGAGTAAAGGAGGAGCGTGAGGGACTTAATGGCTAACAGATGGCATTGTTGCAGTGCCTGAGAATAGGAGTTAAAGGTCACAGCCGAGCTTTGACTGTGATCATTTTCACAATCCAATTAGTCAGGAGCTAATTAACATTAGCTCGCCCTCTCCTCCTTTCATAATATCCTGATCAGACTGTGTGAGATTAAAACAGCAGGGGCGGGATTAATATTACCATATTGACCCTAATCTTAGACAACTGGAAATGATACCTTTTTCCTTCAATATTTTATCCCCAATGTCAGTTACTGTAAAGTTTATTTCATTGATCAGTTTCTCAAAATTAACAGAACTCCTCCATTGTCTGCCCACACTTGACATGTTTGGTTTGGTTAAAATGAACTGTGGTTTGATTGCTCGGCTCTTTGTTTGGTTGAATGTGAACATGATCCCAACAAACCCTGGTGCACACCGAACAAGCAGACCGAGAAGGCTTAAGCTATTTTTACCAACTGAGATTTTAGGAAAAGCATCTAAAATATACTTTTGAAAAGCACCAGTGTCACACGCGCACACACACAGAGGAACAGGCCAGTAACAGATACTTCCACACATTTCTCTTTGACAGTGCTTTGATTTTTGCATGTTTGTCACACTTAAATGTTTCAGATCATCAAACAAATACAAATGTTAGTCAATGACAACACAACTGAACACAAAATGCTGTGAAATGAATTAAAGTTTTTATTATTAAGGGAGGAAAAAATCCAAAGTTACATGATCCTGTGTGAAAAAGAAAGATTTGCAGATTTGTTGTCATTCAGCCACATTGGAGGTTTTTCAAGCATTCCACTCCTGGGATGGTTCACCACTGTTCCATGTTTTCACCATTTGTGGCTAATGGCTCTCGCGGTGGGTTGCTGGAGTCTCAAAGCTTTAGAAATGGCTTTATAACCTTTTCCAGACTGATAGATCTCAATTCCTTTTTAGCTATATTTTAACAGGGAGGGAAATCACTTTTTCCACACAGGGCCATGTAGGTTTGGATTTTTTTCTTTTCTAATAAAGACAGGTTTCATTAAAAACTGCATTTTGTGTTCATTTGTATTGTCATTGACAAATATTTAAATTTGTTTGATTATTTGAAACAAAAACAACTTTGTGTCTGTCTATCGTGTGCTCAGTGCTCCCTGCGCTGTTAATATGATGAGGTGTTCTAGTACACATTTTTATTCATGCATCTTCATGATAATTTGCATACTCTATTTTAAGAGCCAATGCTCTAAGCAAAGGAAACCACTGTGAGTTTACTTGCAAGTCAACACCCATCTACCAAGTGGTCTCAGTCTGCTTGTTTGGTGTACACCAGGACTCGAATGATCGCATTCAAACACAGCCAATTGGTCAAACACAGCATACTAGCAGCGCTCGGTTAAATGTTCCATTTAACCGATCCAAACACAAATATAAATGCACACAAAAACAGACCCCAATGAAGAATAATAAAAATTGACTTAGTTTTCCCTCGCCTGGACATGGGTCACCGGTTCCCCCCTCTGGCACGATGGCGAGCGCCTTGTGGCCGAGCCTGCACCCATGGGTCCCGGTTGGGCACAGCCTGAAGAGGTAATGTGGGTCCCCCTTCCCATGAGCTCACCACTCGTGGGAGGGGCCACAAGGGTCGGGTCCAGAGCAAGCTGGGTGGCTGACGAAGGCGGTAGCCTTGGCGGTCCGATCCTTGGCTACAGAAGCTAGTTGTCGGTACGTGGAATGTCACCGCTCTGGTGGGGAAAAACCTGAGCTGGTGCGGGACGTGGAGAAGTTCCGGCTAGATATAGTCGGACTCACCTCGACGCACCTGGCTCTGGAACAAGTCCTCTTGAGAGGGCCTGGACTTTATTCCACTCTGGCGTTGCCGGCAATGAGGCGACGAGCAGGGGTGACAATTCTTGTTGTCCCCCGGCTCCAAGCCTTTTATGTTGGAGTTTAAACCGGTGAACAAGAGGGTAGTTTCCCTCCGGCCTCGGGTGGGAGGAAAGGTTCTGACTGTGGTTTACGCTTATGCGCCAAACAGCAGTTCAGAATACCTCCCCTTTTTGGATTCCTTAGATGAAGTACTGGAAAGTGCTCCTCTGGGGGTTTGCTTGTTCTCCTGGGGGATTTCAACACTCATGTTGGCTGCAACAGTTGAGACCTGGAGAGATGTGATTGGGAGGAACGGGCCCCCCTGATCCAAACTTGTGCGGTGTTTTGTTATTGGACCGTTGTGCCCGTCACGGATTGTCCATAACAAACAGCATGTTCAAGCATAAAGGTGTCCACATGTGCACTTGGCACCGGGACACCCTAGGCCGCAGTTCGATGATTGACTTTGTGGTCGTGTCATCTGATTTACGGCCACATGTTTTGGACACTTGGGTGAAGTGAGGGGCGGAGCTGTCAACTGATTACCACTTGGTGTTGAGTTTGTTCCGATGGCGGGGGAGGATGCCGGTCAGACCTGGCAGGCCCAAACACCCAAGAATTCTGAGGGTCTGCTGGGAACGTCTGGCAGAGTCCTCTGTCAGAAGGAGTTTCAACTTCGAAGCAAGAGCTTCGACCGTGTTCCAAGGGAGGCAGCAGAAATTGAGTCCGAGTGGGCCATGTTTCGTTCCTCCATTGTCGAGGCGGCTTATCGGAGCTGTGGTTGGTGCCTGTCGTGCCGGTAATACCACAACCCAATGGTGGACACCAGTGGTGAGGAATGTCGTCAAGCAGGGTCCTTGAAGGTGCATGGGAGTCTGTCTAACCAGTCTACATGTGGTTTGTGGACTTGGAGAAAGCATTCGACCGTGTCCCTCAGGGAGTACTGTGAGAAGTGCTTCGTGAATATGGGGCATCGGACCAACTAATCCAGGCGGTTTGTTCCCTCTATGACCGGTGTCAGAGTTTGGATTGCATTGCCGGTAATAAGTCGGTCTCGTTTCCAGTGACAGTTGGACTCCGCCAGGGCCGCCCTTTTTCACCGATTTTGTTCATTACTTTTATGGACAAAATTTTTAGGCGTAGCCAGGGCGTTGAGGGGTTCTGGTTTGGTGGCAGCAGGATTTGGTCTTTGCTTTTTGCGGACAATGTGGTCCTGTTGTTCATCAAGCCGTGACCTTCAACTCTCACTGGATCGGTTCGCAGCTGAGTGTGAAGCAGCGGGATGAGAATCAGCACCTTCAAGTCCGAGTCCATGGTCCTCGCCTGGAAAAGGGTGGAATGCCACCTCCAGGTCAAGGATGAGATCTTGCCCCAAGTGGGGGAGTGTAAGTATCTCTGGGTCTGGTTCACAAGTGAGGGAAGGATGGAACGCGGCATGGACAGACGGATTGGTGATGCTTCTGCAGGGATGCGGACTCTGCATCAGTCCGTTGTGGTGAAGAGGGAGTTGAATCGATAGGCAAAGCTCTCAATTTATCGGTTGGTATGGTCAAGAGCCTTGGGTAGTGACCAAAAGGGCAAGATCGCGGGTACAAGCGGCCAAAATGAGTTTTCTCCGCAGGGTGACTGGTCTCTCCCTTAGCGATAGGGTGAGAAGCACTGTTATCCGGAAGAGACTTGGAGTAGAACCACCGCTCCTCCGCATTGAGAGGAGGCAGATGAGGTGGCTAAGGCATCTGGTTACAATGCCTCCCGGACGCCTCCCTGGGGAGGTGTTCAGGGCATGTCCGACCGGTAGGAGGCCTCGGGGAAGACCCAGGACACATTGGAAAGACTATGTCTCTGCGGTGCCCTGGGAACACCTCGGGATCTGTCAGGACCGCTGGACAAAGTGACCTGGGAGAGGGAAGTCTGGGTTTCCGTGCTTAGGCTGCTGCCCTCGCAAATGGATGGATGGATGGATGGACAAAAATTACCTGTTTATTATGGGGGGAAAATACTGTCTTACATTTGGGAGTAATAGGGTAATTCTTCCAGCAGTGCAACTAACGGATTAATCTTTCCTTGTTGTTTAGTGTGTGCAGTGAGGCCGTGGCGTACTTTTTGGCATTGACCTCTGAAAGTCACAGGGAGTCCTGGACCAACCTGTTGCTCCTGTTTCTTACCAAGGTGCTGAAGATCAGCGACGAGAGGGTGCGTGTTGGCAACTGAAAGGACGTGAAAGGACTTTGTGACTATGGTTTAATGAATATCGTCTCTCTCCCTTTCAGTTCAAGGCCCATGCGTCCAGGTACTACCCTCTCTTGTGTGAGATCATGCAATTCGACCTCATCCCAGAGCTCCGAGCCGTCCTAAGAAAGTTCTACTTACGCATCGGCCTGGTGTTTCACATCGCGCCGCTTCCTACAACCGAGCCAGAACCAGACGAGCAAGGGATGAGCCCTGAAGCAGAGGAGGAAGCTCAGTGACCATGTTGCCTCTGTCTTCTGTCTCCTTGTGGTCCAACACGACTCACGGCTGCCTGCAGCCTCAAGCCCTTCACCTCGCAGGATTAATATCAGCAAGGAAAGTCTTGTTTGTATCTCCACAGTGCTGATAGTAACATGTATGTCTGACCTGTTCAGATGGAATATATTTTAAAAAAGAACAGGTGTGCTTCTTACTGTATATTTAAAAAGGAAATGTATGAATGAGTGGTTTGCAAAGATTCAACAACTATGAAATGTGACATTTCCCTGCACCCAGATGGCTAACACTAATATCGTTTAGCCTGTCAAAACTAGTTGTACAGACCTGCCGCTATGTAATTATAACACTAGATTTCATTTATTTTTTATTCGTTTCTCCTCTGAATTTGCTGCACTTGAACTCTGTTTTGGACTGCACTGGAGATTTTACTTTACTATTATTTGACTGTAACATCTCCCACATGATTTGTAATTGAACAGCAAGTAAAGGTTTAAATTATTCCATTTTATATGTTGTTTGGTTTTTAAAAGGAGACACGCATTGACTGTGCGTTTGAAACTGGAAGGTGAGAGAAAAATGATGCTAGCTGCTTAAACAAGTTATTAGTCTGTTTTCATGTTTGAGTTTAGTTTTCACTCATGTGTACAAAATCAAAAGTTAATAATATATTTTGTGGTTTTTTGGGGGACAGTCGGAAGAAAGTAATATGTATAGATGAAATGAGAGCTGTTAGCTGTGCTTTATGTATGAATGGGATGCATTCCTGCTCATGGATGTAGAAACAATGTATATGATGCAGCAATGTAAAGTTTTCTATGTTGCAAAAAAAGATTATGTACAACTTTCTGTACGATACATCCTTCTGGCATTCTAATCAGGTTCTAGGTCAATAAAGTTTTTGAACTTGATTCGTTTGAAATGTCAAGGATTTTTTTTTAGCAGTAAGTCAAAATGCCACGGGATTAAATGTTAATATGAGGCTACATTCTCGCTGTGTATACAAAATATTGTAGACATTTGCCTTAAAATAGAGTCTTTTTTTACGTTATTCCAAACATCATATATATAAAAGCTGCCAGTAGATGGCGGTGCAATACTATCTTGCCACTTAATGACTTCCTTTCTGGACTCAACCATTTGTGTCAAGGAGCTAAGTGTGTGCTTTGTACCGGATATTAGGATAGTGTCCGATTGTTGAGGGTAACCTTTTGTTATGTTTTGCTTTACTGAGTATTTTATCCTTCTTGGAATACTAAAAAAACGAGTAGAACGTCGAAAGAACGCGTGATAAATTAGCACAAATGTACCCTGTGATGAGCGCCTTGTAATGGTTCAATCCACTGTCATGGCGTCCTGAGCTAGTGGTCCTTTTGGTGTTGGCCTTGTCATTGTATCTATTGTTTTTTTTAATTACAAGCTTTTCTGACAGTTTGTCGAACTTTAATGGTTAGTCGTCGAATCTCGGTCTTTAGATAGGTCAACATGGCGGGCGCTAACACGGCTCAGAAAACCTGGGAGCTCTCAAACAGCATGCAGGAAGTTCAGAGCATAGATGAAATTTACAAATATGACAAGAAGCAGCAGCAGGAGATCCTCGCAGCGAAACCGTGGACGAAGGAGTAAGTTCTCCGCACATTTGTTTATTCTAGTCGTACATGTGGTGAAAAACACTTTCCAGGTAGTTTAAAAGCAACGACGGCTTGTTATCAGTATCATTAACTGGCTGTGCCGAACTGATATACACAGTCGAGGGGGGCGAATCAATACAAATATTGATATCGTCGACACCAGGGTCAATAACGTTTAATTCTCGTCTATGTTTCCCCCCCACAACTATTAATGTTCCTTGTTAAAATATATTGTGTGTTTAATAGGAGATGGTGTAAACCCAAAGAATATGAATGAGAGAGTGGTAGTTTTCGCTTATTGTTGAGTTATTTTGCACGTATTGACTTTATTTTGGTCACACAATTGTATTTAATAAATGAGATCAAATGAATAATTGTAAAAATTTGTTGATATTGTTACATTATCATATATTATTGCATTGAGTAGTGTTAAATTGTTCACAAGTGCCTTAAGTATTTGTCCTACGTTTCATTTTTCAAGTCAACAAACACTAAATTATTCAGTGATTTTCAAAACTGCGCTGGTCCTGTATATATCTGTAGTATCCATACCAAAATATGTTGAATCGCCCCCCTCCAATATATAGTAGTTGTATAGCAACGGTATCATGTATCTGCGTGTACTTCCTTGCAGCCACCACTACTTCAAGTACTGCAAGATCTCAGCCTTGGCCCTTCTGAAGATGGTGATGCACGCCAGGTCAGGGGGCAACTTGGAGGTGATGGGTCTCATGCTGGGGAAGGTGGACGGGGAGAGCATGATCATCATGGACAGCTTTGCCCTGCCTGTGGAGGGCACAGAGACCAGAGTGAATGCCCAAGCTGCGGCCTATGAATACATGGCCGCCTACATTGAGAATGCCAAACAGGTTGGGTGTCAATATGAAAGAATGCGTCCAACCCTGCATGCTGACACTACCACTGATGCTGTGATCCCCTCAGGTTGGCAGGCTGGAGAACGCCATCGGCTGGTACCACAGTCACCCGGGTTACGGATGCTGGCTTTCTGGCATAGACGTCAGCACCCAGATGCTCAATCAGCAGTTTCAGGAGCCCTTTGTGGCCGTTGTGGTAAGGAGAATAGTCATTATAGTGTAACTAAAGAATGAAACGAATGATGATTTAATATTTTGCTATTGCAGGCTCCTGTTTCTTCTATTTTTGCCACGGCGCCGAGAAGGCGCTGTGTAATTAACGAGTGTGATTGCGGCACACTGACAGCTTGTAGTAGAAGGGTGCTTGTGTGGACACACTTGAGTGGGTCCCAAGGGGTAGGTCTGTGTAACCTCTGACCTTACTTTCCTGCTCTACTGTATCTTGCTTCCTACAGATCGACCCCACTCGAACTATTTCTGCAGGGAAAGTCAATCTGGGCGCCTTCAGGACCTATCCCAAGGTAGAGTAAAAAATATATCTTTAGCTTGAAGAGGATGGTTTCTCATTTTGAGTTTGACTAACTTGTTAGCATTTGGAGTTTAAAATGTCTTTTGTCTTTCAGGGCTACAAGCCTCCTGACGAAGGGCCCTCAGAATATCAAACAATTCCTCTAAACAAGATAGAAGACTTTGGTGTGCACTGTAAACAGTGAGTGATGCTTTATCTTGTTTTTAAATCACATATTTACAATTTCTTTCTTGTGCACACTGAGTTCTTCTGGTTGCTCACTGTTTGGATCTTTATCTGTTTAGGTATTATGCCTTGGAAGTAACTTACTTTAAGTCATCCCTCGATAGAAAGCTCCTGGAACTCCTTTGGAATAAATACTGGGTCAATACTTTAAGTTCCTCAAGTCTCTTAACGGTATGTACAGTACGCTTTTTTTTATATTGCCAAATTGACATTTGTACTTTGTGTTTGAGGTTAATTATTACACGATAGAAACATGGTCACTAGCATGTGATGCTGAGTTTAATGGCAGTTTTTGTTTATTGTGTGATTTCATAATTAGGCAGTTGCTGCCATAGTTAACTCATCTCCTTTTCCGTCTTGGGTCGTTAAGATTGAAAGACACACACACACACAAGTGAATTCCCATTGTGGATGCTGCAGCTCAGTCCCCGGCTTGACTCAAGAGGCTAAATAGGCACCAGGCTTATCCAAACAGTGTGTTCTTTGGTACTGCAGATGAAGACGAATTGACTAGATGTCAAGAAGGAGCCGCGATCAAGGGTGACAGGCTTTGTCAGGCGCAGCACTGTCACCACAGTTGGCGCGGCGCCTTGTCATTGTCTTTTAATTACCCTCCCCACTAAAAACCTGGACCTCACCTTAAGCAAACCTTCCCCTGGCTTCTTTTCATTCATCACCCTCATAGATACACTTTTTTCCATCAAGTTTTTGCAGAGAATATGTTGTCCATCTCTTGTGGGGAAATTGCGCGTTAATTTTTTTTTTTTTTTTTGACTGGCTAGAACTCGGACTACACCACGGGCCAGGTGTTCGACCTGTCAGAGAAGCTGGAGCAGTCAGAGGCCCAACTGGGTCGAGGCAGCTTCATGCTCGGCCTGGACACACACGACAGGAAGTCCGAGGACAAGCTGGCCAAGGCCACTCGAGACAGGTACCGCTAATAATCACAATTAAAAGCTCTATTAATAAGATTGCTATACAGAACTTAACCGGGTCCCTTTGCTTTCATTTAGCTGCAAGACGACCATAGAAGCAATTCACGGTCTCATGTCTCAAGTCATTAAGGACAAACTCTTCAATCAGATTAACACATCTGGAAATTAGAAACTCCGCTACAATTTGGAGTGCACATTTTGGTGTGCTCTACTGCTAATGGTAGAATCCTCTGGAGTGCTTTTTTTTTAACTCATTGTTAATTCATTAGTTTTCACCTCTGCTGTAATCAAGAAAATAAATTGGAGTTCAAACAAATAAATATAGAAGGTGAAAGGATTATTTGTGTGTGATTTATTTTATTGATAGTGTATAATTGTTTTCAATATCAGTTAACAATGCATGATTCTTAATGACAAAATAAAAGCATCCAATTAGGTTTACCTTGTGTTATTTCAGTTTATAGTGCTTTTCACTTTGCACGGTGTTTTATCATGCTTCAGCTGTTGCATGTACAACGTTTGTTATCCTGCAGCACCGCATGAACCCAGAATGTGCATGAGCACCTTCTCTGACAGGTCAAATGCGGGCCCAATACTGCACAGCATTACATAATGGAACAACAAAGTCAAGGTTCTGCACAGGCTCAGCTGGCATCTGCGGAGTCCTTCCCAGCACATTTTGGCTCCTTGCGGCACACGTCCCGACGGAGTGGCCTTCTCATTGTGGTCGCAGCGTGGCAGTGACACAGGCCAGAAACAGAAGCCGTGCACACTGGAGTCTATTCAGCCAGCACGCCTGCTCTGCGTCGACACAGTCGGGCCTTTTTTTAAAAGCTTTGTGTCATGTCGTTTTCTTAGGGCATTGTAATGGCTAAATGTATATTTTGGATGTCGTGTACCACTGAGAAGAGAATCCCATTGGGGCGGTAAACATGTCTGCTTATTCTCTTATAAGATTAAGTTGGGCACCACTCCTAATGATTTTCATGTACTATATATATAAAAGTAGTGTAGCAAGAAACCAATTTGGTGATTTTCATGTTTAAATAATGGTATTGCCAGACTGTATTACATTTATAGAGCTGTAAAAATATGGGAGGCCGCCCTTGGTCTTTGATCATCACTAAAACATTTTTAACTCATTACACAATAGAAATATTGTGATTATCAGCAGATGAACGTTTATGTACGACCAAGTGATGTCTTTCACATCTTCAGCCTTAAATGCTGAGCAGGTCAAAGTGGGGGCAGCCAAAAAACGATATTTTGCATACTTCTATCGTAGAATTCATTGCACTTTTAAAAAAGGATATGTAATGCTAATGTGATTTACATGCCCTTATATTTTATTTGAAAACAAGTGAACTTCCGCTTCGGCTAAATGCGCCTGCTTGGTGTCCATGGTAACCACTAACTTTAAAGCGAAGACGATGCGGTTAACTTTTTTTGTTTGTTAAACCCTTTATAGCTTTAAGCCCACGTATTTATTCTTCAAAGGTTGGACATCTGGACTTAGTATGTCATTAACTATCACAAGTGACGGGTTTGTTGCTTTTGTTGATACGCCATTGTTGTGCTAGCTATCTTAGCATCAGCTGCTAACTCTGCCTAAAAACTGTCCTCCATCTTATCCAGTATTTGATGAAGTGTAAGTATGTGAAACATATTCTCTGACTGTCATGTTGTTTATATATCGCGCTTATTAAAACAGCATATATTTCTATGTTGAACGCGTCTGTGACGTCATCGCCGCGGCGGCTCAAAGCCATCCTTGCAGAAAGTGACGTTCAGTGTGTACTGCACTAAATTGGTGCGGGGATACAGGGTCACCCGAACTATGATCGGTTTCGCCGTTTTGTAACTGACGTGATGTGGTTTTAGGGGTGTCCTTGACAGCGAAGACATGGTACGCCTGACCGCCGACCTGATCGCCAAATCTAAAAACAACTTCAAAAAGAAGAAGAGAGGCATCTCCCTCCAAGAGTATCTTAGGACTTTGACCCACTTGCACTTTTCCGGCCAAAATATTGAGGATATTGTGAGTAGTGCAGAACTGCTTTGCGTGATTCTGAGCCACAGTAATAAAGGTCTATTGTGAAATGAATAACCCCTCCAGCCGTTATCAACTTGGTAAATTACCAGTGAACGGAGGAACTGACTACATTTGTCCTGCCCCCATCCCGCCTTTTCATGCCATTTTGCAGGGCGACCTCTCAATGTGCAGAAACCTGACCGTGCTCTACCTGTACGACAATCACGTCACGCACATTTGCAACCTGGACTTTGCGTGCAACCTCACCCATCTGTACCTGCAGAACAACGACATCACACGTATTGAGAACCTCTCCAATCTACTCAAACTCTCCAAACTGTGAGTGGTATTAAAACTAAAAAGTTTTGGTTTTTTGTGGGGGGGTCGTCACCTTTAGAGGACTCTTGCCTCTGTGTTCTCTGCAGCTATCTGGGTGGTAACAGGATTACCGTGGTAGAAGGTTTGGAGCGACTGAGCAAGCTGGAGGAGCTGCATGTGGAGAGTCAGCGGCTGGCGCCAGGGGAGAAGTTGCTCTTTGACCCCAGGACCCTGCGCTCCCTTGCCGTATGACCCTTTTTTTTCCAAGTTCAGAAATAGCAATTCACACTACCCATTCACTAGTTCCCTGTTTTAAAACGATATCCCAAGTCTTTAGAAGGTCAGATAAGAGGCTTAACAAACATGGTGAGTACAAGATGCCTCACAGGTTGGTGGTCTATGGAAAGGAAATACTGTGCATGTTTTGAGGATGTCAAAGAGGCCTGTGTTGCTCTTTCTGGGCTGCCAAATCAGTTTCATCTCTGTTCCCAGCCCAGGACGCGCTCAGGATTCTTGTTTATTTAGATAATTAAAGAAATTGCAGTGCAAATGGAAGCTTGAGGTCAAGATTTTTATAAATGTTGCCGTTATAGGACGTCAGCATCAAGGTCACTTGGTGAAATTCATAAAAAGAACAACTGCAAATGCACTGGAGGCCTGAAAAGTTGCCGTCAGTCAAACTGTCGCCACTATAAAACATTTAGGAACACATTTTAACGTGGCGTAAAAGAAGTCAACTGCTGTAAAATAAAACTCAACTGAAAACTACCCTTTGATGATGTGTGATGAGGTTATTGCATTTACATTAGTATTGAGGGAGGCGGTCCACTCCTCCTCATACAAGTCTAAAAAGAAGTCAACTGCTGCATACTAAACCTAAAGTGAAACTACTTACCCATTGATGATGTGTGACATAGTTGGCTCGTTTTAAGGAAGCCTTGAAAGAGGCGGTCTGCTTCACACATGGCGTATTTGATCTTATCGGTCATGCAAGTGTAAAAATAAGTTAACCACCGTGGAGTAAAACTAAAGTAAAATAAAAGTACTCACCTACTGATGTGGACATAGTTTGAGCGTTTTAGGAAGTGTCAAAGGTGGCAGTCTGCTTCACACACGCTTTTTGACCTTATCTGTCATGCAAGTGTAAAACTAAGTTAACCACTGTGTAATAAAATTAAAATGATTTATTTTGTGTGACATAGCTGTCACACATTTAATGCATGATGCTTTTTGACATTACCTGGCATACAAATGTAAAAAGAAGTTATCCGCCATGGAATAAAACCAAAGTAAAATAAAACTGCTCACCTTTTGATGATGTATGACATAATCAGAAAATGTTGAGGCATGTAGTCTGCTTCATGCAAGACACTTTGTAAGCTTATCTGTCATACAAGTGTAAACAGAAGTTGGTCACTGTGTAGAAACATTTACACATTAACAACATTACATTTACAGATAAGAGTTGCAGTATTTATTTTATTACTGATGCTGATTTAAGTCGCTTCAGCCATCTTGTACTTAGCGGCCTGGACAGAGACGTGTACACTGCTTTCTGACGTGACAATTTGATATAATTTCTATGTTGCCCTTCCCTGATAAGCCTCTGCAGTGACATTGCCATAAAAGCCAAAGAAATAGCAAAACTCTTAGTGAGATGTTCAAATTAGACGGAAATTTCAAGATTTGTGTGATGTCATGCATCAATTTTTCCAATGTAACTTTTTTCTTCTGGTGTGGTAATGAAGTAAATAGCCTCAGTCTCGAGTACTGTCTTTTTTCACTGCTCTTCACCGCAAAATTAACTTTTCTGTCTTTGCTGTGCACAGAAATCTCTCTGCGTCTTCAACATCAGTAACAACAGCATTGATGAAGTTGGGGACCTGGCCGCGCTGTGGGAAATACAACATTTTTCTGCCACTGATAATAAATTGGCCAATATTGAGGTAAATGATCAATAAAGTAGTGATGGTCAACAAGAAATGTTATGAGCTCGTGTTAGCATGAAAGTGGTGCTGTAGCTTTAAGCAGCCATGTGTGAAATGATATGGAGATAGGGGGTCTACAAAACCAAATCCCGCAAATCCCACCGTCAGCTCTCCCAGTCTGCATGACTCACTTTGGGTCGGAATTATTCAACAAATCAGCAAGCCGTTCCCGAGAGGATTGGCTTGCTGACAGCTTCAAACAAGCATAAGTTTCTCTTTGGATTGCTTTTTTCTCTTAGTTACAAAATCATTTTCCCCCTCACAGGACAGTTGATAATCTTGTGGAAAAGTGTTTTAGGATTATGATAGGGTGACACTACTATATTCCTACAGTCCCAACACCGAACTCTTCTATTGAAAATTGGCCATAACGTGGACCCCTGCTGTGTTGCCTGTGCTATTATTTGCATACGAATGACGTTATCATTTAACCACATAAGTTATGTTCTGTACAAAACAGGCTACTTTGACTTTGGGTGTTTAGCCTAATCACCACAATTCTTGGTACATGCCTTTAGGGGATTAACAAGCACACATTTGTAAAATTTGAGCAAAATTACTTGAAAAAATGACTTTGCTGGGGCACCTAACTTAAGTCCACAAGTCATTGACCATTCACCTAATGCTTATGTACCTCTGAGGATATCTGTATTGCATGTATGGTATCATGGCTTCCAAATAACTTTAAAGACAGGCATTTGGGGGCAGCACAGATGTAATTTAAAAAAATGAAGACGGACCCATAAGTACATTTATAATTGACGACCCTGATTTTAAAAAATGAAGACGGACCCACAAGTACATTTATAATTGACGACTCCGCTAAACTAAACCTGACATGTTTATTTTGAGGATGTTGCTTGCAATTGACGTACAAGTCACTTTTTGTTTGCAGATTACCAATAATTTATACAGGGCGTCTGCCTCTATTGATTCCTCAAAGACAGCCCTCCAAAGGATCAATCCGCTCTTCTGGAAACATTATGGATTTTTAAAATAGATTATGACAGGCAGTCAGCCAGGGTGACAAATGGGGAGCATCTTTGGGGGGCGCTAGCTGCTTGGCCTGGGGAATCGAACCGCTGGTCAAATACAGGTTCATAACCGGCCCATCATTAGTCGGGCCAAGCTTTGGTGAGCTGTTCCCCACTCCCCCGCGCGGGGGGTAATTTAGCACCGGGCCAAGACTCGGCGAGGGGCTTCTGAGTGACGGCCCTGACACGATCATTTATCAAAGCCTGCAAACTCGCCATGCTCAGGGGTCTCCTCTGAACTGATTGCAGCGCCACTTGGAAAAGTGGAAGCGCTTTGGCCAAGACAGGAAGGCAAAGAACAATCAGAGCGTGTCCAGAGAGTATTCATATTTCCAGCCATAGATTAATGCGCATTTAGATAAACATACAACTGCAGGCAAGCAGCTCACTCAGACCCAAGGGAACGTTTGTAGTTACACGACACCGGCGACACTGTTTATTAAAATAGACTGATGTCTTGTTTATAGACATTGCATTGGCCCCTGCCCTGCACATTAACATTCGCTAATAGCATCAAACATCCTCCTGTTTGTCTCTGATTAGGAGCAGGCAATATACATGTTTGTTTACTCTTACTTTGCTAAAGCACTATGTATTAAAAGGAGAGGCTACCTTTTTTTGTGCATTTTTAGGAATTAGAGGAGGTGTTCGGATCCTGGCCTTGGCTCCTTCAAATGGACTTGCGTGGAAATCCTGCGTGTAAGACCCCAAAATACAGAGACAGACTGATCACAGCATGCAGACAACTCAGTAAAGAATGCCTCGTCTTTTTTGCAAATTGCTGAACAGCTAATGATTAATGATTATTCAAGATGTGTTTATTTGCCTTGACAGAAGTCCTCGATGGCCGTGACATCCATGATGTGACCAGAGAGTTTCTCATTAATTGGAAAGCATCCAAAGAAGCAAAGAAGAAGAAAAGTAAACACACAATGACAACGCTGAACTCACCCCTCTTGACAAGTAAGTCACTAAAAAGCTAAGTAGTGATGTATTTTCACTACATTTGTTTTTTTACAAACTGTTTTTTTCTTTTTTCATTTGGATCAACTGAACATGTTCTCACAGCTTGTGGTAAATGTAATGCACTGTAATTACTAGAAACTACATTGAGGTAAATAAGTTGCTGTTGTCTTAATTATTGGTAACGTATACATATATATGCATATAATATATATATATATATATATATATATATATATATATATATATATATATATATATATATATATATATATATATATACACAATATATATAAGGGCTGTCAATCGATTAAAACATTTAATCATGGTTGTTTGCCAATGGTAGTAAACTTATAATTAATCACATTTAATTTCAGGTACTTCAGGTATTTGTCATATTTTTACACACTATTTGTAAATGTGTAAATATTGTTTTTCTGATATTGTATTTTAATATTTTTTATTTATTATGCTAATATAATATAATTTCAATGTTGATATTGTTTTGCATTGCATTTAAGACTTAGTCTTTTTCTTTTTCTACAATTTAGCTTCTGTAACCAAGCAATTTCCTTTGTAAATCAATAAAGTCTAAGTCTAAAATAAGTTTTTATCTATAAGTAGGGATGTAAATCTCTTTGTGGTAAACGATTCGAAATGCAACTACGATAACTAAAATTCAAAACTCAAATTTTGTGTAAAGGGATATCAATATTGGAAATATGGGTGTGTGTGGGACAAAGCCATGTTAGAATAAAATGTATTGTGCGTGTGTTGTTTTTTTTGTCTCACATTCATTCATTTTGTATTTCTTAAGTGATGTTGGTATATTGCAGATGATGTGATGATGGGTCAAGGTGGACGTCCACCTCACGTCTGCTGCCACGGTAACATACATGGATGGAAGCCACAGCAGCCGTACAGGTCGTGGTATTAAAAATCATACTTCCCGTATACTATACAATAAATAAACATACACATTAGATGTGATTATTACATTTTCAGCTCTGTTAAATAAAACTTGAAAGATGTCAAGTCATTTTGTGAGGATGTCAGTTATCTATTGATTTGAATTTTAAAAGAAAATGTGTTTTTCTGTTTTTTAGGGTGCAGCAGCTGAAAGGTTCTCTGTACAGACAGCTTAACCATGTGGCCGTCATGTCAGATGTGTGCAGCCCTACGCATACATAATGCCACTGAATGACTTTCAAATTAAGTGGATTAACTTGTTAGATCTAAGATTGCTATTGGGTTAATATAAATACATTTAACCTCTTTTTTTGTCAAACTTCTTTTGTATTTTTGGACCTTTGGATACAAAGCTTGCCCCGGGGGCCCAATTGTGGCCTGCCGTTTGCTTTTTTTTATTGGCCACGTGACACATTGTAGAAATACAATTAAACAGAATGATGCCAATTAGCAATAAAGAGATGAGTACCAAAGCCTCTGTATCTTAATGGCACCTGTGCCAGCATTGATAGCAACCAGACTAATATGAACGCATCATTTTGGTGTTAATGGCATTGAAACAGGACAAAAGTCTACGTCAGTCCCCTACGTCCGGGGGTCAACTGCCATGACAGTTTAATGGTGGATGTTAGTTTTTCACTGCACACACCACAGTGAGCATCTAGCTAAAAGTTTCAGACCGAAACACACGACTAGTGCCTTAATGAGAGATTTGTAACATCAAGTAAGTGTATTAATTTGGTGAATTTCTTATTTTATTATATGTCATATTATTCAATTCTGTTTAGGAACTGGTATCGGTATGGAATAATATGTAAACAATACTTAACCATAATGACAACACAAAAGCTTTGTCTTTATATATATACAACTTGTAGCCTTTCAGTATGCAGCCTTCGGTGGAAAAGTTTGAACACCCCTGGTCTAAGCTGCATGTCTTTTTGTCCTCATGTCAATATATTGAAAAATATGAAATAGGCAGGTCTTGTTTATATGCAAAACCGGCCCAAGCAGAGTCTACGTTTGTTGTTACATATCTCAAAATTGAGTGTGCAAGGTAATTAGGCAAATAGGTTTACTTAACCTCTCTCTCCTTATAGCCTTCTAATGAGTGGCCTGGAGCTGTTCTGTTACTCCGTCCTTATACAATGTTTTAAGAACAAATCATTCCCCTCATTAATTCACTGCCATCTCCATTTTGGAACCTTGAATGATTAATTTAGGAGCCTTGCAAGAATTTCCTCACTGGGACGCCTGTTGATTGCAGGACTGCACTTTTTTAAAAGGCAATTAGTCCAAACATGGTTTAGCATATCATATATATTTGGAAATAGTGCCCATCAGGTTGTCTTAACGGTCTAAAGCAAAACCCCATTTGAAGGACACGCCTTTCATCCTCATTCAGTGTAACTTCTTTATAATAGAGTTGCCACTTCCTGATAGGCCCATGAAGGAAAGGTTTGCAGCCTATTAGAGTGGGAAGAGGCCCTGGGAGCACATGTATTAGCGTTGAGGTGCGGAAAAGGAGGCTGTCTCTGATTGGAAACGGAATTGGCCCGATGAGCGAGAGGAGGGAAAAGTAGTCATACTGACTCTGGAAGGTTCATTAATTAATACGTGGAGTTGGATTTTGAGGCTTTTAAATTTTTGACCTCGGACGAAGAGAGCGTTCTCACTTTTTGGAGGTACATGCATGTCTTCCATGACGCCCACTTGCAGAAACAGAGGTACGTTTTGGATAGGACACCATGCTGTTTATTTGTCAAATGTGTGGCATTTAATTTAAACCATGTAACCGCTACAACTGTTCTACTTTATAATTAACTGCACTAAATGCTGTGCGCTAACAATCAAAGTCAACTTGTCAGGTCTTTAAGATGGTTGGGAGACAGACGCACCGAATGGACAGCGGCAGTTGCTCCTTGACGGTGGTGGATGACAGCCCCGGCTCCAGCCCGAGTTCCAGCCCGGACGGCCGTCGGGCCGCGGGTAGGATGCTCCAGGCCGGCGGGCTTGGGGGAGGACGAGGGCGGCCGGCGGCTGCCAACGCCGCGCGGGAGAGGAGCCGTGTTCAAACTCTGCGTAACGCTTTCCTGGAGCTGCAAAGGACGTTGCCGTCGGTGCCGCCGGACACCAAGCTGTCCAAACTGGACGTGTTGATACTAGCCACCACGTACATTGCACATTTGACTCGAACTCTGCAAGAGGAAGGAGGTACCGAGGAGGGAGACAGCACAAAGCGGACAGAGGCGATAAATTCACTCAAAGGTGACGGCTATCTGCACCCAGTAAAGGTCAGTTACAATAACACTCACGCGTACGGATGGGCATGTTTTCTATATAATCTGATTAACTGTGTTTCAATGTCCGAACAGAAATGGCCAATGAGGTCCAGGTTGTACGTGGGAGCAAGCGGCCAGTTCCTGAACAATTCTTCAGAATCAGAGAATCAAGGCACATCATCACTGTCCAACTCCTAGTAAAACCATTCCACTGGTTCCCATTTGCATGACTGACGATACACAACTCACTTTCTCTCTATATATATACTGTATACACCACATTGTAAATGTAATATATCATTGTGATGCATATTTACTCAAATGTCGATGGGTTCTCTCCTGTTTCAGTTGTTTGCCCTGCAAATTGTGCAGCTCAATACATGTCCATGGTATGATATTGTGTGATTCCATGGGCCAATACTGGACTAGTCATGCTTGAAAAGTGAGGCACTTTCAGTAGAAAAACATTTGCACTAAAATGCATGTGTGAATAACTTAACATCTGTCATGTGAAGTGGCCTGTCAGTGTCAACAATAGGTGTCTTGCCGTCTCGTGTTCTCTCCTATTTCTTGCATGCATGCTTGTACAAAAAGAAGTTTGTGAATTTTAAGGTGGTAAAGCTATGCAGTCTAAAATTATGTAATTATATTAAGGCTATTTAAGAGAAGTAAAGAAGTGTAATGATGCATTGGAAAGTGTGTGTCATTATTTACCCTCGCTCATCTGTGGAATCATTTATTCAGTTACGTTCTTTAAGGCAGACGAGTTAAATGATCATTTAAATAATAGTGCACTAAAATCGTGTTTACAAAATTCATTACTTCATTAGGATGACTCACTGAAATGAATTGTTTGATTTTAAAGGGGGTTGGTCAGTTAAATCACTTAATAAAGATTTGCGAAATTAAATAGGATTAATTTGCGTCTAATGACCTGTTAAATTTAGTAGTTTTAAAAGTATATATTTTTTATGAGAAATACATGCCTCAAAATATACATATATAGAGGCATCAACTGTTGCTGTTTGCTGAGTAAATGAAACGTGTTTTTCTTAGCAGTTTCGTTAAAAAATGAAACCATTACATATTTTTAATATTTTTAGTATACACATTGCATAATGGTTGCTTTGTTAGTATAGGTTATAGGTAAACAGCTACATAAAAAAAATATTTACAATGCATAAAATAGTTAGGCGTATTATATTTACAACAGCAAGGCAGTGTGGTTTGCATGCGCTGCTGATGTTAGCATTTAGCATTCAAGCTGGGAAACTACACTGCGCAGCCCGAAGGCGCAGTTAAATACGAACAGGACCGGATATCCTTTCTTTTGGGCTCGACGTCGAGAGGAGCAGGACGGTGAGCTGAGCTGCTCCCTGTTAAATTGCAGCACGGGGAGGACTTTTTGGCGATTAGACGAGCGGAGAAGCCGTGTTTGCTACGGTGAGCGAAGCTAATTAGCTTGGGAGCACAGCGGTGGCCTGTAATGTGGGTTAAGTCTGTAGCATGTGAGCTAGCGGCACACATGGGGGGACCACGTGGGACAAAAGCTCAAAGAATCATAATTGTAAAAGCAAGCTAATACCGAAGCACTTGTGGAGAAGTAACTTTCTATGCCTTGGCTATCTATGCGTTTTCCCGGAGGAAATGCTATTTATCATCCCTGTAGACAGGTGAAAGCCTCTTATTGCTTATTTACAGTACAGATATGTGGCTTTTTAGGAAGGGTCATCAGAAGAGTCTCTGGACTCCAGGATGTGCCCCTTTTCCATTAATTAACCACGGAGAGCCTCTCATTGGTGCCCTAACAGGACACAAGGTCGTGGCATAGGTTGTGACCTGCTGTTGAACCCGGCCTCAGACCCAAGATGTTAGTACTCCCAAGCTGTGTCGCACAGTGTCCTCCGACCTTTGGGTGATCAGTCATTAGTATCGGCTGTTCAGTCAGTACATCTTATTTGTACACAGTGCTAATCAATAGGTTCTCACTTGAGTTAATAGTAGTGAGGCTGCTGTAATGAGTTATTAAATGTGTATATGGTCACTAATTTACTGAAACTCCTGTATTGCAGAAGCACCACAGAAGAATGTACACTACAATACTGGCCAGTACACCTGATTAAAAAGGTAAAATGATGATTACTTAGTAAATTGACTAAATGTGTGTTGGAATTGTGATGAGTTACAATTTTTGCCGTTTACCCATCAGACAACCCTGTGGTGAATTTGTGTCTAACTGAGCCAACTGCTGCACATTACAATCTTTAAATATCTGATGCAATGACCAGATTGTCTCATCACGGTCGTCTTTTTTGTTTATCTTTAATAGGACATAGACGATGTCCTCTGATGTGCTGTTTGCAAGGTGGGTTTCCTGCTACAGTACATACAAAACGTTTTAGTAGATTTTTTTTTTTTTTTTAACGGGAGGGACCATTTTAAAATACAAGGATTAAAAGTGACTGATGTGAATGGGTCCCAAAAATGAAAGTAGTGATGCTCAACCTTTGCAGTTATAGTAATAATGAGTTCACCCTTTTCGCCAATTACCCATCAGACAAAGAGTGGTGACAATTACTACTGAATTACTCGGAAGATTGAACCCATGTTGAGGTTCTCTATCATATGAAAGTAATGTTTTTTGATGCTACTACAGAAACAACCAGAGACAACATGAGTTTGCTTCATCTCGTAGCTGGTAAGTAAATAGAAACTTTAATAAACATTTTCTCAAGTGCTAATGATGAATTCACGCTTTTCGCCGTTTACCCATCAGACAATAGGGTGGTGAGACTGTGACTACTGAATCACTTCTTGAGAGATGATCAATAAATGTGGTTCAATACATAAAGTGCAATGGAAATGACAGGTCCTTTTGTGTGACTATAGATGCTTGGTTGACCGATATGATGGATGGAAAATGTGACCATTTGCTTCATGTCTCCAGTAAGTAAAGAAGCAAGTTAATGTATTTCCTCAGATAGTGGCCCCTGTTACCCCAATTAAATGCCACACCTCAAATGAGGGCGAAAAAGATGGCACAAGGTGACATTTAATATAAATGCCATTGTTGTGGTAGACTTCTTTACCACGTACTGCACACATCCTACAGACCGGGCATCTGTAAAGCTGAAATTAAAAATGAAGATTGTAAAATAAAGGCCTCCTTAATGTCCTACCCCAAGGAGACGCTTGGTACTCTCTGCATTTAAGTAAATGCCCGTGGCCTCTATCTAAGGAAATGCAGTATATTATACTGACGTGCATTAATGAGTTCACCCTTTTTGCCGTTTACTCATCAGACTACAGAGTGGTGACACTGTGACTACTGAATTACCTTCCGCATGATAGGAAGCATCTAGATGTGCATTAAATTGTGAAAGGTACCCCCCCCCCCTTCTTTTGACAGATAATTGTAGCGTTGACAGAAGAGAAACCTTGTCCTATCTAATTGAAGGCGTGTGTCAAGCTATCCAAACTTGACATGCTTATGTCTACAAGTACTAATGAGTTCACCTTTTCGCCATTTACCCATCAGACCAGATGGGGATACTGACAGACTCACTGAAGTCGAGTTTAAGTGCCAGTATGTAGGAAAACACAAATGTACTTTTTTCTGCATGTTGAAGGCTCATTTAAGTAATGAGTGTAACATCTGTATTTGTAATGAAACTGATCCCAAGTGTTGTCTGTCTTAGCACAACTGAAGCTGTCTGCACTGCTTTCCGTATTAAAAATATTCTAAATACAATTGTGTCTGCTTTGAGTATCATTTGTTTTATGACCGAGCTTCTGCTTACTTGTTATAACTGTACAGGGAGAGACTATCCTCCTACTCCTCTGTGATGTATGTGTCTGCTGCTGGAGCGTAGGTGTAAATGAAGCGTAGGATGTTCTGGTGGAGCTCATCCAGGGCTTTGTCTCTCCTGAGCAAACCTTCATCCTCTCCCATATTGGCCGGAAAGATTGCATCGGGTGGAATAAGGAGAGCAGATGCCTCTGTAAGGAGAGTTGCATTTTTATTTTTTTTGTTTTACAAATAATGAACCATAACCTGTAACTGATGTTCAAACTGCGTATGGGATTAATTGAAAGAAAAGTTACCTGATCATGAAAGTGCTGTATATGAACTTGTGATTTTAAAAAAAATGTACCGTGCTTGAGCGTGACAGAGTGTTCACAAAGGAGCACTGCAATCACGGCGTCTTCCTCCAGCACTTCACTTCTGAGGCTTAATTTGCAGTGGGCCTCTGCTAAAGAGATCCTATTACAACAAACATGTAAAGGGCCAAGCTGAATTTGACCATTTTAAGCTTTGAGGAAACCTGTAAAGATTGGTTTATATATGTTAAAGTCTCAGGAGAATGAAAAACATGTCACTAGATTAAAAATGACCTCAGTGGCCCATTAAGCGTGACTGCACGCCCTCTAGGGGGTGGTTATGGTATTGCTGACTCTGTACAGCCTGAGTTGATACCATAAAAAGTAAAACAATTTTTCCTCTCCATTACTCACAGCAATTTGATGGAAGCTGCAGACATCTTGCTTCCGTAAATTTGTGATCGGACTCTACAGTTGGCCATATAGTAGCCGTGGATCATCTTCTGTGCTGCAGGACTCAGCTCTACTTGCAGGCTTTGTGCATAGGCTACCAGCTAGAGAACACCACTTCGGATCAGACAGCTGATGCACTTTAAAGTAGAATATCTCCTAACCTCTTTGTAGTCCTGGGTAGAAAGGTCAACAAGAGATGGGTAGAGGTGGTTTCCAGGCTGTGTGGCCTGGTGGAGAATGTGGACTGCCTCTGAGAGTACAGCATGCTCCCTTGAATGATCCAGACAGTTAATCATGAGGCCAAAGCTAGCTGCCAGCTGAGGTGGTACTACACCCATTTCCTACCCATGGAGAAGATTTGTTTAATTTATGTTTTTATTGTATATGCATAGTACTGTTAAAATACACACTGGTGTTCCCAGTATAGCATCGTGTGCCCTCCGAGAGCTATGTATCGAGTCTATGATAGCCCAGAAGCTGCATAAGACGGGGAAGGAAAGCTGCTGGTCCACATCCTCGCCATACTTCTTCCCTGGGATGAACAAAGACACTGTGCGGCTGTCTAGAACTAACAAATAGGGATGATTACTGACTGGACAGTCTTTTTAATGTCAGCTGAAATAATCACTACCTGACTCTATTGCATCCATCTTGTCCCTCTTGAAGCAGCTCAGATCTCCAAGCATGCAAATACCACCATTGGCCAGCAAGGCAGAACCGGCGTGGATCTTAGCCGTACCCACTCCATGCTCATCGTGGGACAAGGATGCAAACATCTCCCCTGAGGCTTCATGCCTCACCCCACGGCGCGACAAGCTCAAGGTGTATCTCATTAGCCTGACACGTAATATATCTAGTTACCATTTATAGTGTTTTCTTGCTATGAAAAGTACTACATTTCGTCAAATAGTAGATGCCATTTGCTGATTAATCCCCAGATGCATCATCCACCTGAATAAACAAACACTGCACTCCCTATTATTTAAGTGTGAAAAATGCTTGGAAAAAAATATATGTATATTTGAAAACCTCGGCCCTGTTACTCTCTGCGCTTGAGTCATTGTTACCACTAAATGAGTAAATACTGTCATTCAGACTACCCTACCTTTCCACTATTACCGCCTCTCCTGTAGTAACCAGAAGATCCAGGTGTGACCTGCTTTTGGCATCCCCTCTAGTTTGCACCAAGCTGAGCAACAAGCTGAGCTTCAATGTGTTGAAGAGGCCTGGCGGTGCCACATCCAGCGCAAAGCAGTGTGCTACAATGGCAGGGAACCTCCACAGAGCTCCTCCTGTCGCCTTCAGCAGCTCTTTGAATTTGGCATTAATCTCATGTGGATCTAGAAGTAGACATGTTGCTTTCGGTCACATTTGTTATGATTAACAAGAACCTTGTTTATCTACACAGTGTCTTACATTGTGGCTCCCACGGTTGGACGCTGTTGGCCTCCATGCTCCAGGTAATGTTGGGCCACTGGTGCACATGCCCAGGTATGCCAATCACCCGGTAGAGTTGACCAATACTCATCATGTTACACAGCTCATCTGCGAGAAAGGTGGGGGTGAAACAAAGCCCAAAGGAGTTGTTCCGGGCTTTAAAGAAACAAGCATGTCACCTATAAACTTTTGCCAAGACAAACAAAAGTGAGGCCCTTTAGAAACAAAGACCTCTGTGTGAATCACACGGCCGCCTAATGACTGTTCCTTGCACTTATTAACATATATGTTCAGTAACGGGAACCCGATGTATTAAATTCCTCCGCAGGACTGGGTCAGCAAAATATGTTAATCCTACTGCTGAGTTTTGTTAAACCCTCCAGGGTACCGGTTGGACAATGTTATAACAGGGGACAGAAACACTTAATATCCCACCGCGAGGCACCATTCACAGCTGGCTGCACAAAAATATTTATTTGAAGTCTCTCACCCTCAAAAGTGAGTCTCATTTAGAAAGCTCGACAATATTAATGAGCACACTCCACAAATGTGACTGTGTAAATACATGATATTAAAAGCACATTAATCAGGGCTTGGAATCAAAATAATGGATGAGAATGTGATTTTCCAAACAAACATCAGCCGTGTAAATGTTTAGATTCTTAATTTACAGCATTAACTCGTAGCACTGATCTGATTAACTACCTAAGAAAACAAATTTAGCACTAAAGTGCATTGTCACTGCAGCTTGGGAACATATATACATATGGGTACTTTATTGCCCTGGAAAAAGTACAAACAGTTACCTTGGTATCCTGTAATTTGCACAATAAGGGTTCTTTTAGTGTAGATTATACAAGGAGGGACAAAAGGTCAAGGAATTATCCCTAAAACTGGTGGAACACTACACATTAACGCCGCTCGAGGAAGTATGATCCAAGAAACACAATGAGTGTGATTAAGAGCCTTACATACTGTACTGTATAGTCATGTACTGTACATGACTTTTGTGGGACCCCCTATAATTATAACACTAATGCCTCTGCAGACATTCTGCTTGATGCTGCCCATGTTGTTCAACCAATACTGAGAGCTGTGTGAGAAATTTAGAGTCAATACATATATTGGGTTCAATAACAGAGCCAGCATGTGGTAACACAGTCAAGGTGCAGGTGTTGCCATCCTTCCATTTTCTTCCACTTATCCAAGGTCGGGTCGCGGGTTCAGCAGCCTAAGCAGGGAAGTGGTTTCCCTCTCCCCAGCCACTTCGTCCTACTCCTCCCGGCGGATCCTGAGGCATTACCAGGCAAGCTGCGAGACACAGACTCTCGGACGTTTCCTGGGTCTTCCCCGAAGTTTCCTACCGGTCGGACGTGCTGGGGGGCATCCTAACCAGATGCCTGAGCCACCTCATCTGGCTCCTCTCAATGCGGAGGAGCAGCGGTTCTACTCCGAGTCTCTCCCGGATGACAGTGCTTCTCACCCTATCTCTAAGGGAGAGCCCAGCCACCCTGCGGAGAAAACTAATTTTGTGATCTTGTCCTTTTGGTCACTACCCAAAGCTCGTGACCATAGGTGAGGGTACGAAAGTCGATGGACTGGTAAATTGGCAGCTTTGCCTTTCAGCTCAAGTTACTCTTCACCACGACAGACCGGCGCCGAGTGCACATCACTGCAGACACCACGACTATCCACCAGTCCAACTCGCATTCCATCCTTCCCTCACTTGTGAACAAGACCCCGAGGTATTTAAACTCCTCCACTTAAGGCAGGACCTCATCCCTGACCCGGAGATGCCACTCCACTCTTTTTCGGGCGAGAACCATGGACTCTAGCTTGGAGGTGCTGATTCTCATTCCAGCCGCTTCACACTCAGCTGCGAACCGATCCAGTGAGAGTTGAAAGTCACGGCTCGATAAAACCAATTGGACCACATCGTCTGCAAAAAGCAGATACCGAATCTTGCAGCCACCAAACTGAAACCCCTCAACGCTCTGGCTGCGCCTAGAAATTCAGTCCATGAAAGTGATGAACTGAATCGGTGACAAAGGGCAAACAGGTCCGAGATAGGAGAACCCGCCTCAGGTCAGCAGCACACCATCCCCACAATACACGGTGTTGACAGTGCACTGCTTCCCCCTCCTGAGACGGCGGATGGTGGCCCAGAATTTCTTTGAAGTCATCCGGAAGTCGTTTTCCACGGCCTCTCCGAACTTCTCCCATGTCCGAGTTTTGGCCTCAGTGTACTGAAAAACAGTACAATGAGGCTGCACAAAAAAACGTGCACAAAAAACCAGAGTGGAATGAAATCCAGCCCCTCTCGAGAGGACTGGTTCCACAGCCCTTGCTGTGCGATGAGGTGAGTCCGACTATAACTAGCCAGAATTTCTCCACCTCACATACCAGCTCAGGGTCTTTCCCCACCAGAGAAGTGATATTCCACGTACCGACAACTAGGCCAAGGCCTCCCCCCAGCTCACTTTGCACCCGACCCCTTTGGCCCCTCCTACGAGTAGTGAGCTCATGGGAAGGGGGACCCATGTTACCTTTTCGGGCTGTGCCCGACCGGGCCCCATGGATGCAGGCCTGGCCACCAGACGCTAACCATTGTGCCCCACCTCCAGGCCTGGCACCAGAGGGGGGCCCCAGTGACCCGCGTCCGGGCAAGGGAAAATGAAGTCCATTGTTGTAATCCATCATCAGAGTCTTTTGAGCCACTCTTTGTATGGTCCCTCCCCTAGGACCTGTTTGTCATGGGTAACCCTACCAGGGGCATGAAAGTCCCCGACAACTTAGCTCTTAGGATCATTGGGACATGCAAACTCCTCCACCACGATAAGGTGTTGGCTCAGGGAGAAGCAGGTGTTGCCAATCTTTAGCAAATTTTGTGTGCAGAGTCATCATACACTTACCCCGCAGAAACAACGTGACTGACTGGTATCGGAGTGCGCTTTGTTGATGCGCACTGAGAACTTTCACGGCACTGACGTGGATCAAGTCCACCAGCTGCTTGTCTGTCTCCAAGGACGCATACATTAGTAGTACATGATATTACAATGCAATGGAGAGTGTTTGCCGTTGTGATTTACCTCCCAGCACTCTGAACTGGATGTCCTCTTTGAGAGGTGAGCTGCAGGTCCTGCAGGTGAAGTCGTTCCGCACGGTAGCCGACTCTGTGGCTCCAGGTGCATGAACCCGGATGTGGTGGAAACCTAAAAAGCAAGGAATGTGCAAACTTAATGAGGTGTACTGTATTAATCCAAGGTTTAGGGTACCATGTGCAACAATGAGAACACCAATCCCCACTTGATGAGCACTGTGAGTCAGTAAAACTTGAGTTTACGCCAAGCACCCGTGAGTCAGCGAAACTCGAGTCTTTGTTGAGCACTTGTGAGTTAGTGAAACTAGAATGTTCTTTGGGTACCTGCCGGTCAATGAAACTCCAGTCTTCGACGAGCACAAGTGAGTCAGTTGAACTCGAGTCTTAATTGAGCACCCATAAGTGTTCTTTGGGTACCCGCGAGTCAATGAAACGCCAGTCTTTGTCGTGCACCTGCGAGTGAGTGAAATTAAAGTCTTCGTTGAGCATCCGCAAGTCAGTGAGACTAGGGTCTTCTTTGGGTACCTGCGAGTCAATAAAACTCAAGTTTTTGTCAAGCACCCATGAGTTAGTAAAACTCGAGTCCTACTTGAGAATCTGTGAGTCAGTGAAAATAAAGCCTTTGTCAAGCACCCATGAGTCGGTAAAACTTGAATTACCTTGGGTAGCCATGAGTCATTAAAATCCAAGTCTTCTTTGGAGTCTTTGTCAAGCACTTGTAAGTGAGTGAACCTGGAGTCTTCTTTGGGCACTTTGTTGCAGTTTTACTGAGTGAATCATCAGTCTTGTCGAGCCCGTAATCCAACTCGGGTAGGAATGAGTAAAAAGGATCTCTTGCTTTTTCCACGGGGCTAATACATTTCTCCAAATGTAGTTAGCGTAACAGTTACACAATTAGGGACATGTTAACTGGCATTCTTGTTTATTTTAGCTAACGATATCAATGGTGAGTAAGTGAACTACTTCTTCATGACTCACATCTTTAATGGGGAAGCTACAAATGTCATTTAAGTTCTAATTTTTTTCACACGTTTGAATTTCTGGACAAGTTTGGGGGTATAAAACATACACATTAAGATATAAATTGGATCCTTACCTGTAGAAAAGGTACAGCCGTCGTTACTACAAAGGAACCTGGCTCCCCGGGTGTATTTGGTGACCCTTGTGATCGCAATGGCCAAACCTTCCATGAGGACAGGCCTCATGCAGCAATAAGTACGAGGGAAGGTAGCAAGGTCCAGCGTGTAGTCAGGAAATGGAGGCAGGTGTGTCAATTTCAAAATGATATTCACCTTAAAGGACCAATCCTGTTAGTTTTTCAGGTTGAGGCTAAAATGGTGGGTTAATGCATACCTGACACTCTGTATGTATACTCTCAATAAGTGAAAGTGTCTTTATGGCCAAGAAGCACACCTAAAGTACATTGTTATAATAACTGTTATGTTGTGTAAAATGTTCCATGATTACCGACCACTTACAGATTGAAACAAAGCTGTTGCTTGCAGTGGGTGGTGTAATACATAGTCACCCAGTTCCGAGTCCACTTCTATGACGTCAGAGGGATTCACGTCGATACAGAACCGGAAAACTACCACCGCGTTCTGTTGGGACTCTACAAACAAGGTGTGCTAATAAGATAGGTGCTACACAAAATTCGTATAAAAAGTCAAGTTAGCCAATACATTCGAATGTATATTTTCAAAATGTATTCATAACATACCATTGAACGATTTGCAGTCTTCAGTGAGTTTCTTAAGGCCGCCACTTCTGTCCAAATAAATCAAAACCGACCGTTTTAACGAGAACGTGTCCGCCATCTTAGCCATTGGCAACCCCGCGGTTTTTTTAACCACGAGGAAGCTTTCGTTCACATGTTAACCAAACGCACGCGACCGGCAAGCGTATACGTCTTCATTGCTGTTTATGTAATATAAAGCATACAAGGTACTTTGTCAATATTTTCCCCCTGAAAAGCATGGACACGACACGTCCAACTTCTGATAACCACACCAAAAAAGTTTGTATGTAGTGAAATGTAAACAAATATGTGACCTATACACAAAATGCTTTATTCGGTGATCTCGCAAATAATCCGAGTAATCCTGTTTTGTTTGCCAGGCATATGAAGGCTTTATAGCATTTACATGCAAATACATATGAATCTACACGTGACAGTGACACACACATCTGACAGTCCAATTGTGTCCTTTAATGCCCTTTAGTGACCTGTTTATGACCTGTCTTTTAAGGCACATTTAAGTAACCATATCGATACTGAAAATCTTTTCGTATTCTGTAAAATAGCGTCTGTCATATATATATATTTTTATAAATACAAATTGGTAAAAAATACATTTTCTATCATAATTTGTTCCCAATAAAATCTTTTTTAAGTGCTGTTTCATCTGAGCTCCTTTAGATTCATAGAATGCGTGACATGTCATTTTCTTCCCTTTAGGTCGTGTTATGGATGGATGATCGTTAAAGGCGTTCCGAGGCCTTGTCGGGAGTTTATCATAGGAAAGAGTCATCAGAGGGCGGAGCGTAGGAGAACCCCACAAAGGCGTCGTCGGCCTCCATCACACTGGCGTTGACAATGGAATGTTCTTTGGTCCAACACACAGAGTGAGGGACCATCTCCTCCGTGAACTCGGGGTCAAAGTTTGAGATATCAGACAAAGAGCTCTGTAAAGAGAAAGAAAACATTTGACTTTGCACTTACATTTGTTACATTTACAGTATCGTGAAAATATTTACCACATTGGGTGTAAACGGGGGTGGAATCTTCTTTTGTTCAAGGTCAGTCCAGTTGATGGAGGAGAAAAAGTGGTGTGTTTTGATTTCATTCTGAGAATAACAAACATTAACATCATCTGCCCATCATTATCCAAGTTTAAGATGCAGAAGTAGGCGCTGTGTCCACCAGAGGGGGCTGGAGTGTGCAACATTTGGCCATTCCACTTACAAAATCATCCCTGGCTCCCAGCCTGAGTGCTCCATCTTTCTCCAGCAGGCCTTGCAGGAGAGACCAGGCCGTGTTGGACGCATCGGCTCGTATCACCAGTGGCTTGTGCAGAATGTTGTCATACATCTCGTGCGTGTCCCTGCTGTAAAAAGGCGGCTAGGGGAAGGAGAGTGGATGTGTTACAAACCTTCCACTTCTTCCGGGTCATTGAAAATCATAAAAAAAACGCTCACCAAGCCAAAAAGCATCTCATAGAGCACTGAACCCAGACACCACCAGTCCACTGTGTTGTCATATGGCTGCTTTCTGAGCACCTCGGGAGCTAAGTACTAGAAAACAAAGAAACAAAGTGTAACTTTACGCAAGAGGCTCAAGTATAAGGAATCCATGTTACCCCAAACTTTGAAAAACAGTGGAAAAGATCAAAGGTGATCCTGGGCACCAACTTGTTTTGTTGGAATTTATAAAAGGTATGCCTTAGCTATCTGAGAACAACTCAGCTTATTAGCCTACTGACTTTAGGGGTTCCAATTTAACCATGGAGACATACCTCAGGTGTGCCACAAAAAGTACTGGTGGTGTCCGTCTGGGAAATACCTTCCTTGCACAAGCCAAAGTCGGTCAGAATGATGTGACCCTTTAAAAAGACAGGACACGGTGCAGGTTTTTAGCCAACACGTACCACACAAGCGCTTCATTATCCACCCAGAGATTGAGGGAGGCTATTGTCGGGCCCCTGGAATGCTGGGTGGCAGTCAGTCCCATTCGTCGTTCCCGCACATTCTCCGCTGCGCCGGGGTAGTGATTAGGAACAAGCTAACCCAATCACATGCATTCTGCAGCAGGAAATAACAGTTCTGTGTTGTGTTAGTGGGAAGCATCCAGAGTGCAGCCCGGGGGTCACTTTCAGCCCAAGGCTCATCTTTTAATTGGCCCTAGCCATGTTCGAAAAGTACAGTTCTTTATTAATGTGATATATTATTAGATATTTAAGTAACTTGATTTGTCATCTATAACACAAAAAGGTGTGCTGTACAAAACTAGGGTGAGACCAGCGTTGTTGTTTGGTCTAGAGACAGTGCCACTGAGGAAAAGACAGGAGGCAGAGCTGAAGGTAGCAGAGATGAAGATGCTGAGGTTCTCTTTGGGTGTGACCAGGATGGATAGGATCAGAAATGAGTACATCAGAGGTACAGCACATGTACCCCTGAAGGGAAAAGCCGAAAGGAAAAGAAGAACACAAAAAGGTGTGGATAACTTAGCCTAGCTAGCTTTAATGTACAAAATGTATGAAAGTTGCTCTCCCACATCCTTCCATACTTCTGTACGCTTAAATGGCACTTACTTCATGGTCCAGAAGGATATTTTCTGGCTTCAAGTCTCTGCAAGAAACAAGCTATGGCTCAATTAGTGGTCACTACAGTTCCAGATAAGTCTTTTTAAATTCTTACACCTACAGTGGCTTTCAATTGTTCTTACATACCTATAAACAATATTGAGCGAGTGCAGATATCCCAGTGCACTCGCCATTTCAGCAATGTAGAACCTGGCTCTGGGTTCTAGAAAGGTCCGCTCTTTTTGTAGGTGGAAGAAAAGCTGTAAAAAGAGACACTTAGGAAGAGCTCTCAGCACAAGCACAATAATCTTCTTTGTAAAGGATGAGTCTCATTTAAGATTGTGAGGGTGTATCTCAATTAAAAAAATACTAATCCCATTTAGTATAAATGTTTTCCCAAAGGACAGTGACTCACGGTCACATGGCAGCTTCTGAAAGGAAGTTGCCCATTAATCATTATTTGGATATGGCTGCGTACTTTCTGATAAGAAACATAAGCAACAATTAGCCAGAGTACTCGCAGCAATTCAGCTTTGAGCAACTCCTCTGACTCCAGTCTTTTCCGCTTTCCATCATCAGCTGTTTTTTTGTTTGTTTTTTAACCCGTGACACACGCGTGGCGAGCTCGGAATCTACTCACTTCCCCTCCGTTGACGAAATCCAAGACAAAATACAACTTGTCTGTGGTCTGGAAGGAGTAATGAAGCCCTACCAGGAAGGGATGCTTCACGTTCTTCAGCAGCACGTTGCGCTCGGCCATGATGTGCTTTTGCTGAGTGGAGACAGGATTGCGTCAGCGTGCATGCGGGACAAATGGACACAATCTCATTTGGTGGCGGCCTTACCTCTTTTCTGTTGAGAATGACCTTTTTTTGTAGCACTTTTATTGCATAATACTTGGCGTCCAGTTTCCTTTTGGCAAGGAACACCTGCATGGAATGGAAGAGACATTCCTGATTACTACTCCCTCTTGCAAAGCTAAAATTAAATGCTACCCTAAGTTTTGCGCTGTGCTGTATCATTGCGCGTAATCAGTGCTCAACCAAACAACCTTTTGTTTTATTAAGTGCGACTGCTAAATAACCGCCATGGGGGCAAGTACAAAGATTGCGTCCCTTTCTCTACTCCTCTTCACCAACAAGATTCTGTAATACATGTAAAAGTGATGTTAAATGCTCATTTATCAATTTCATTCACCATTTAGAATTATTCTGCATTGTTTTCTACATGTGAAATTCTAATTTTTCTCAAAATGTATTTTTTCTTAATTTTTTTGGGTGTAATATGACTTAGTTTTTTGGATGTTTCGGAACAAATTAATAACACAAACCCCTGTATCACTGTATTTAGTTAATATAACCAGGACTCATTTAGTATCTCCTGTGTACTTCATAGCATGCATAAAGCGATTCCCTGTCTGTATACTGTGGATGCTCTAATTAACGGATGTTGCTTTAACCGCCGCAGCTTCTACACACCAGACACCAGGGGCGTGGTATGCAAAAACAAATGACCTCTAAAAAACGTGTGGCTGCTGGCAACCTCCCAATGTAGTTTTTTTTATTAACACCACAAGGCGGTAGTAGCTGCCTTTGCAGTATCATTCAGTGGTCTGTATCCAGTATCTACCTCTGCATGCGCTTTCAAATCTTGGTTGAGCTTCTCAGCGGTTGGCGTACTGTTGTTCACAATGAACTCACAGCAGCATTACTGCTGGCTCAGCAGTTTGCTCTTGACTGCGATGACAACATTGGTCGTATTGCTGCTGTGCAATACACTTGGTAATAAATGACTATGTTTGCGAGAGAGTTTTCCCAAACGATGCTTTCCTCTTACTGGATATTATCTACATACCTTCCCAAAACTGCCTTTTCCTATGACTTTTAAAAAGTCAAAGTCAGTGGGATGGGCGCTGAAAGCAAATGACAGCGTGTTATTTTCCATGTCAGGGCACACGCAAAACATCACCTACTCTTATAGGGGAACATACTGCGGGTTTCCGGAGGGTCCCAGGTTAATGTTTCTGGAAGATGAGTTGTTCTGTTATAGAATAAAAAATCAAATATTAGCCAATAGGATTACTGGGTTTAAAAACTGAAGTCTGAATGTAAATCTAATTTTATTTTCACTACAATGGTTCAAACTTTGTACAACAAGTACCCGGAGTTTCTGCTAATGCCGCTAGCCATCATGGCAGCTGGCAGCTGTACACATTTCCCGCATACCACCAGGAGGCTGTGTACCACCAGTGGTGGTGGTCACATTGTTTCAGAATTAATGGTTTACATTTGGCGTGTCCAAAGGGCGGCCCAGGAATCATTTTTGACCTGCAGCTTTTAAAAAAATATATTATTTTTATTCTAAAACTAAAAACGAAAATTAGAATACATGGCAATTTTTTTTAGATATTACACTAAAGCTCAGACAGCTTAGCACATACTGACCTACGTTAGACTGGATTTAGGATCTTTAATGTACACATTGTACAATAACATATAACGAGTATAATAATAATGTACAAAACCTTTCTCTTGGAGATGAATAAAGTAGCTATCTATCTTTTTCCCTTTCAAAATGCCCGAACGTGGCCCTCGCTCCCTCTGTGGAAAAAGTTCGGACACCCCTGGCCTACAAGAAAGGCAGTGCTTCCATTACTTACTTTGTCGTCCTCATCTTCAGACGCATCAGAGCTTTGCAGGTTCTCCATTTTGTCCATCAAGAGAAAGCTCCTCACATCAGGGCTGCAAATTTAAAAAGGAGATTATGCTCATTCTCAAACGACAACATGACGTTAGTGCATGGGTTTTATGGCAATTACTGTAAGCCTTACTGGTTGCAAAGCTGCGGAAGAGAGACAATTCCTTTAATGAATTCATGCAGCCCCACTCTTCTTTGCTTGATGAACTCTATTGTAAAAAAAAAAAGACGCAGATATTTATTGACAAATGTAACCACACATGAGCCAAGCGGATGAACACTTACCAGGTTCAAAATTATCCCCAAATATCCTCTTGGCAGGAATCTTTAGGTTTAATGAAGGATACTGTTTCTTTACCTGTGTGAAATGAGGTAGGAGGTCTTGAGTATGTAGCAACATGATGTAGACAAAAGGAGGATTATATGTAAAGATGGCCACCACTCACCGTGTTGTAAAGTTTATCAAACTCTGCATAGCGTCTGAAGACAAACCACTCCTGCTGTCCAACGTTGACAATGACTTTATAAACCTGATAACAGCAAAAAATGGGGTTAACATTGATCAGCAGCAATCTACTGGTAATGATGTCAGGATTCTGCGTACCGTGTAACGCTTTTTCTTGTCCCTCTGCTCGTTGTGGCAGGGTATGCTGACGTTCGGCAGACTGTTTTGCTCCTCCATCCTCCAGCATTCGAAGTGCGCCTGGCGGGAAACTAATGGTTCCTCTTTAAGGATGCGACACCCTCATCCTGCTGTCAGAGAAAAGCAGAGAGGACACCATTCTTTATCCAGGAAGTGGAACTATTTATGTTTGGGAAACTTGTCTGACCACACTGATATTTGCCGTTTAGCTGACGGAAAGCGGTACATTTGCAATAGCCCTCAGCAGTGTAGGAACCTCCTCCAAGGCCAAATAATCTTAACGTCAAGCCGTTGTCTATATGATTACTGTTTAAAAAAACACAATCCATTCCAGGGTCAAACTGGGTCTGTAATCTTTGGAAATGCCATACAACATTGAAAAAAAGTGCAGTTAAAATAATAAAAATGTACACTGCGCAAAGTAATGACATTTGAACACTGTCATTGTCACAAAAAACAAAGAAAATGCTTTTTTATCCTGATTATCATTTGCTATTTGCTAAATTTAGGTCCAACACGTTAGGTTGAGGTTTCAGCAGGTCAGATTCCAAGGTGTAGAAGTGTATTTCCCCACCAAATGTGGGTCAGATTCCAAGTTGTACAACCAGGGAGGTGTTTGGCTTTAGAGGTTGCACTCTACATGCATTTTGTCAATACAATTGAGGTATTAATCTCTGAGAAATTAAGGGAAATGTTAAAAATACCTCCTTCCTCTACGCGTTAGAGAAGATAGGTTTAAGTGCTGGTCAAGCAACAGCAAACAACACACTAGTCTTCTCACGTGCACCGCATTTACAACATTCCTGCTGGTTCCAGGTCAAAGGAAACATTTTTTGTTCCAAAATAACTTATTGCGAGCTGAAATCACAGGTTAATCTCAAATGATTTTTAAAGTCTGTAAATTCCAATTGGCTCTGAAACTAAACCGTCCAAGTGAAACTCACCATTTGACCGCCCTCAACAAAGCTTTTTGTGTTCAGATCTGAGTGTGTCCACTGTGTGCGGGTAGTGAGGTCAGCCCGTTTTGTTTGGGACTTTCCTTTGTCTGTGCAGCCACGGTCCTTCTTACTTTCACTGCACATGGGAGTGAAAATCCTCCATTGATCCTGCACGAAACACATCCTGACAGGATGTGTCATTCTGCTCACGTACAGGAGGAGCTTGGGCCTGTTTGGGATGCATCAAACGTGCTTCGAGATGAGACTCACTGACGCCAGGTCTTCCATTTGTTTTGGCGAGACTTCAGACAGTTTTCACACGCCAAAAAATGAATCCCTCAAAGACAAATGCAGCCTAAAACGCTGCAATTCACCTCCATCGCGTGTACAAATTAGATCCAGGCGCTTACATTAGTATCTTTAAGTCTGTTTAAATCTAAATCTAGTGTGTTTTCTTACAACCCTCAGTCTCCTCTTGGACAAAAGCTGTCTTTTACCCACAGACTAATTGCAAGAGTCCCTCGTCCTCCACCTTTGTTGTTATTGTCCGGATGTGTCGTTCTGACTTATGCATTGTGGATTTTGAGGTACAGTGTTAAAGTGGAAAAATACATAATCTAATTAGTGTGCAGACAAAATCAAGTCTTAAACCAGTTCCATAACTACAGGGGTTCCAAGAGGCATGATGTCCTCTTCAGTTTAGCATGTCATGGACAAAACCCACTTCCTGTTTACATTCTTGCGACCGATAAGAAAAACAAATCATGAGTTATTTGAGGACACATGAAGTGTCCAAAATGAAGTCTGCGGTTTCATACTCCACAGTCTCCACTTTGCTGCATCACTCTGTTTTCTTGTTGCCCTCAGTCTTTCCTTGGATTAAATTTGCCTCCTTACCCACAATCAAATGCCAAAAAGTAAATACAAGACACCTCCGTTGTTGTCGCCTTCAGACTGACGATATACGCACCAGGTCTTAAAACGATTCCAGTCAGGTTTTGTACTTCCGTGCTGAGCTGCCTCACATCTGTGCTTGATTCCAACACCTTTTTAACATTCTAGGGAAATTTTGCTAAAGCAGGGGGATAACCTCCAGTATACAGCATGTACAATTTCAGCTGACACAACAACTCCTACGTGTGGAAAGCTGCAGATTACCACGCCTAACAACAAGCAATTCTTTTGATTTAATAAAAAGAGGGTTGCTAGAATAACATGCTCCTGTGTTCATACCACAGCATGAACTAACATGCGCTGACAGGCAGAAATATGTGGGGCTACCTACTACAGGGAATCCAAAATAGAATACTTCCTGCTTAACTCATAACCCTGCCTTTGGCTGCACATCCTAAGAGGATGTTGAGCATACCTTTTTCACCACGTCATAAGCACTTTGAACAAGGAGTCATTGCAGGCGGTTGTAAAAAGCTCAATCCGGAGCACATTCAACAGTAAAGTGTGTTTTATTATTGCGTCGGTTTTACTCTGGAACAGGAATTCAACTTCCATTATATTCTATAAAAAAAAACTTCATTTGTCTTAGATGTTTCAGCGGCGCTCCAAAAAAAGGAAATTGAATTATAAGTGAGGAAGTGCAGCTGCAGAAGTGTGTAACATGAACTGAGTCAACCCCATATGGTGCATCTGGACTAATTCCTGACCTGACGTGACTGTCCAGACCGCTCAAGACAAAAGTCCAACGTTTGCAAAAGTGGCGCTTTGCTTTCTTTTTTGGGAAAATGTTCTGGAAGGCAAGCCTGAGCTAGTCCACTATGATAACACCACCTGTAATGAAAAAAAACCTGTCTGGATCTGTACATTTAGTTTTCAAAAGAACAAAACACAGCCATGAGCCTCATCTCCTAAGAAAGTGAAAGTAGCATCAGAATGTAATATCCTTTATACGGAACCTACATAATAGTGATGTCGGTCGCGAACGAATCGGCTCTTGTCACTGGAAGCCAATTGAGAGCTGATTGTTTCTTTTAAAAGTGCCCCAATATGGGTGGGCTTAAAGGAGGAATTTTTGAATGCCAATCTTCAGTAAAGACAACAGTTAAGATGCTGCTTTTTCTTTTTTTGCAGTTTTTAATCTATGTTTTAATGTGTGGTGTATTGTTGACATTGTGTTGTTTGATTGTAAATAGAAATTTGCATGCAGAGATTTGACCTTGTCTATTGAGATGGGTCTTTTATATATATATTTTCTTTTATAATATTTTAATATGATATAGTTTTTTGTAGCTGTTCATTGAGGATTAAAATAAATCCATTTAAATAACAACATGTATTTTTTTCCATTAGTCATTATTTTTACACAATACACAAAGTTTGGTAATATACAGTATTCATTTAAGACAACACTAGGGAGCCGAAAGAGCCGGCTAATTTTTTGTGAACGGAGCCAAAAGAACCGGCTCTCTAAATAAAGAGCCAACATTTCAATCACTACTACATAAACACCAATACGGTACCGCAGAACAGAACCTGAAAGTGAGGAAGACGTGTTTACATATTTCAGCTATGGGCGGAAGAAATAATGATGGCGATAAATGTAAATACGTAACGGAAGAGGGAGGAGCCATACACACGCGCGCACAATTGACGCATCAATACAAACAACGCATAAAATGCTACATTACACAACAGGCTGTTCACTATTGTTTAACCTAATTAGTTGAGGTTCCGTCTAAGTACTTTGTTGCGCAACAGCAGCACATATATAACTCCATACATACCAATTACAGTACAAAATGAAACAACATTTAACAGCGTGTTAACTGAGAACACATTAGCCCACGCTGCTAGCCTGTGGTAAGCTAGCAACAAGGTAACTCTGATGGTAAACCAATGGAGATCCTACCTCTCAGATGTCTTCGTGCGGCGCGCCTTCAACTACAGTTAAGCCGATATTTGATTGGAAAAACTGGAGAAATCCAAGAGGATGTTCTGCTACCTGTACATCCAATAAAGAGAAGCAGGAAGCATCCCGGGTGTAGAAAGTTCCGATGAAATTTGTCACGGGATCAAAACGCAACAGGCTTGTTGTGCTAACTTGAGTACACCGTTCTTCTTCCGGTATGTCCTTTCAAAATGTAACACAGGAAAGGCTTACAGAGCGAGTAGATAACCATAAACAATTTCATGAACCACCTTATAGCCACCTCTAACTTTGATGTTAGTTACATGCTAAAATGCGGTTGAATCTCGAAACCATTTTTATTTTTCCTGGAGTGTTTTTATGTTTACTATTTCCAGTTTTCTGTCAAACTTTACGACTGATCAGTAAGGTGTTAAACTGGGACCCCTAGCGGACAAGGTAGGACATGCCAATTAAGCGTAAATTGTGCACTGTGTAACAATGTAACAATAATCCATCCATCCATCCGTTGTCTATACCGCTCATTCTCATTATTTGCAAATATATTAAATCGTGCACACAAATGCTAAGCATTCAGTGTTGTAGTTTGCTTTTACACAAAAATGTCAAAATCCATACTATACTGTTTGGAGGTCTAGAAAATCGTATACCGGGGTGTCCAAAGTGCGGCTCTGGGGCCGTTTCAGGCTATTTGTTGTTTTTGTTAATTGACCCGCAGTACATTGTAGAAAATGAAATTAACCTAAAAACAACAAAAATGGACAAACAGAGAAAATGGGACAACGCCAAGAGAAAAATGTGATATGTTGATATGGATAATAACATATTCATCCTGGGATGAATGGAAGGAGTCTTCCAGAGCAGTTTTGGGCCATTTATTTTGGAGAAATTACCTCCCACTTTATCCCAGAACCCGTTGGTGGACACCAGTGGTGAGGGATGCCGTCAAGCTTAAGAAAGAGTCCTATGGGACTCTGGAGGCAGCTGACAGGTACCGGCAGGCCAAGCGGTCTGCGGCTCTGGTAGTCACTGAAGCAAAAACTCGGACATGGGAGGAGTTCGGAGAGGCCATGGAAAACGACTTCCGGATGGCCGTCTCAGGAGGGGGGAGCAGTGCACGGTCAACACCGTGTCTGGTGGGGACGATGTGCTGCTTCGACTCAAGATGTTGTGGACCGGTGGAGGGTATACTTTGAAGACCTCCTCAATCCCGCTGACACGTCTTCCAACATGGAAGCAGTGCCCGGGGACTCTGAGGCGGGTTCCCCTCAGAGTCCTGGTCACGGAACTGTGGATCAGCTCTGCAGAAATTTCAACAGTGTGTTGAACCAGTTGCATGGTGGAACAGTGTTCTATAAAAACTTCAGCCAATCCTTCAGAATGGAGTTTGTTTACTTTCCACTGATACCATGTTAAGTGGGTTTTCTGCTGTGGGTTTTTAGTTCCTTCACCTCACCCTGTGGTGCCCACATTTCCCACGGTGAAATAGCCAGTGTTTTTTTCCCCAAGTTCCTCAGTTTCCATGCACACTACCATGCTTTGATTTTTCAAAGTCTTTTTCTAAGAGCCCTTTAACCGCAGTGGGGTTTTTCTTCACTTTCAAAGAGGCTTCAGTGGTTTCAGTCCACTGCATCACGTGCAGGAAAAAATGTTTTACAGATCAATTAGTTTGCATTAGTTTTGCTTTGAAATCAGTTATTTTTGTTTGCAAATCTTTATTTTCTTCTATAAAAATCAAAAATTCGTTTGATTGGATTAAAAATACATTTCTCGCCATATATTTTGTCCGCTGGGTGGCAGCAGAACACCACAACAGCTCAGATTTGCATTATCGATAAAAATAAATAGAGCGTAATAAGTTTGGATTGGATAGGCTCCACCGTAACATAGTTTTTGAGAGTTGGTGAATTTGAAGACATTAAGGAAACCAGCTGGGATAGGCTCCAGTTTATGGGTGACCCTTTTATTTTGTTGATGCTGTTACACGGTCTTATAAATTAAAAAATCGCAATACTTTCCCGTTTTCATCGATACAGACATTTTCAGCATCGTACACCCCTAGTTAAGGGCGCATGTACCAGTGAAATGAATTACGGGCTTAAACTCCTTGATGGGCCCCTTGAAGGGCCGCTTGAAAGCCCCCACGGACCACTTTAGGACACTACCTCCCCCATGAAAGACCTATTTTGCTCCGCACAAGTGACAGGAGCGCTTGTCCTCCGTCCTCAAATTCTCCACCAATCACAACAAGCCTTCTCTGACTGTTAGCCAATCACATACACGCATACGCCCCATTACTGACCAATCAGAGGCGAAGCCGCCTGTGCAGTGGGCTGGGCGCGAGAATCGGCGGGATGGACAAATATCATATCGCCGAATGAACTGAGGAGGAGAGAGCTGGGACTATCCCCACGGCGAGTAACGAAAGCTAAATTACAACCTTTGGGGCGACTTATCTACATTTTCATACTGTGGTAGCTTTACAGACAAAACAAAAGAAGCCTTGTTTTTGGAGGCATGTCATCCCCAACAAGTAGAAAATAGTATGACGAACAATGCAGACGAATTAGCACACCGGCTAGCCGTGTCATGCTAGCTAGATACTGCCTCCCGGAAGCAAGCGCCTACGGAAACCCCTTCTATGGATAAACGTGGATTTAGGTGCTGTTTTAGCGAGCTGAGCAACAGCAGGTTGGTCGTAGAAAAGGGTGACGCATCCCGGCGGCTGTCATGGACAACGTGAGATCGTCGCGCAGGTGGGTGGCCGCCGCTGTCTCTGACGTCGCTCACTGTCAGTAGTTTATGTACAGCTAGTTAGGTTGGCTATATTAAACACTGCAATAGGAAACATGGCATATTAACACGCATGCGTATGAGGATAGTGTGGTTAATTACATACAGGTAGCACTAATTGTATTACCAAGCACTGTTTGATTAGGAACATGCGTTCTTGTAAACATAGCAATATGGTTCAGGGGACACTTAGAGAGGATAAAACACTAGTTTTGCATGAGCAATATAGTTGTGCAATGACAGCAACTGTGCACAAATCCCCATACACACACACACACACAGAGCGAGAGACATACATACTGTATGTTTCTTTTGTCACTATCTTTTACAGGGGGTAAAAAGACAAAATGCCAAATTTTCCTATTCAACATTAATGAGTCATGAGCTGTGTCAAATGTCAATTTTGTGACACCCATTTGCCCCTCAGAAAACATCAAGGCAGCTGCAGCAGCTTTAGAAAAATCATGGTTGTGCTAAGTTATGTACAACAGCAATAGAATAGTTTTTTAGTTCAGACTAAGCAAGTAAACAGTTTGGGTGCATATCATATATATCAGTATCTTGTCCGCTAAGGGAACAGTGTATTTTCATTATTGTTTTTAAAAACTGTACTGTATATTTCAGCTAATGAAGTAGAAACACATGGCGGGTCTTTTTCTTGTGTTTTGAAAAAGCCGTTAGGGATTTGCCATTCAAAATAACCACACCCCACCTTACCTCTGGAGGTGAAAGAGCCCCTTCATTTCCGTTTTTTTCCCACCCAGCATCCACTGTGCCAAAATCCAAATGACTCACTTGAATTTCCACAGGGGTGAAGAGCTGCGGCGGGAAAACTGTTTTCCCTCCCTTGCTCCCTTGCGTGATGCTAATTAATGGCCCCCCTGTGTCATATATATACATGACATCATTCCTTCCTCATATTATGTGTCTGTATTGTTGTTGGCTCTTCTTCTAATAACAAGCCGCGTGTCCTGGCAGTCTCGATGAGGATGAAGAGCTCCACTCAACGGACCCAGACACTAAAGAGAGGAGCAAAGACAAGAAGGTTTTGTGCAAAGTGAAGTGGTCGCGCGATGAGGTAAGCCGGACTTTATTCGTACTTTCTCGCACGTGGTGTTGTGTGAGAGTTCGTCTGTGTTTCTCTCCAAGGATGAAAAACTGAGAAAGCTTGTGGAGCAACAAGGCACAGACTCCTGGAAAGTAATAGCAAACTGTTTCCCTGTAAGTATGAGCCGCTTGTGACAGTTACCCATCCTTCACTTTACTCTAATGCAGCTTCTCATCACATGTACGACACGACAGGGGAGGACAGATGGCCAGTGTCAGCACCGCTGGCAGAAGGTGCTGAACCCCGAGCTGGTGAAAGGCCCATGGACAAAGGAGGAGGATCAGAAGGTAAGAGGAGCCGGGAGTGTCCTGTCTTGCACACGCAAACATGGTTAAGTGATATGGGGAAACAGAAGGCAATGCTGGCTGACTGAAGCCATGCGCCATTTTACTTCCCGCCAAAACCATTCTTAGTTTTGAAATGCTTCCGTTACATCATCGTTAATACACTCACAAGTGCGTTGAGCCCCTTCCTGTGGAGAACGGCAACCTCTACTATGAGTCGAATACTGCATTCCTTCAACAGATCGAGACCTTTAAAATCATGCCATCATGTCCAAAATATGGACCTACAAGCACCCACACCACACACACAAGCCGTACTGACCCGAATGTAAGAAGATATGAATTTGTTACCTAGAAAACAGTCTCTCAACGACAGGTCGTCTTATATTTGGCATCTGGAGGTTTATACATAAAGACGAGTCAGAGATTTTCTCCCTGTCACACACATATACCAGTAACTGTATGCAGACGTGTGAGCGTCAGGAAGAAAAGCTTGGGCTCACTTGTTGGTTTTCATGTAAATATTGCTACACCCCAATTATAAAACTTTTTCAGACTATTTTCTAAGGAATACAATAATGAATGTTAAATTTCTGATAATGCTTTATGCAGGTCATCGACCTGGTCCACAAGTATGGCCCCAAACGCTGGTCCGTCATTGCAAAGCACCTCCAAGGCAGGATTGGCAAGCAGTGCCGTGAGCGATGGCACAACCACCTCAACCCTGAAGTGAAGAAGTGCTCCTGGACCCAAGAGGAGGATCGGATCATCTACGAGGCCCACAAGCGTCTGGGCAACCGCTGGGCAGAGATTTCCAAACTCCTTCCTGGACGGTAAATCCCAATATTAAAATCCCAGCAAGGGGAAATCAAAAGGCAGTCTACAGAACTTTAAAGCTACATGGTTCCTTGAAATGCCCTGCGATTGACTGGCAACCAGTTCGGGGTGTACCTTGCCTCTCCCCCCAAGTCAGCTGGGATAGGTTCCAGCAAACCCCCGCGACCTTAGTGAGGATACACGGCATAGAAGATGGATGTGAAAGTGAAAGGAAAAACCCCAAAATGGTACTAAGAGTCTGTTTTGTCGCACCAGGACGGACAACTCCATCAAGAACCACTGGAACTCTACTATGAGGAGGAAAGTGGAGCATGAGGGCTACCTGCAAGATGGCTGCCCTAAGACTTTCACTTCCTCACACAATGGTGGGAAGAAGCGCAATCGCTCGCCGTGCCCCCCACTCACCCCGACAGAGGTGCGGCGCTGCGACCGTAGCCCCTTACCTGCCGTGACGGGACCCAACCATGTTTGCCTTCTCTCTAGGCTCCAGCGTGAGCGCTTGCTTGCTGCCTTTTGTTTACTGTCACTTCTTTTCGGTTGTAGATCGCGGGGTATCATTTTGAACCTCATGGGTGCCTCCCGATGGACAGTTCTGGTTTCATCCCAGTAAGTTTCCATTCCAATGTTTGTTTTCTCTGATCAGTCACGATGACTTCTGTGGTTTTCACCTAACACCCAATACCAGATATACCGGAGTACATCTTCCCCTTCTATCGCATTTTACATGTGAATCAGTTTGTTTTGTCTTCTTGACTCCTTCCTTTCCTCCTGTCCCCTCCACCTCAATGTTGTCTGTCTCAGCCGCCCTGCCCGGATGATCCCGACAGAGAGCAAAGAATTAAGGAGCTCGAGCTGCTGCTTATGTCAGCAGAGAGCGAAGTCCAGCGCAGAGGTCCATCTGTAAGCGCACACTCCCTCATGGGTGTTAGCAAGTAGTGTAGCCTGCCTTTGTGTGCTTGTAGTATACTGTACATGCATACACTGGAAACAAACGTTTTTGCAGTGTGTGTATGTGAAAACAACAATGGCGCACATGCTTTTGCTGTAGTGTTTCTCTATTGTAGTAGCTACCGTCCCATCTCGCTGCTCATCACCACTGGCCTCAAGCTGCCCCCGCCCAACCCCATCTCCATCATTTAATCCGTTCCACCATGACGCCCCTTCTTGAATGATTGGCTCCTCATTTTTTATCATCTAGCTTCCCCACAACAATCCCAACAGCTCCTGTTTTTCCAGAACTTGGAACGGTACTCGGCCTGGTCGGACGGCTTGTCTGAGGAAACCTTGGCCTCAAGCGGTGGCAGCAGTCTGGAGGAGCGGGCGGACAGGAGCACCTGGTCAAAGCCTGAGAACCCCAGAGGAGGTTCCTCCCAAATGCCGGCGTCCCCTGGCAAGTTCCTGTCCGTAGAGGCCAGCACGCTGCTGTCCAGCCTGCAGACAATGCCGGACTTTGCCGAGACCATGGAGCTCATTGACTCTGTAAGAAAGAATAACAGATTTCCTGTAAGCAATGCCTAATGTGTTCTTTATTACATGTCACACAGTTTGTTGGATGTATTAAAGATCTACTGTAGATGTGCTTTGCTCTACAGGACCCGTCTGTATGGAGCAACGTGGCCAGTTTTGACCTCTCGGAGACGACGGTCAGACCAGACCAGACCGCCTTCGCCGCTCTCCTTCAAGAGAGGAGCTTCTTGGGGCACACGTCACCTTCCTGCGCCTCCATGACTGACCTCCATTCCCCCAAAACGTCCACAGCGACGAAAAGGAAGAGGAAAGTTCGAGGGGAGTGGTCTCCTCTGTGTGACAGGACCTGCACTTCCTTTTTGGACAATGTCTCCAATTCACCTAATAAGACGCCTAAAAAGCCATTTACTCCATCACGGGTAAAAACAAAAAACAAAAAACACCATCCATGGCTACTTACTCCAAGTGTCACGACCTGTTTCCTGCAGTTCTGCAACATATTGGTGGCAGAGCATCTGAGTTTGGACGACCCGGCGCTCACATCCACGCCTGTGTGTGGGCAAAAATGTTTCCTCAACACGCCGCTCCAGAAGGAGTCTACGCCCAAGCGCCAGAAAGAGAATTATTGGTAAGCCACAGCAACGTTAACAAGAGGACACATCTCCTTGGTGAACTTTTTTTTTCAGCTCCAGGACACCTAAGTTTCGTAAAACCGTCATGATTCCCACACCGAGGACGCCGACCCCCTTTAAGAATGCTCTGGCAGCTCAGGAGAAGATGCACGGCCCGCTAAAGATGGAGGTAAAACTCGAATATTGCTCCTGCACCGCCATTAATGAGTTAACCGATGAGCCAACGGGAGCTTAGTCGCTAACCAAAATGGCAGCACCTTCCGAGGCTTTCAAAGAAAGTGTGAGGTTTTGCCAGGAGATGCCACCTAATTGCCTTCGCCTTTACTTCCTGCTTTTCCAAATGCTGGTGCTGCTGCTGTTTTCCAGCCGCAGCCTCTGGCTTTCCTCGAAGAAGACATCAGAGAGGTTCTCAAGCAGGAGACCGGAGCGGACATATTTAACAGAGCAGACGTGCAGCCGGACTACAAAGTGTGGAAGCAAAGCGTGCGTGTCCTCCGTCCTCCACTGCTACTCCCCAAAAGGTGGACTTGGACTTCAACGTGTTTTTTTATATTGCAGATAGATGGTCCAGCTAGAAAAGTGCGCAAGTCCTTAGTGCTTGACCCCTGGGGGAAAGACTACCTGAACGTGCAACTGTTCCAAGATCAGCTCAATGATGCACAAGTGAGTCGGATGAAGGGGACAAAACACGACAAGGATGCTGAGAGATGTTCCTAAAATCTTGCATGCAGGTTCCAGATGAAAGTCTCCTCACTAGCTCCTCCTTGAGCTCCCCAGCCACAAAGCGCCAAGAGGAGGAGGACGGTGGTCGCCCTTTGACCCAGCAAAAGGATCCCCCCCCTGTCGCTTTGCACCCTCGCTGCAAAATGAAAACGAAGCCCGCCGGCCCCCACAGAGCTGCAAAACAGGTATGTGCAACTACACGCGGCACGAGCCACGCCTCGGCTTGAGTCTTGATTTGACCGGCCGTCTCTGCAGGTGAGTGAGTGGGAAGCAGTGCTTTATGGGAAGACGGAAGACCAGCTGCTCATGACAGAACAAGCCCGCCATTACCTGAACCCTTACCTGTCGCCTGGCCCCACCTCAAGGACCCTCGTGCTGTAAGACACTGTAAGGCCCATCACTTTGCAGACTTCCACACGAGAGATTCTGCCACACGCTTTTCAGTAAAGCAGGACTGTGTGCTTTCAACACAGCAGGGCGGGAGAAGCATGACCTTGTATGTCGGACAAAATCATCTTCTTTCACGAGGGGACAAAGTCAACGCTGCTGCTAGGACGCTGCGGACATTGCAACCATGTAACAATATCCCACTTTGCCTTCTTGTGCACAAAGCAAAGATGGCTCCGACGTAGCAGTTTTGTGGGATTTCTGTATGGCACAGCCTCCAAAAGGTGGGAAAATTGCCAGCCTTTCCTTCTATGTGCCTGTTTATATACAGAATACAACGAGAGAGAAAGAAATGGCAGCAAAAAGCGCTGGTAAAGCCAGCTCTATAGGATGTAGAGTATCTTCTGCACTATTCTAAAAGCAGGGTGAAGTTTTTGCTGCGCTTCCATGACAAGTCCTTCCTCCGAATGGAACAAGCAAGCGTTTCAAAGTGGATGCGTGTACAGTACAGCACTTGCGATTACTTTTTTATGTGTGAGCAAAGCGTCCAGCCGCAGGGGCTGCAGCGAGTTGAATGTATTTCACTGCAATGTAAACAGGAAGGGTACCTTGATTGTTTATTTGTGTTGTATTTATTACCAGACAGCTCTAAAGAAGCTTAGATTTTAATATAAGTCAGACAGCAAGTAGTCTAACTTGGGACGCCCTCGCAGAGAAATAAAACAAGTCTAAAACTGTCCCTTATCATCAGCTTAGAGAAGCTTTTGTATTTATTTAATGTCTACTAATTTATTTATTTCTTTAAAGAAAGAAAAGAACTATTGAACATTTATTGTCTTTCAACACAAGGATTGGCCTACCAAGTTAGAACACGCACTGCCTTCTAAATCGCCGCTGTTATTTTTTATTATTTACATTTGATGTTCTTAGGACGCCATTTCTTACCTCTAATCATAGACAAATTGCACTTTTTTTAATTTAAAAGATTGTTCCCTAAGGTGTAGTTCGTGTTTTGTATTAGAATTGTTTTTAATTGCTAATCCAATGCTGACATGAATTTATTTCACTAATTTGATGTACGACACTTACAATGTGTGACTTTTTAACATGCTGAAGCTGCACTACATCTGCACAAAGTATCATATCGGCATTAGGGGGTGTCTGGGCTTAGTAGTAATCTGCATTATCCCGCAATACAAGAAGGGAATCTTGTCAGGAGATCAAGAGTTGTCATACGTGTGTGTATACATCTATCTTCTTGTATGTCCACAGGGCAATAGTGAGCATCTACAGTACACACACAATACTACTGCACTACTGTAAGGATTATACGAAATGCTGGCTTTCATGTGCATGACATTCTGTAGCCGAGGTACCGCAATAAGATTCTTGTCCATCATGCCTGCTGATTGGTCAGGTTTGCTGAAATAAATGCATATGTTGTGTGTGACATGTTGGGCTTTCTTTTTCCATACATTTCCATCGGATTAAGTGCTTATATGTGCAGTAATTTTTTTTGCTGCATGAAGTTAATACATTTTTTAAAATTGTAAAATATTTATTAATGAATAATAATTTGTGATATTTTCTTTCTTTTCTAGTATTTTTCATTCATTCATTTTCTATACCGCTTATGCTCATTAGTGTCGCAGGTATGCTGGAGCCTATCCCAGCTGACTTTGGGCGGGAGTTGTGGTACACCCTGGACTGGTCGCCAGTCAATCCCAGGGCACATATAGACAAACATTCACACTCACATTCACACTCTAATGGACAGTTTAGAGTTGCCAATTAACCTAACATGCATGTTTTTGGAATGTGGGAGGAAACCGGAGTACCCGGCAAAAACCCACACACGCTTGGGGAGAACATGCAAACTCCACACAGAGATGCCCAACGGAGATTCGAACCCGGAACCTCCTGATTGTGAGGCCAATGTGCTACCCACTCATTCACTGTGCAGCCTTTCTAGTATTTTTACATATTTTAAATATGGATTTTTGGTAATTGTTTAGTTTTATTTGAACATGCATGTAAATGACATTGGAATACATCACTTAATACAATGGACAATTCCACATGTCCAAAAGGAGTAGGAAGAAGCAGAGCTTATGAAATCCTACCCCTGTAGATTTTCCCCAATTTCAATACATTTGTAGACTTCCTGCAGTTAGCAAGTTTGAATGCATAAGTGAGGTCATGTGACAGTGTGTTAAATAGTAGTCCTTGTCATGGTAAGTAAATTATATTGCTGTCCGGATGAATGATAATCATAATAAATAATATTAGTGCTGAGTGGTATATAAACAATTGTAACAAAACGTTGCAGTACAGACAATGTTGTCACTAGGATGAAAAGTTCCTAGTATAAGTATAAGGTGATAGTAACAAACATAGCATGACAGTCAACAGACAGAAAATGTACTCTCCAAGGAATGAAGTCATATGTACACAATATTTCACCACTCTTCTTCCTTCATTCATTTTCTATGTCGCTTATCCTCATTAGGGTCACGGGTATGCTGGAGCCTATCCCAGCTGGCTTTGGGAGGGAGGCGGGGTACACCCTGGACTGGTCGCCAGTCAATCGCAGGGCACATATAGACAAACAAACATTCACACTCACATTCATACCTATGGACAATTTAGAGTCGCCAATTAACCTAACATGCATGTTTTTGAAATGTGGGAGGAAACCGGAGTACCCGGAGAAAACCCAGGCACGCACGGGGAGAACATGCAAACTCCACACAGAGATGCCCAACGGAGATTCGAACCCTGAACCTTCTGACTGTGAGGCCAACATGCTACCCATTCAGCCGCCGTGCGGCCTTGTATTTTGTAAACATCAACTGATTGTAATGTTTCTTGAAGCCGCTCATTGTAGAGCATTGTTTTACTTCTTTACTTAATCCGTTCCATAGTTTGACTCCACATACTGAAGTACTAAAGCTTTTTAGTGTTGTTCTTGCATATTTGTGCTTAAGTTTAGTTTATTCCTAAAATCATATTTCTCCTCTCTTGTTGAGAAAAATTGTATATCATTCTTTGGTAACTGCTTGTTGTTTGCTTTATGTATCATTTTAGCGGTTTGAAGGTTGCATTTTTATTAGGTTCATACTTGATTTTGAATTTTTTTAATTTGTATTACTGATTCATTCATCCATTTTCTCTACCGCTTATCCTCATTTGGGTATCGGGTATGCTGGAGCCTATCCCAGCCGACTTTGGGCGAGAGGCGGGTACACCCTGGACTGGTTGCCAGTCAATCGCAGGTCAGACACACAAGCAGTCACGCTCACATTCATACATATGGACAATTTTGAGTCGCCAATTAACCTAACATGATGTTAACATCATGTTAACATCATGTTAACATCATGTTAGGTTAATTGGCAAGAATTCGGCAAGAATTTCATGTTTATTACGCATTTTGAATGAATAATATTTAATGATTTCTCGTTCGTGATTGGTTGGGGAACATGGTGGCCACGTAAAGGTGGTCCTAAACACGCCTCACGCGTTTGGTGTCTTGCCAAATCATTGCTTTCCCCTCTAAAGTGAAGCAAACGGAAGTTACCTCAGGTGCGTGTGACAGGTGAGGTTCTGCTACTTCTTCTGTGTCATGCTGTTTCAGGGGTCCAGGGACACAACCCCCCCCCCTCAGCCAGAACAAGAGGCCTCTCCGTAGGGTCAGCTGCTCGCCCTAAAGGGCTCCACTCACCCGTGACTCAATGCCCCCATGCTCTTTTGTCCTGTTGGGATTTTTTTCACTCAATTGGCCGCCAAATGGGGGTGGGATAGTGACAACTCCTGGCCTTACGCCGCGCACACACACACACTTGCACGCCATGTCCTCTTAATCAATGTGTCTGCATGGACAAGAGGCTCTTTTGTTAGGAGGTGACCCACACAGAGACTTGAAAGCTTTTTTTTCCTCTTAATTGCTTTCTGGCATCAGGACGTCCACCTTCTGGTTCCTGCGTCAAATAAATGAGAAAACACGTCCCTTACATTGTGTCTCTTATTTGTTTCATTCACATTCTTACAGAAACACTTTTGTGTCCAAAGTTACCAGCACTCTTTTCTGTAGCCATGAATTCTCTCCCTCATTTGTCGGACCACTATTTCATCTAGTTTCAACCACTAAATTGTCATTTTTTTAAATGAGTCTGTGGACATTTTACATCATTTTGATCAACTTTTTCTTTCCATGTTTTTTTCACATAAAATACAAATATCATGGTTAATAATATTATTATTACGGTTTTATTATATTTAATATTTCCTTATTGTGTTTTATTTTTATGTATTATTTACATTAATACATATTACATATTAATTTTATATTATTTACTTTAATATTTCCTCATTATATTTTATTTTTTAATTTGTATTTTGCCCATATACATTAAAACTAATATACCAAAATATAACAAATAGTAGTAGTCAAATAGTAGTCCATAGTTCTGCTGGGAGACTTCAACGCCCATGTGGGCAATGACAGTGTGACTTGGAGGGGCGTGGTTGGGAGGAACGGCCTCCCTGACCTGAACCCGTGGGGTGTGTTGTTGCTGGACTTCTGTGCGAATTACAGTTTGTCCATAACAAACACCATGTTCGAACATAAGGATGTCCATAAGTGCACTTGGCACCAGGACACCCTAGGTCGCAGGTCTATGATCGACTTTGTGGTCGTATCATCAGACCTGCGTCCGTATGTTCTGGACACGCGGGTGAAGAGAGGGGCTGAGCTGTCAACTGACCACCACCTGGTGATGAGTTGGATTAGATGGCGGGGAAGGATGCCGGACAGACCTGGCAGACCCAAACGCGTAGTGAGGGTGTGCTGGGAACGTCTGGCAGAGTCTCCCGTTCGTCGAGTCTTCAACTCTCATCTCCGGCAGAGCTTCGCCTGCATCTCGAGGGAGGACCGGGATATTGAGTCCGAATGGGCCGTATTCCGTGCCTCTATTGCTGAGGCAGCCAGTTGTGGTTGCGGCCGCAAGGTGGTCGGTGCCAGTCGTGGTGGCAAGCCCCGAACCCGATGGTGGACACCGGGGGTTAGGGCTGCCGTCAAGCTGAAAAAGGAGTCCTATCAAGCATGGATGGCTTGCGGGACTCCCGAAGCAGCTGACAGGTACCGGCAGGCCAAGCGGCACGCGGCTTCGGCGGTGGTCGAGGCAAAAACTCGGGTGTGGGAGGAGTTCGGTGAGGCTATGGAGCACGACTTTCGGTCGGCCTCGAAGAGGTTCTGGCAAACCGTCCGACACCTCAGAAAGGGGAAGCAGCCCCCAGTTCACACTGTTTACAGTGCGGACGGGGGCTTGCTGACCACGACTGTGGATATAGTTGGTCGGTGGAAGGAATACTTCGAGGCCCTTCTCAATCCCACTGACATGCCTTCCATAGAGGAAGCAGAGTCTGAGGATACGTACGTGGACAGTTCTATCACCGTGGCTGAGGTAATTGGGGTAGTCAAATCACTCCCCAGTGGCAAGGCTCCGGGGGTAGACGAGTTCCGCTCAGAATTTCTCAAGGCTCTGGATGTTGGAGGACTGTGTTGGTTGACACGCCTCTACAACATTGCATGGAAGTCAGGAACAGTACCTCTGGACTGGCAGACCGGGGTGGTGGTCCCCATTTTTAAAAAGGGTGACCGGAGGGTGTGTTCCAACTATAGGGGGATCACACTCCTCAGCCTTCCTGGGAAAGTCTACTCCAGGGTGCTGGAGAGAAGGGTACGACCGTTAGTCGAACCTCGGTTAGAGGAGCTGCAATGTGGTTTTCGTCCCGGTCGCGGAACACTGGACCAGCTCTACACCCTTGCAAGGGTACTCGAGGGTATGTGGGAGTTTGCCCAACCAGTCTACATGTGCTTTGTAGACCTGGAAAAGGCATTCGACCGTGTCCCTCGTGGTGTCCTGTGGGGGGTGCTCCGGGAGTACGGGATTGATGGTCCGCTTCTACGTGCCATTCGGTCCTTGTACAATCGAAGCAGGAGCCTGGTTCGCATTGCCAGCAGTAAGTCGAGCTTGTTTCCGGTGAACGTTGGCCTCCGCCAAGGCTGCCCTTTGTCACCGATTCTGTTCATAATCTTCATGGACAGAATTTCTAGGCGCAGTCAAGGTGTTGAGGGAGTCCAGCTTGGTGACCTTAGGATCTCGTCTCTGCTATTTGCAGACGATGTGGTCCTTATGGCCTCATCAGGCTGTGACCTTCAGCGTTTACTGGAGCGGTTTGCAGCTGAGTGTGAAGCTTCTGGGATGAGACTCAGCACCTCCAAATCCGAGGCCATGGTTCTCAGTCGGAAACGGGTGGACTGTACCCTCCGGGTTGGGAGTGAGGTCTTGCCTCAGGTGGAGGAGTTCAAGTATCTCGGGTTCTTGTTCACGAGTGAGGGAAGGTTGGAGCGTGAGATCGACAGACGGATCGGTGCAGCATCTGCAGTAATGCGGTCGCTGTACCGGACCGTCGTGGTGAAGAGAGAGCTGAGCCGGAAGGCAAAGCTCTCTGTTTACCGATCGATCTACGTTCCCACCCTCACCTATGGTCATGAGTTATGGGTCATGACCGAAAGAATGAGATCGCGGATACAAGCGGCGGAAATGAGTTTCCTTCGTAGGGTGGCTGGACTCACCCTAAGAGATAGGGTGAGGAGCTCGGCCATCCGGGAGGAGCTCAGAGTAGAGCCGCTGCTCCTTCACATCGAGAGGAGCCAGTTGAGGTGGCTCGGGCATCTAGTCCGGATGCCTCCCGGGCGCCTCCCTGGTGAGGTGTTTCGGGCATGCCCAGTCGGGAGAAGGCCCCCGGGAAGACCTAGGACACGCTGGAGGGACTATGTCTCACAGCTGGCCTGGGAACGCCTTGGCATCCTCCCGATGGAGGTGGAAGAGGTCACTGGGGACCGGGAAGTCTGGACTATCCTACTGAAGCTGCTGCCCCCACGACCCGGACCCGGATAAGCGGTGGAAAATGGATGGATGGATGGATGGATGGATGGATGATTTTGTCATAAAAATAATTGTTCAAATATTAAAGAATATAACAATTAAATACTTTTAAAAAATGTAATTTAATAAATAAATGTATTGCATAATATTGCATAATATTTAATTGAAATAATTTAATTATTAAAATAAATAATTGAATATTACATAGTTATGTGCTTTATTTGTTTAACATATTATTTAACATAATCCCATAAAAATTAGGATTTCATAAATTCAACAAAACTATATGAACATCAAATCTTAAATAAATAATATAAAATATTAATAAATATATATAGTTAAATTATGTCATCAAAAGAAGAGAATCTAATTTATTTACACTAACTTAATGCTAGTTAGAACGTTTTTAAATGTAATACTCCAAAAATAATAATTTTAAAAAGTAAATAGTAAAAAATAGTTATATCATAAATAGTGGTTTACCAATTTCTTGTAATAGCATTAACTGCTGAGAAAAAAAGATAAATACAACTCACGTCAAATTTAAAATGTTTAATTCTGTCAGCGCTTTCATGCACGCAGTGGTGCAAGTTAATATTTGGATGTGTGCTTGCTCATAGCACTTGATTTGCGTATGATTTGCGTGCACGCATGTGTGCTGGACCCCGCCCACCTGCCTATCTGCACACACACACACACACTCTGCCTTTTGTGAATGCTAGACAGCAGATGGTGGGCCATTATCAGGCTGACAGAGCAGTCATCTGGCAGGCACCATGGAATCCCCCCCACACCCCCTCACCGCCTACTTTTTTGGCGCCAAAGTCCATGTGATCATGTATGCATCGTCGATATCGGCGACTGTTTGCACTGCTGTGGTTAAAGCGCGGGGGTGTCCACCCGCAGAAGTCAAGACCAAGGGTTAGTGATTTTGGCGTACCCATAGCAACCGGCACACCGGTTTTCTTTTACTCAGCTCCTATCAAGCTGAAAAAGGTAGAATTGGACTTTGCTGCTTGTTTAATGATAAAAACAGACTTCATCTTACCATATTTACAGTGACACTGGTGACATATGACTATTATACAATATATTTTTACACTCTTTTAGTATGCACGTAAGGGGGCAGGCCCCCCTGGGGGGGACGTCAGAGGCGGGAAAGACTTTCCGTCAATGACATTTCTGTCCCCCGGTGGCAGCATGACAGAAAATAATCGAGAACCACTGCGCCAGATCAAGGGGGTCCACAGTGAGGCCTGGGGGTTCTTTTTTATTAGCCCACGACGCAATCTGCATTACTATAATGATGTAATCAACAAGCGCGTATGAAAGCTGCCACTACATTCGCAAATGTCTACGCATCCATCCTGGCTGAGAAATTTAGCACAGCAAGACATAAAAAAATAAAAAAAACTTACATATAATTGCATTTATTATTATGTGTATATTTTATTGAAAATATTGAAATTGAAAATATAAATGACGATATACCAATGTAATATAGGTCAATTTAACAATCGTACAGATTTAATGGTGACAAGCCTATTTAAAAAAAATGTTCCATCCATCCATTTTCTAAACCGCTTATCCTCATTAGGGTTGCGGGTATGCTGGAGCCTATCCCAGCTGACTTTGGGGGGGAGGCGGGGTACACCCTGGACTGGTCGCCAGTCAATCACAGGGCAGACAGACAAGCAGTCACACTCACATTCATTTATATGGAGAATTTAGAGTCGCCAATTAACCTAACATGCATGTTTTTGGAATGTGGGAGGAAACCGGAGTACCTGGAGAAAACGCACGCACGGGGAGAACATGCAAACTCCACACAGAGATGCCCAACGGAGTTTCAAACCCTGAACCTCCTGACTGAGAGACCAACCTGATACCCACTCGTCCACCGTGAGGCCTAAAAAAATGTTAATATGAAAGTTATGATTAATTTAGTTGGAAAAAGTGTAATTTTTTGTATTATGATATATTACGGTAATATAATAGAATGTTTTCTTTTTGTGCATGCATTTTTAATGAATAGGTTGGGGGGGTCATTTTGAATTCCCAGTTTAGACTTCCAAAGTGTTAAACAAGAATAGCAAGCTTTGGTTGTGAAGCCAAGTCCCATTTGTGTTGCCATGGAAACCTTGTGACATTACTACCTGGGAGCTGGAATACCTGGGTACTGAAGATGTCCAATGAGCCGCCCAGCCCACCCCGCCACCCTCCTCTTAGTCCTCCTCAAAGGCCCCATTGGTGGCCCCTTGACATTCGCTCTTCCTGCGGCACCTGGACAGGATTCTGTGCAGCAGGCCCGGGGAGGAGCGCTGCATCTGGGGACTCGCGTGTTGAAGCGGTGGGGTGTAGGAGGGCCTCCGCGACGGGGGCAAGGGGGTCTTGCTGCCATCCTGGCCACCGTCCAGGCCCCCTTCCCCTGCACCTCCCCCTCGGCTCCCCTTTCTGAGCGCCTGCAGAATGTGTCCACTGGGGGACAAAGCGGAAATAACACAAACACAAAGGCCCTGTTTATTCCTCATGACCCAAATTCCACCGCTTGGAAGGCCCCTGTGCTGGGTGTGTGTTAAAACAGAGGAGGGGTTTTGCCTTAATGAAACCTTACTTTAATATCCACTTTCTTAATGAGATGCAATGAGATGGCATTGATTAGTGTGTCTGTGTGTGTGTGTGTGTGCGCGCGTAATCAGCATGCTTTGTTAACTAATGAGATGGACCACCTGTTCGGGGATGGGGGATGTGTGTGTTAGGGTATGGGCTGGGTTGGGTTGGGTTGAGTTGTGTGTGTGTGTTTTGGGGAAGAGGGGGGGGGGGACAACAACAGCTGTCGGACCGCTACCTTGCACTGTTGCGGCGTACACCACCGTCTTGTTCCGAGGACGAGGTTCTAAGGGATGTGCTTCTCCTTACGCTTTTATCCTGGAGGGGGAGAAAAAATACCACCCCCACTTTACAAGATTAGGTACACTTCCACCATACAAAACTCCCATAAAAGCAGGCCGTTTTAAAGATGCTCACTTCTGATTGAACGTACAGTTTTTTATCGCAAAATATTAGAAACAGAGCGTCGCTGCTCTACTGCAAACGATACATCACAATCCCGCCTCTCATAGGACAGAAGAGGGAATTTTTTTGGGTTCAAATGGCAACTTTAGCCCTTTAATTAAATTGCATATTTTACACAAATCAACGCCTCAAACTAGTATTAGTGCCAAACCGAAAAGAAAAATACAGTCAAATTATGAGAAAAATTGAAAAATTAATTAATGAACTCTAAATCTATAAGGCTTTTAAATCAACTTTTTATTTATTTAATAAAATATATATTTTACTTTATTGCAGAGCTTCAGACGAAATACTGGTATACTGTACATTCAAAAGCAAGGGCAAAAAATGTATTCCTGAATTCTTAAGATACTGAATCATAAATTATTATATTTTACTATTTTATATTTAATTTGTGTTCCTTTTCTTTTAACTTATCGCACATCTTCTGATTCAATAATACTCATACAATGGTGCACAGAGGTAATACCGGGCCAACATGAAAAAAATATGTATAAATATGTTAAAATATAATTCCTGATTTTTTAATATATACCATTTAAAAATAGACAATATTTATTAAATGTTTTTTCCATATTTTCATCTTGAAATTAAATATACAATAGTATATAAATATGATAGTTTTAATATGGAGAAAAGTGAAAACATTATTTCCTGATTTATATATATATACATATATACAAACAATTTCAAAATTATTTAATTAATTTTTTTTTAACCTTCTTTTGCTTTATCACACAACTTCAGATTAAATTAAACAGTTTTACTGTAGTGCACAGTCAGCAGTACTACAGGCCAAAAATAAAATGACAAATATGCTAAAGTTATGACAATAAAATAATATATTTTTAAGAGTACAGGATGTGAGAAAAAATATGATATATTTATATAATATTTAACCTGATTTAATAGGTATCTAACTGGGGACATGTCATTTAAATGAACTTGCTCATAATAAATGATGACAAACTGAAAGGGCAAATGCGCTAAAATCAGAAATTCTGATTAGGATTATTAAAAAAAAGTTTACATTCATTCTTGCAATATTAGTACATAATTGTGCGTTTATTTTCCTAGTGTAGCCCTGTAATACTCCTGGGTACAGAGACAGTATACCTAATATACTGCAGAATGCACAAGCGGATATTATGGAGCTAATTTTTTCCACAATAATTCCTAATATTGTGGCATATAAAGCTGCAGGGCACAACCCACCTGGCCCAGTTCCATGACACAGGAGGCGGAGAAGTAGCCCTGCTGGCCATCCTGCAGACGACCGAACCACCGCCCCTCCTCATGCTGGGACAGAACCAAGATTACGTCACCAGCCGCCAGTTCCAGCTCATCTGGCCAGTGGGGACTGTAGCTGTGCACCACCACCATCTAGCGGACAGAGGGAGAATTACATGACATTGTTTTTAAAGTGCACGATTTGCTCAAAGCAAGTTAACAGCGTTATTGATTGTCGTCATTTATTAATTTCCCATTCATGTGTGTAGTAGAGTGCGACTTGCAGGTCAGATGCAGTGAATGGAGAGGATTATGTGTCAAGGAGATTAACCCCTATGCGGTGAAATAGAAACCTTAAATCCGGGGCTCTGATCTCCTCCTAAAAATTGCTGCAAGGACTGGGATTAATCAGCGATTAGAGCATTTCAGTGTATATGAAAAAAACCCTTGCCTTCTCAGCCTCTGCTCTGTATCGACTCCTGCCTTTTCAGCGTGAAGGTGGAGGTGAGTCAGCAAAACAAAACAAAACACGAGGTGAACAGCAGCAGTGATGCACATTACAAGGCATGGATGTACCGCATGATGGGGACGCTGCACACTCACCTTGCGGCGCAAGGACGGTGGTGAACACGTCAAAGTGCTCGTTGCTGTGCATGTAGATACGCTGCATCTTCAAGGAGCTCTCACCTCGACACTGGACTCTGCTCTCTGGACGCGGCGCCTTAAAAAGAAATGCTAATCCGCTGCAGCAACACCGACTGGCAACCGGGTCGTGCTGCAGCAAGACACGTGGCACCTCAACAACAGACAATGCCCAACGAGTACTGCAGAAGAGCTTGTTGTCCTTCATAAAAACCTTGAACAACTCGACAAGCAATCATTTAAGTAGCTGTCACACTAAAAGAAAGCAAAACTGCTTCCCCTGGCTTTGGTGAAGCCAAAAAAAAAAAAGAACAAGAGGGGATTTGGAGAGAAATGTGATTATCTAGTTTATCAAAGAGTAATATTAGCACTGTTTTGCTATGAAATAAAACCAAAAGAAAGAAAAACTAAACGCCTAACAAACACGAACGCAAAAATGTGCGGATCACCCTGTTTGTGAGTCGTTCTGCTTTCACCTTCGTGTTATTTGCCTTCGCCCATGCTTGGGATCTACTAAAAGGAAAATAAAGCAAAATGACTCAACCTGGCTCTGATAACACCTGACGGACATTGTAGTTCGAACAGAGGTATTGGGAGTTTAAGAAATCCAAACTGAAGGAGAGATAAACACAGCGATTTATTCACACACCAAGCCGAATAAAGACAGACGTCTGGGCCAACTACCTTTCTCTGACAGCACAAAACTATTTGAGCCTTACGACAGCGAAGCAGTAATGGGCAAAGTGTCCTTTCCTGTTCAGTCCTACCTCCTTGTCGGTTCTCAACACCCCTCCCGCCCCATAATGTTCTTGTTTATAGCTGTCAAACGTTCAGGCAATGGCTTGGAACATCTTGCGGTCTGTCTTGCTCGCAGCTGCGTTCTTGTTGGGGCCTTTGTCCTTTGGTTCAACCTTTGGGGTTAACAAATCTGGAAATGAACAACCTCCGTCTATCTTTGTTCTTTCGTTGTCCCACCTTGTCTTCAGCCAGGCATCGAGGTGTTAGATGACTCGTTGCTGTGTTTCTCCTTTTGAGTGTGTGTGCGTGTGTCAGCGTGCGCGTGCAAAGCCAATAGCCCAGCCAATCTCTTATCTAATATGTAACTAAAGCAAACAATCAAACCCCTAAAGCCCATTTTCTATATTGTGTAACTAAAGCGAACAATCAAGCCCCCATTAAGAGCCCATGATTAAAACATATTTTCTACACCCTTCATTCCCCCTCTTGGCCTCGACAGAGGCCATTCTAGCCACCATAAGCAGCCGTGCAAGCAAGCCATTCTATATTGTTTTAGCGAGCACCGATGCGTTTATCGGGAATTCCATCTCCTCCTCCTCCGGGTTCAGGCGTACCAGCCGGTACTGGCCCATCGGGCCCCCAAAGAGCCGCTGTAAGATTGCCTCCACAGCCCTGCGCATGACAGGAATTCAACAACAATCACAGATCCTAAGCAACAAAATTGCGGCTACAATAGCGATTATGATGGTGAGTGCGAGGCGTTTCTATTTACCAAAAGAGCCCAGAAGGTCGTCCAGCCAGCTGTTGTCCACCCCAGAATGTCAGTCAGGCATGCCGATAGTCTTTACGCGCGTTGCCTGAGTCTGAGGAGTCTGTGGCGGGCTGTCAGTGGTGTTTACGAAACACAGTCGAAGCGGCCAGCAGGCGTCAGACCCAGTCCTATAGATATAGAGAGAGTAGTTATAACACCCTGGTTCAGAGACGTTTATTCGCAGATTAAAAATGCTCTTACTGACCCCGATCATGGATACATTTTTCCGAGTGTCTGTCAACTCCGGGGCCGTAGATGTCTGCCAAAATATACCCCCGTTTCGCCCAAGAACTGAGTCCATGCGTGATGACATCCATCATCCGGGAACCCCTTCATCAAACACCACCCAGACGCGTAGTCTACTAACCTAGCGGGGGAACATCCCCATGCAGCCAGATCATATACAGTGCATCCCCAGGTACCCTTGTTGTAGACCGGTCAAGTCCACCTGAAACAGAGTGCTCAACGGCCATGCTGAACAAAGAGTCAACACCTGCAGTTGCCTCCACTTGGTTTTGAGGCTATGAAGCCCCACAGCCACGGTAATGGGGACGGGCATAGTCCGATCATGACAATGGGGGGACCGTGCAGCCCTTCGCATACGATGCGAGTACATCACCGTCCCGTTGTTGGTTGTGTTTTCGGCGTCTGGTGGTGAAGAAACAGCTGGCGCAGGACCGATCTGGATACCATAAAGCCACAGAGCCACGCCCGCAAAGGATGAAACGGCAGAGATCATGACAGCATATAATGCTACATCAAATAAGCATGGCCAAGCTATGCGTGTGCGTGTATCAATGTCGTCATGTATATCAGTATAAGTGTGGTGCATGTCAAGTTGGACATCCTGTTGGACATCTTCCTCTGGGATTAGCTGAAGTCGTCGTCGCATCAGTCGTCGACGTCGGCGTTTGTGTGGGCTGATATCGTCATTGGTTAGGTGCAGATTCACCACTGTCCTCCACCCCCTCTCGGTCTGATCCGTCGAATCCGTTTCAAAGCCATCGGCAGGACGAAGCATACAGAAGTGGAACCAATTGTCACCCTTCCCATGGAGCTGGACGGCTCGATCGGTGCGTGCTGTGACGATGTAGGGACCAGACCAGCGGGGCTCGGTCCACTTGCGAGACAGGCATTTAAGAAACACCTGAGACATCACAACAAGAGGGAAGGGAGAGTAAGCAGCCTTGACTGAGACCTGGTAAGAAGGAGAAGAGGCCAAAGCATGCAATTGTTTCCAATACGAAGCCGAATTAATGGATGGAAGCGGGACCTCCTCTGCCGGGTGGAGGGAAGAGTGTGGGCCAGGCATGAGACGGCTGATACTCTGGCGAATGGCCAACAAAGCTAAGGGAAGAGCTTGTAGCCAGTTAAGAGAGGTGGTAGCCATAATTTTAGCCAATTTGTCTTTTAGAGAACGGTTCATTCTCTCGACACGGCCCTGACTTTGGGGATGGTACACTGAGCCGAAAGAGTGTCTGAGTGTCTGAGACCCAACATGGTCTCCACACGCTGAAGTGCGGCCGACGTGAAATGAGAGCCATTGTCGGAGCGGACACGGGCTGGGAAACCATGGGAAGGTATGTAATGGTTGACCAAACACTTAATGGCGGACACAGAATCTTCCTTAGCACACAGGTAGGCCTCAGCCCATCCTGTGAAAGAGTCGACAATAACCAGGAGGTAGCGCTTACCGGAAACCGGAGATCCCATGTCCGTAAAGTCCAAGGACGCCTCGGCTCCAGGCCAAAGAGCCGTGGCCAGGTGACCAGGAGAAGGTTTGAGAGTAGGGCGAACATTGAAGTACACACAAGCGTCACACGAGTTGCAAAAGTTGCACACTAGGGACTTGAGAGACGGGTGCCACCAGTGAGATAGATTATACAACATCACCTGGGGACCGACATGAGCCGGCCCATGGGGCTCAGCCAAAGAGCGTGAGGTGAGTTCTCCCATGGGAAGGGCTGGGTGTCCAGAGGGGCCGATCCACAACCCCTCCGGGTCGCGGACAGCCCCGTGGGATCGCCAAAAGGATTTCTCCTCTGGAGCGGCGGCCTGCTGATGGGACAAATCAAAATCTAGTGACAGTCTTTCGGCCAGTGCGGGGGGATGGGCCAAATAGACAGTGAGAGGCAAGGAGGGGATGTAACCGGCCGCCATTTTAGCCGCCCGGTCCGCCGCCTCATTACTTCGCGCCTGAAGCGTGTTCAGTTTAGAGTGGCCTGCCGTTTTGATGATAGCCAATTGAGATGGAAGGGCAATACATTTAGCCAAACGGATTATGAGGTCGTGGTGGGCGATGGGGGTCCCTTTGGCCGCGAGGAACCCAGTTCTTTGCCACTCAGGCAGATTGACCACCGCCGCCCCCACAGCATAGGCGGAGTCACAATAGATGGTCACCGGACAGTCTTTAGCCTCCTGTAGGGCTAGACACAAAGCCAACACTTCAGCTTGACAACATTGCAATTTTTTCCTGGATACTTTGAAACCCAGGAGGTGTAATTTGAGTAGCAGTCGCTTGGTGGCGTCCAGACAGGCGTCAGCTGAGTCGCAGGCAAGAAGCAAATCATCAACATACTGCACCAACGTGCACCCTTCCGGGAGCTCGAGGTCCGACAAAGCTTGTCGAAGTGCGTGTTTGAACAGACCAGGACTATTTTTGAAGCCCTGTGGAACTCGGGTATATTGGTATCTGTGTCCCTGAAATGTAAAAGCAAAGTACTTTCTACTGTCTGGGTGCAATGGTAAGCAAAAGAAAGCATTCGCTAGGTCGATCACTGTAAAGTATTTATAGGTCGGTGACAGGGAGGTGAGGACGCGGTGGGGGTCAGGAACAGGCAGAACAGGGGTCAGTGTGACAATAACTGCCCTTAAATCATGGGCCATTCGATAACTTTACCCGTCTGCCTCCAAAACCGGTCGCAAAGGAGTCGACCAAGGAGAGGAGGATTCCTCCAAGACCCCTGCGTCCCATAACCCCGACAGCGTCTCCACCATTCCCGCATCTGCCTCTGAGGGCCAACGATACTGCGGCCTGTGAATGACATGAGAATCAGCAAACTGTATCAGAATGGGTGGGGTTGTTGTGCTGAAACCAACATCAAAAGGTCCTGCCGACCACACCCCCTCCGGGATGGAGTCCAGCAGTGCCGCGGCAAGATCGTGATCTGATAGGTCCCTACCATGGTCACGTGTTACCTCCAGATGTTGAAGCACAGCCTCATCATAGAAGCAGCCCCGAATCCGGAAGGCCTCTGCTGAGGGTGAATATTGAACCTGTGGAACATCTGAATCGC
>QODF01000026.1:6965516-7070586 GCA_024372805.1 Oostethus manadensis | reverse complement strand
GGGCATGCCCGAAACACCTCACCAGGGAGGCGCCCGGGAGGCATCCGGACTAGATGCCCGAGCCACCTCAACTGGCTCCTCTCGATGTGAAGGAGCAGCGGCTCTACTCTGAGCTCCTCCCGGATGGCCGAGCTCCTCACCCTATCTCTTAGGGTGAGTCCAGCCACCCTACGAAGGAAACTCATTTCCGCCGCTTGTATCCGCGATCTCATTCTTTCGGTCATGACCCATAACTCATGACCATAGGTGAGGGTGGGAACGTAGATCGATCGATAAACAGAGAGCTTTGCCTTCCGGCTCAGCTCTCTTCACCACGACGGTCCGGTACAGCGATCGCATTACTGCAGATGCTGCACCGATCCGTCTGTCGATCTCACGCTCCAACCTTCCCTCACTCGTGAACAAGAACCCGAGATACTTGAACTCCTCCACCTGAGGCACGACCTTACTTACAACCTGGGAATAAAACCACAACACAGTAAAACTCAATGGACAGCCCATTCCTGCATGGGGAGTGTTGTCATTATGAACCTACTTACTTACTAGTTTAAGTCCTCAAGTTGGACTACGTGGCGTAAACAGAGTATATAATACCCGTTTGCTATGCAAAGAATTCAGCAGCATGTCCATAGAAGAGACAGAGACTTACAGAAGCAACAGTCAGTCCTAAGCGGGTTAGAAAAGTGATCTGATTGATTAGGGGCACTTCTAGGAAGAGCGCACTGCTCTGACTTCAGGAATGGCAGCATGTGCTGTACATTCATACAATTTCTGCATTGACGTTTAACTCGGTATGTTCACTTTGCTGTACTAAAAGACACCGAAGCAATGTCAGCCACACAAATGAGCAAGAATGGGAATGCAATAATGACACCTAGTGGCGTGTTATGGTACTGACACTTAACACGCAATGTTTTACCAAAATTGGCGAAATTTGTGTTCAACATGAAACATGTGTTTGTCCTTTCTGTTCCATGGGGATACAATTCTCTAGCCGTTAGTCATACTTGAATGGAAAATTCTTTCAAGATGATTAGAAAAGGTTTATTTCCTGTTCTAAAAAAATGGCTCATTATAGAAATATTCACTCTCATTACATGATGCAGGCTTTTTGGTGAAAATTTAACAGTCACAGCTTTAGAGTCAGGTCAGTCTCAGCGCTTCCCAGCTTTGGGCTTTCCTCCTAGAGGTTTTCCTCTGCCCCCCTTCCCTTTGCCCTGGCCCTTCTTCCCCTTGCCCTGGCCCTTCTTCCCCTTGCCCTGGCCCTTCTTCCCCTTTCCTTTGCCTCCCATGTTGTCCCTCCGGCCCTTCCTGCCTGCCTTCTTGCTCTTGGCAGCGGACTCTTCCTGGTCCTCCTCCCTCATCTGCTTGTTCACCGCCTTGGTGATGTCTATCTTGGGCCTCTTGCCCTCCATCACCTTCAGGAGCTCCAGCTGCTTCTGCCTCTCGTTGGAAAAGTCACCGATGAGTGGGTCGAACTTCCTCTTCTTGCCTGTGTTTTTGGCAGGTTTCTCCTTAGGGAGCCTGTCCTGGAACCTGCCCACGGAGGCGGTGGAGGTCTTGGCCACGCTGGCCGCCTTGGCCAGCTCGTCTTTGGACTGCTGGGCCACGGGGGTCAAGCCCACGCCGGGGAGCTTCACCTTCTGCGCCCGGGCAATGTTCTTCAGCCGGTTGAACTCATTTTTAGCCACCCGTTCCTTCTTCGCCTTGACGCGCTTGGCGAACTGGTCCTCGTTGGGGTCCGCGGTTTCCGGAACCTCGATGAGCCATTCCTTGGTGTTGTCGTTAGCCCGCTTGTAGCCCCAGCGACGCCGCCACTCTTTGGCAGTTTCGTCCCATAGTAAGTTGGTCTTCTTCTTCTTCTGGATGCCCTTGAGCTTGGCAAATTGTTCCCATTTAGTCAGAGGTTTGGGTTTAGGTATATGCTTCTCTCGGGGTAAGGATGTCGTCGGTTCGGGTAGTTTGGCCACGATGGTCTCCTGGACCCTCTCCGTGGGAAGCTTCCACAGCTCATTGATGAGCAGCTGCGTGTTGTCGCGGGCCAGCGAGCGGAGAAAGTCGTCCTTCTTCTGCTCCTTAAAGTCGCGCAGCTCGATGCGGTTCTTGTCAACGGCGAGCAGGTTGCCCACGTCGAAGTCCAGCTCCAGCTCCTTGTGGACGGTTACAATGCGGAGCTTCTCCGCCTCGTCTCGCTCCGCCTGAGCTAACAACTCGTCGACGTTACAAGCAGCCATGTTGGAGTGGAGGATAGTTTTCCGCTTCACGCACGTGTATAAGAAAACACTATGGAGTATACAGCTTCCGGGTTAAAGTTGAATTGTTGCAGCTGCGTCACATAAACACTAGAGGGAGACATTCCCCCGTTTTTCTAGTAGTTCAAGAGTTCCAAAAGAGCTACAAATTCCAGGATGTTATGGTAATAAATATAGTCCATTAATGTACATGCAAATAAATGTCTTTAAATAGTATTCTTGAATACTATTTTTTGACTTAATTATACAGTTGTATCCACCTAGTGCACACTAACGTGCAGTAGACTAAAACAAAAACATAGTTTGTGACTCAACATTTATGTATTCTAAAAATAATAATTAGAATAATTTTATGTGCAGTATTGAAGCAATATTATATACGGAGTTATTTTACAAGCGAAAAAACTGCTAAAAATATAAACAAAACTGAAATAATGGTCAAAGCTTAAAAAAGGTTACTAGTATTTCTATCTTGACATGTTCCACACAATTACACTTTGTCAATAATATTATTTTACAGTATATTTATGATAAAATTATTACAGTATTTTCTAAAGCGTTACACTTATTCATGTGAAATACACTTTATATTTTCAGAAAAAAAACATTTTTAGAGAATTATTATAATGCATTATCCAATATATAGGATATTGAAGCAAATAGTGGTATTCAATTCTTTTGCAATAGTACTTGATGTAAAAAGCAGAAAGAATCACGAATCAACGAGGCCATGATCTTCAAGTTGCGGTACTGTGATGAATTTTGTAACAGGATTAATTTCAATCTTTCCACTTTGAGATTAAGTGTGTTATCTGTGTACTTCTGCTAGCAGGGTGCTATTTTCATTTCTTTCTGTGATCATTGGGAGGAGGAGACAGATAAGGAGGACGAGGTCCTACAAAGGAAGACGTTGATGTTATTATTTTGGTCTGCGGCAATTACATTCATTGGCAGGCTTGCCGTGTGAATGCTAAACACAGTGACAGGCGCACAGATAAGGTCACAAGGAGGAGGGGCGTGGGTGCGTAATTGGTGGTCCAAAGTCCCTGATGTGATTTAAAAAGACCTATGAGGGCCTCTGTGACGTGGATGTATATGGTCTAAGACCTCCCAATTTAAACGATGCGCACCATCAGCTCCCATCCCCACCACCACCACACATCCTTCTGCTGCATGGCTTTTTTGCTGACTTTTTGATCCAGGGATGAGTCCAGCAAACAGGATTACTTTTCCATGCAGTTTCTTTAATAGAATGGCTCATTTTTTGTGTGTGTCTTCACAACGTGCTTTAAAAAGTTCAACCATGACAGCTTTTCATGTTGAAATCCTCACAGGTTTCATGACTCTTTTCTTACAAAGTGCTCTTGATCCTCTTTGGCAAGCTTTCACACAATCGATGCATTTTTTTTTAGTGGCGAGCAGGGGTGTCTAAAGTGCGGACCGGGTGCCATTTGCGGCACGCCCCGTGTTCTCTAAATAAAATGTACAATGACCCCTCGTTTTTTGCGGTTAATGGCAACCAGAGCCCCCCCGAAAGGTAAAAACCCGCAAAGTAGATTTGCCCCCCCAGGAATTTTCGTGTATGTGTATGTGGGTAACTGAATGTTTAAAATATGTAAACAGTATTTATACTTTACATATTTGAGACAAAGATTACCTTATACAGTAATTAACATTGCCTTCTGAGAGAGGTGAAGAGGCTTGTGTTGGTGGTGAGAAGAAGCTCTCACTTGACTCGTAGAAGCTTTAGCTTCACTCGGAGACTCTTCTGCTGTAGGCGCTGACAGTGAAGCTGGGGTTTTTACCATGGTCAACACGACTGCTAAACTTGACAGCTGGAACCATATTGTCGTCAATGTCTTGTGCAAATCGTTGCATTGCCCTTGCCATGTTACACAATTGTTGCTGGTTCTCCAGGGTAAGGCCACACTTTTCAGTTTCTTCTTCATCTTTTTCTTTATTTTCTTCCTCACTTGCAGACTTTGTCATCTGAAGGTCTTTGATGATCTGCGATGATGTGCAGCCAATCAGCTCACGGGATAAATCCACTCGTGCTCTCATTGGTCGATATCGCGCCGGTAACCAATCACGCGCCTTGTACTAGTGTCCGTGGCATGTACAGTACAGTACAGTACAGTACAGGCATGTACAAAGCCTTTGAGTCAACTCATCTCTTTGTTTGGCATGCAGGGAAACCTTCTCTCTCGCGCATCAACATGAAACAAAGCGTCTTTCCGCAATATGGCTGCCGATATGGCTTTATTTTTGGGGGATTTTTAAAAAATACATTTTTTAGAAAAACTCACGAAACACTGAAACCGCAAAACAAGAAGCGCAAAGTGTAGAGGGAACACTGTACTTTGGGGTCACATTGAAAATACAAAAATACAAGACAATACTGCTACTACAATCATGATTCTGTTTAAATTTGATGACGATATGCAATATGTGCGATATACAATTAAACTTTAGTGCTCTTTGTAGACGAGAAAACAAATTGTACAATAATCCTTTGCTTATCGTTGGTTAATTGGTTCCAGACCTGACCATCATAAGTGCATATTTATAAATTGAATATTTTCATAGTTACAGGATACAAAACCTGTTTACTACCTTTGAAATATGTTTCCTTTTTTTTTCTAAACATGAAAGAGTGAATCTGTGAAATTTAGGTGGCAAGTGAAGACTATATAGCATTTCATCCCTAAATTACATTGGATTGGTTTTACTCTGTTTAATAAACAACTAAAAGGAAAATAATATCAATGTGGCTCCTAAAAAGAAACAACCTGCACGATTTGTATACTTTTCCCAATATAACAATTAATCAGTGAATACATACATATAAATTACAACACTGTATTTATCATGATATGACATTTATCCACGCAAAAAAGGTTTTAAAATATTCTTCCTCAACTCAATTTCTCCAAAGAGGAGGTGAGAGCGCCTCATGCGACAAGGGCTTAAGTCTTGTTAGGTGCTGACAGTTTTCTACATGTTCTGTCATCATGTTGCTCTTACTATTACATTGAAGTCTTCTGACGTGTTTGTCAAGTTAGAATGGATGACAGTGGATATACTGTAGATAGATATAGTTCTTTTGAAACTAACTATTTGAAAACATTCACACGCTATAGAAAAAAGCACAATACATTGATTTTGGCCGTTCTTCCTTGCAAAAGTGCTCCAAATGTGTCAGATTGCAAGGGCCCCTCTTGTGTGCGCCCCCCCTCAGGTTGCCCCCGTTCATGTTTTGGATTTTCTTCTGGTTAATAAAATTTTTACTGTATTGTTTTTAGGCAAAAATCTAAAATTGGACCACTATTTCTATCTGTTCATCTCCAATGGGTCTCATGCAAGACTGTAATGTCCAGGGTGTCATCAATGCATTATAGATGCCTTCAAATCATGCAGAGTGAAACATCACAACTTTGTGTGATTTCTCAATCACCTGTCTCCAAGTTACCTCTGAGTTGCTAATGCAAAACTATTCATAATATCATAAAAGTAAAAAATAAACGCCGCCTGGCTGAGCCGCGAGCTGCATGGGCTTAAGCACTTTTCTAGATTACATTGGCCACTTCCTGCTTCCACGTTAGGAGGGAAGCACCGGGTCGGGCTGGGGTGACAGCTGAGGTCGGCGTCTTTATCGATCCAAAAACACTACTTTGGCAAGTAAGCGCTGACTCCATAGAACAGCTACGGGGTCAAAGGTCGATATAGTGTTTCTACTGTATTGTATGAGCCACCTCATAGGAGTGTTGGTATCTTTTGTGCGGGTAATGTGGTCAGCGGGTGCATCTTGAACATAGCAAGATGAGCCCAAAGCAACACTATTTAGCAGTTGGCTTCCATAAAGATAATAATAGATAATATTTGCAGGTCGTGTCTTTAAGGCGGCGTGCTTTTTGGTTCCCATAGAGGTGAACACTGCACACACATTATCCAAACATTCATTCAGCCCTCAGGTGGAGCCTGAGAAATCCCCTTTGAAGCCTTAGTGTAGCTCCATTAATGAGGGGAATGGGGCTTCCTACGTGAGGAGCATCCAGGGCCCGTTATTGATCCCCCTTTAATTAGTCCGCGGCTGCACTTTGGCGCATAATTAGACTGATACCATTGCCTAATGAATGCGCACCGACACTAATTCCTCAGGGGGTGTTCGCCACAGGAAGGGTAAAGAATTTGGTCATTAGACATTATTTTGTGTTCAGTTCTAAACATACAGTGAATCAATGGGTTCTCACAGGAAAAGTAGGAAATGGTGCGAGGTAGCTTGTAAAAATGGCAAGTATATCTGTAGATCTGTTTTGTTTTATTTTATTTTCAACATGTTTCAACAATTTGAAAGCATTCTTTTTGTTACTTTATTATTTATTTATGTTAATTTTATTTTAAAATGACATTAACTTTTACAGTGGTGTGAAAAACTATTTGCCCCCTTCCTGACTTTTGATTCTTTTGGATGTTTGTCACAGAAAATGTTTCTTAACATCAAACACGTTTTAATATTAGTCAAAGATAACACAAGTAAACACGAAATGCAGTTTTTAAATGAATGTTTTTATTATTTTGGGAGAAAAAAATCCAAACCCACATAGCCCTGTGTGAAAAAGTAACTGCACCTAATAACTGGTTGGGCCACCCTTAGCAGCAATAACTGCAATCAAACGTTTGGCATAACTTGCAACAAGTCTTTTACACGCTCTGGAGGAATTTTGGCCCACTCGTCTTTGCAGAATTGTTGTCATTCAGCTTTATTTGAGGCTTTTCTAGCATGAAGCGCCTTCTTAAGGTCATGCCAAAGCATCTCAATGGGATTCAGGTCAGGACTTTGACTAGGCCACTCCAAAGTCTTCATTTTGTTTTTCTTCAGCCATTCAGAGGTGGATTGTGTTTTGGGTCATTGTCCTTCTGCAGCACCCAAGATCGCTTTAGCTTGAGTTGACCAACAGATGGCCGGACATCACACAGGGCCATGTAGATTTTACGTTTTTTTCCTCCCTTAATATTGTAAACCTTAATTTAAAAACTGCATATTGTTTTCAATTATGTTATCGTTGACTAATAGTTAACTATTTTTTATGAGCAGAAACATTTAAGTGTGACAAACATGCAAAAGAATAAAGTCAGGAAGGGGGCAAATAGTTTTCACACCACTCTATTATATATTTTTATTCTTATTTGTTGTCATAAATGCAAAATGTTTATTATTTTGTTAGATTTATTTTATTTGTATTATTCTTTATTTCACTTGAATCATATTTGAATGTATTTAATAATTTCAAAAATATTTTCTCATACATTTTTTTTCCTACTTTTTCCTAAAGGGCTGCATACCAAAAAAATAAATGTTGAAACATTTTATATATTAAAAATACTAAAACCTATCCAATGTAGGTCAATATATTGTGTCACCAAGCAAATTTATGTAATATCGAATTATATAGTCATTTGCAATGAATGTATTACATTGTCTATGGACATCCCTGGCCTAAAAAATGTCAGTTTTCCACTAATTGTGCTTGATTATTATAATGTCATGAAAATGGCCTCAAATGGACTCAAGCGCATGCAATCTTTTAATTGAAAAGCATTTTTGAATCACTTCCTGAGGAGAATGACAAATAGACGAGACAAGGGATTTTAGCCTCGAACTGCGTCTGGGCCTTGCTGATTTAACAGTGGCAGACTGTGGGGAAGACAAAAAGAAATATAATGGCACACGGAGGCAACAGTGACATTCTAACGAGTGACAAATTGGTCATTTCCGTTAGAGAAAATGTCAGAATGTAGCCCATGAATGCTATTACCAGACTTGCATCATACAGGGCATAGTACTTTCATTTGTAACTGCAGTCATTTTAGTCTATCTCCTTCTGCAGCAGGCGCGATGCTATAAGCGCGGCGTACGACATCCTGAATAAAGATTCCGTGGGGAATTGCGCCCCATTAGAAGCAAGTGACTCCTGGTGGATCAGTCAATGTAGTTGACTGAGTCAGAGTGGTGGCGCTCATTAACAAAAGGGCATAAGTCTACAGCATGCCCTTATTGCACTCATCCACCCGAAGGGGTGGGGAGGTGTGATAGGTGGGAGCTGTCACTTATCGCAAAGAGTTGAGCGTGTCGTCGGCATGCTAAGTGCATGCCTGAACACACCCAGCCATAACACTGCTTGCTCACAGTGACCAATATCACTTTTTGCTAAGCCACACCCCCGACACGCCGACAAGTCAATTACAGCACAGCCCTGTTTTAAGTTCTACTGCACCAAATAGTAGGCATTGACAATAAAGTCACTAATTACCATGAATAATCTACTCCAAGTGCTGTGCTTTGCTATTTTGGGGAATTTATTCCAAACATGTTAACCAAAAATGACAAAAAAACAAAACAAATGGCCACTATATGTCATAAAATGTTTGTGTTTTTTAGAATCTATTGCAAAAATGGTAGTCAAAGATCTTCTACATGACAGTGCTTTGCTATTGTTAGGAATCTACTACAAAAAACAGCTTTTGACAAGAACCGTTTTTTAGAAATCTTCTGCAAAAACATTAGAGGAAGTAAAAAAAAAGTAAAAAATGAAGATGAGGAAGCACAAGCTTAAGCCTCGTCAAAGATCTTCTATCTAACAGGAGTGCTTTGCTATTTTTAGGAATTTATTCCAAAAATGTTAATGGAAAATGACAACATGTAACAAATGGCCACTATATGACAAAAACATCTGTGGTTTTTCAGGACCTACTGCAAAACTGCGGGTTAGTGATTGTGCATGTGACATCAGCACTTTTTGCTGTTTGGTGTTTTTCTGCAAAAACATTAGAGCAAGTAATAAAGTAAAAAAAGAAGATGAAGAAACACATCTTCATTTAAGGCTGCTGTTTTTGGGAAAGATCATCTATATAACAAGAAAGCTTTGCTCTTTCTGTAGACCTACTGCAAAAACGCTGGTCAAAGATCTTTTGATATCACAGCGTTTTTTGCTGTTTTTTTAGGAATCTTCTGCATAAACATTAGGGCAAGTAAGTCAAAGATCTTCTATATCATGGGAGTGCTTTGCTATTTTTGAAAATCTATCCCAAAAATGCTCATCTAAAATCTACTATATGATAAAAACTGTCTGCGTTTTTTACAGAACCTACTACAAAAATGCTAGTCAAAGATCCTCTTACATATAACAGGGGTTTTTTGCTGTTTTTAGGACTCTTTTGCAAAAACATTAGGGTAAACAATAAAGTGCAAAAATTAAAGCAAAGAAGCACTACGGTAAAGCTCGTAAAAGATCTTCTATACAACAGGCGTGCTTTGCTATTTTTGAAAATCAATATCAAAAATGCACTATATGACATTGACTCTCTGCTGTTTTTAATGACCTATTTCAAAAACACCAATTAAAGACCACACATATGACAAAGACTACACGTTTTTCAATACCTACTTAAAAAATGCTATGCTGTACGTATACGGGGGTTTTGCTGTTTTCAGGAATCTTCTGCAAAAACATTTGAGCAAATAAGGCAAAGAAGCACTACAGTAAAGCTCATCAATGGTCTCCTATATAACAAGACTGATTAAATGGCGGTCACGCATCAAGGCCCTCCCCTTTTAGCCAGACGTGATGCAAGAGTGACAAATTCACCTGCGCCTCCCATCCGCTTGCTTGACAGTTGCTCCGTACCATCCCCAGAGGGAGGACGATCCCGAGCTATAAATATTACGGACCGTATACGTGTATGCAGAGGCCCTCCAGCAACACTAGGATGGCTTTGATATGTAGATTAAAAATCCTTGCTACCTCACCCTCCACCACTCGATGCCTCGGAGTTTGAATGAAACAACTCAGATGGATGTCACCGGCGGCGTCATCAGGTGGAGAATACACAAACACCCCAAGGCCTCAGATGACAGAGTCACTCAACTCTGAATGCGGTTTGGTCAGGTTTAGGCTTAAACTGATGCTGTAAAAATCTTCTCACATGACATCATTTAAATGGTTAGGAGGGCAGGTTAATGATTTCTTATAAATAAAATAAAGAAAGGTTCTCGTAAGCCAAATTGTTACTAAATGCAGTTTTCTTTTGTTGCAAAATTGGACTAAATTGACATGCAGCATGAAAATGTTATGCCAGACCGAACCAAATGGGCTTTGTAGGGGTGACCAAATGTTTTCCCAAGAAAGATCCTGCTTTTACATCCTGTCGTATTTTAGGTAGAAAGTAATGAAAATATCTTTGTTTCCATTGTTTTTCAATGAGTCATTAAATTGACGGGAATTAGGTCATTTTTTGCCATTATACTGCAAAAAGACAAAGAAAAAGCCAACATGCAATTGATGAGTTAATCCTCTGAAACTTGGCCAGTTGAAGTCTTGCAAAATTAGGGACATTCCAAAATGTAACAAGTATTTGATGTCAGATTCCTATGTCGTTCTGTACAATGTGCTCTGAATGTATTTTTTTTCGGCAAAATGTCCTCGTTAGCAACTTACTAATTAATGAAAACGGTAACTCATACTGATGTAAGTCATTACTCTGCGTTGATCTTGCTGGCACTTTGTCAACAACAACATCTTCAATGAAGGTTGTTATAAAAACGTGTTTTGTGTTAACATTTATAATGAACTGATCACTTGGATTTACACTTTTTCTTAAGGGAAAATGTATACAGTTACAGTTGGGCTGGGTGTCTTGGTTTTGGGAAAACAAAATATGGTCAGGTCAGTGTGTGTTTTTTGATAGCATTCATTAATACAATTTTAAAAAATGAATCATTAATTAAATCATAAAATGAAATTGCTCTCATTTTAGAGTACATTTAGGTACAATATCGTTTCTCCTTTTGGGTCACCTCAGTGCGGAAAATGAAGTTAGTTATTTTACTAATGAGAGGACCTTTTGTGCAAAATCCTACTAAATTCACATGTGCTCATGATTTTGCAAGTATGACAACAATGATAAAAATAATTAAAAGCAAAGTGCAGCAAAAAAAAATGGCACATGAAAATAGCAAATATCATCAGCAAAGTCTTTCATGGTGAAAGTGTGGGGAGAGTGCATTAGCAAAAAGGCATTGAGGAGAAGTCAGGAAAGGATATAGTGCGTATTTAATGTTAGGACATTGTCATTCAAAATAACCTGTTGACCTTCATGAATGTACGGAAGCCAGTGCTGCCTTCTTGGATCAAATGCCAGCGCACAAAAGAGCCCCAAACCCCTGCACCCATGAGAAATGCAAAGATGCAAACTTCAATGAATTTTGGATCTCAGCATGGAAAGCACATTTTCACCTCCTTCAGCGCATCAAAGCCAAGAATTGCGCCCGGTCAACAGACGCTTGTCAGGCAGTGACGGCATCCAAAAGGAGGCGTTTATCTCTTTTGGAAGGCAGAGCAGGTGCCTTTAAGATGAAATGTACTCCTTGCTTGGTTCAAAAAAAGTCACCAGTGGATTCAATAAAGGTGAGGAACTTTTGCATTCTCAATGTCCTGAAGTCTGACGGCCAATCAGTGGACTGCGGTGTGTCAAGCTCCGCCCTTTTTAGCACCAAACAAAGTGGGTACAGAACTGCCCTGAGCTGAACTGTCCTGCTTGGTGTAAACGTGGTTTTAATAAGCCAAAATCAGACACTCAAGCATTGCGTAAACAGCAGCCGTTGATCCCCGGTCGTAAAACATCCTTTTCACGGCAACTTGTAAAAGTCACAATAAAAACACAAACATGGCGCCATGCCCAGACGGAGTGGATTGAGCTACAGAGCATGATGTCCAGCAAGGAGCTTCCTCCAAGGAGAAACCTGGACTTTTGCAGAAGATCCTTATAAACAGCACAGCTACAGTATTCTCTCATACAGAGGATCATTGACCAGTCTTTTTGCAGAAAACTATTCCTAAAAACGGTAAAAAGCTCAAGTCATGTAGAGCAGTGGTGTCCTTTTTTGTTATTTTCCAAATATCCATCCATTTTCTTCCACTTATCCGAGGTCGGGTCGCGGGGGCAGCATCCTAAGCAGAAAAGCCCAAACTTCCCTCTCCCCGGCCACTTCGTCCAGCTCTTCCCAGCGGATGCCGAGGCGTTCACAGGTCAGGGGAGAGACTTAGTCTCTCCAACGTGTCCCGGGTCTTCCCCGAGGCCTCCTACTGGTTGGACGTGCCCTGAACACTTCCCCGGGAAGGTGTTCGGGAGGCATCCAAACCAGATCCCCGAGCCACCTCATCTGACTTCTCTCAATGCAGAGGAGCAGCGGTTCTACTCCGAGTCTCTCCCGGATGACAGTGCTTCTCACCCTATCTCTAAGGGAGAGCCCAGCCACACCTGCGGAGAAAACTCATTTCGGCCGCTTGTACCCGCGATCTTGTTCTTTCGGTCACTACCCAAAGCTCATGACCATAGGTGAGGGTAGGAACGTAGATCGACAGGTAAATCGAGAGCTCTGGCCTTTTGGCTCAGCTCTCTTTTCACCACGACAAACCGGTGCACCAATCCGCCTGTCCATCTCGCGTTCCAGCCTCCCATCGCTTGTGAACAAGACCCCGAGGTACTTAAACTCCTCCACTTGAGGCATGACCTCATCCACGACCCAGAGATGGCACTCCACTCTTTCCCGGGCGAGAACCATGGACTCGGATTTGGAGGTGCTGATTCTCATCCCAGCCGCTTCACACCCAGCTGCGAACCGATCCAGTGAGAGTTGAAGGTCCCTGCTCAATGAAGCCAACAGGACCACCTCATTTGCAAAAAGCATATCCTGCGGCCACCAAACTGAAACCCCTCAACGCCCTGGCTGCGCCTAGAAATTCTGTCCATGAAAGTAGTGAACAGAATCGGTGACAAAGGGCAGCCCTGGCGGAGTCCAACCCTCACTGGAAACGGGTCCGACTTATTGCCGGCAATGTGAACCAAACTCTGACACCGGTCATACAGGGAACGAATCGCCTGGATTAGGTGGTCCGATACCCCATACTCCCGGAGCACTCCCCACAGTATTCCCCGAGGAACACGGTCGAATGCCTTCTCCAAGTCCACAAAACAGATGTAGACTGGTTGGGCAAAGTCCCATGCACCCTCACCCTGCCGAGAGTATAGAGTTGTTCCACAGTTCCACAACCAGGACGAAAACCACACTGCTCCTCCTGAATCTGAGATTCGACTATCCGGCGGATCCTCCTCTCCAGAATCCCTGAATAGATCTTACCGGGAAGGCTGAGAAGTGTGATCCCACGATATTTAGAACAGACCCACCGGTCCTCCTTCTTGAAAAGCGGGACCACCACCCTGGTCTGCCAGTCCAGGGGCACCGACCCCGACGTCCACGCATTGCTGCAGAGTCGTGTCAACGAAGACACGCCCACAGTATCCAGGGCCTCAAGGAACTCTGGGCGGATCTCATCCACCCCCGGGGCCTTGCCAACAAGGAGCTTTTTGACCACCTCGGTGACCTCAGCCCCAGAGATAGGCGAACCCGACTCAGACTCCCCAGGCACTGCTTCCATGTTGGAAGGCGTGTCGGTGGGATTGAGGAGGTCTTCAAAGTATTCCCTCCACCTACACGGTGATTCCCCCGCTGAAAACGGCGGATGGTGGTCCAGAATCTCTTTGAAGCCATCCGGAAGTCGTTTTGCATGGCCTCTCCGAACTCCACCCCTCCCCGTCGCCTCTCATTGCCGGCAACACCAGAGTGGAATGAAGTCCAGCCCTTCTCGAGAGGACTGGTTCCAGAGCCCTTGCTGTGCGTTGAGGTGAGTCCGACTATATCTAGCCGGAATTTTTCCACCTCACGCACCAGCTCAGGCTCCTTCCCCGCCAAAGATGTGACATTCCACGTACCGACAACTAGCTTCTGTAGCCGAGGATTGGAGAGCCAGGGCCTCTGCCTCCGGCCCCCACTCTTTGCACCTGACCCCTTTGGCCCTTCCCACGAGTAGTGAGCTCGTGGGAAGTATTTTCCAAATATTTCTTCAAAAATAAATCTACATAAATGTTCTTCCTGTTATATTATGACTTAATTTCCATAATATTTTAACTTTTTAACCCCTCCAAATGTTCTTTATTTTAGTTTGGGTTTTTTTCATAATATGGCGACTTAAAAAAAAACAATACACTTTTTGTTATGTTCACTTGCTGTTTTTTCTCCCTTGCCTTCTCCTGGGTGTGTGCTTTGGGTTTCAGGAGCTGGCACGGCAACTGGAGGCGGGCCCACGGGACGCACCTGCACGTAATCTGCGGACACCCTTGATAAGGAGAGGGCTCACACCTGGGAGACCCTGGATTATTCTCTTCCACTCGGGAAGGATCACGTACAGACGTGCACGTTGTCTTTCTTTCCAAACCACCTATCTTGCTCCTGCAGTTTGGACTCCACTCCAGCTTCGCTCCAGCAACTCCCAGACGGTCCGTCCCGTGGCCCGGTCCACCAGGTTGGCAACCCCGAGGCTCGTGTATGTTCTACTGCCCGTGATGCAGATCCTCCGGGCCTATGCGACAGCACCATTGCTTTCTGTTTCTCCTGTTATGAACATTAAAGACAAAGTACACCGCCTCTAACCTGCTTCTTCTGTCCACGTCCGAGGGTTCGCTCCTGCAAGCCCCGTAACACTTTTTCTACAACATGGAAATCTATGCTACTAAAATTTTTTCCTCATAATGCAAAGTTTATACTTCTACATTCTCTTGATATTTTGACTACAGTATATTCTTTAAAAATTACAGCTATTTTTTCTTTACTATTGTATTACAACTTTATGCTACCAAAATTACATTCTTTTTCCTCATTATATTACATTACTCTTGTAAAAATACAGCTCTTTCATGTTAAATTGCAACTTTTATTCCTCTAAAAGCATTGCTGATTTTTCCCTTTTTTATGTTGTTTTTTTGTAAAACTTGCAAAACTGCCAAGGCCAATGAAAAAAACAGCCTCAGGTGACAAAAGGCCCATAGGCTGTATTTCGTACACCCCTAATATAGCAGGATATTTGGCGTGCATGTTTGTAGCAAATCCCTTAAAACAGCATTCCAATTTTGTTACAGAGAGGTTTGACAGGCGTTTTTATAGCAATTTCCTCAAAACAGCCAAGTGCTCCTGTCAAAGAAAATCTTTGTCTCACGTTTATGCATTAAAATCTTAAAAACAGCCAAGCACTCCTGTTATATATGTATATCTTTGACTAGAGCTTTTGCAGCAGATTCCTTAAAAACAGCAGAGGGGTCCTGTCACATACTGTATAGGATAGGATCTAGGACTTGCTCTTCTGAAGAGGAACCTTGAAAACAGCAAAATGTGTCTGTCATATTCCAAATCTTTCACTAGCATTTTTCGCCATCGATTCTTAAAAACAGCAAACCCTTTCCTGCTACAAAGATTTTTTTACTGAGTTTTTGCAACAGATTCCTTAAAAATAGCACAGAAGTCCTGTCATACACAGGATATGATCATTGACTAGCTCTTTTAAAGTAGATCCTTAAAACAGCAAAACGATTCGGACTTATTGGGAATCTTTGACTAGCATTTTTGCATTAGATCCTTAAAAACAGCAAAGCACTCGTGTTACATACACCTTTGACTGCACTTTTGCGGCAGATTCCTTAAAAACAACAGAAGGTTCCTGTCGTGTACAGCATAGGATCTTTAACTAGCTCTTGTGTAGTAGATCCTAATAACAGCAGTCATATAGAAGGTCTTGACTGCCACGATCATTATTATTGGACATTAGCGTTTACATACAGCTTTTTTTTATTGTAATTCATGATGATGATGAGTTTTACTGCAGTCAGGGCTAAATCCTGATCTCTTCCAACATCAACACGTCAGACGCTGTTATTAGGAGAGACTTCTAATTTAGACATTCCCGCCGTGCCTCTCTCCCATATTTACTAATTTCCCCTTAGTGTCAGCAGAGAGTAATGCAGAGCGACAGCCGCCCAGCCGCGATGCCACCGCCACCAACGATTCACAACATTTAACATATGTTGGACGCAATTTTTTGGCCCAAATGCGATGCAACAACTCAAAGTGTGTGAACCACCACAGGCTCTTTACAATCTCCCCGTGTTCACTCCTGCCCATCATTGCCAACAAACTACACCTGCTTTGGGTTACGTCACAAGGCCGCATTTAGCGCCACTTATTGTTGTTGTGAGCATACATGTAGCAAAAAGGCTAACGGGAGCATAGGCGAGAACTTTACGGCTTAGTGAGGAGTGGCCAATGTCTAAATCCCTCATCTAGTTACTCTTTACATGAGCATCTCGTTTGAGTCACGCCCCGGCACATCCGAAGCAGTCAAGGACCTCCGGGGGGAAGCCCACCTGAGTTGTCGATTGCACACACAGCCCAGTGAGCTGGACACAATCCACAGGGAAGAGGAATTAAATACAATACAACTAATTAGCTAACAGCCAGTACAGGCCAGTGAACATTAATCGAGATATTGAGGAATCAATATACATTTGCTCTTGACATCTTAAAACTTTACTTAAACATAACACCTAAAGTGGGAATAAAAATTTAAATAGACAAATTAGAGGGCTAATTGACATCATCAAACACCAAGCAAGCATTAATGTAAACATTTATAGAGGATAATAATAATAATAATAATACAAAATATATCAAAATGTAGTAAAAATTTTAGAATTTTGAAAAATGACAGAAAATTTTAACATAGTAATAGTAACTCTACTTTAAAAACTGCAATTAAATAAAATAAACATGAAAAAACAATACACTACATAAAGGTAAGGAACATTTAATATTTTAGAAAAGTGAAAAATATTAACATAGTTCTAGTAATTCTCCTTTACTTATAAAACTGCAATAACATAAAAAAATATATATTATTGTCCTTGTATAAAAATTAAAAAATTATTATACACAACATGAAAAAGAACATTTAATGTTTGAGAAACCTGTAAAACTATTAATAATAATAACAAAACATAATAAATACAAATATAAAGACATTTAATAAGTGATAATATGTAAATAATTTAAAAATGACAAAAGTATATGGCATATTGCAAAATATTGCAATTTTAAGTTATTTTTTGTACTAAAAAAATAATTAAATAAGAATTAACGCAGAGAGAGACAAGCATACTAGAGTGGCAAATCCGTGCATGTTATTTTGCAAAGGTACTTTTAAGCAAGGCAAAGTTGGTATCATATAAAAACAGATTGTGCACTGTATTGTGAAATTTCCATCGTCCGTCACTGAGAATAACTCCCCATAGACTATAACAGCATTACAATGCTGTTAAAAAAATGACAAAACGTCACTGCAGTTGCACAGAAAAGAATTAAAAGGTTTCATTTCGGTTCAGGACTGCAGCTACCATGATGTAAAGGTTTACACTAGTGTACATTGGAAGATTACACACGCCCGTTTATGGCAACCATACAATATTTTGGGATCTCTGAGAGGCTTTTTGTGAAAAGATTAGCAAGGTTTACAACAAAGAGGAGATTTGGACAGGATGTGCTAAGCAGCTTAAACAAAACAATGAAAACTTGTTGGAACCATTTTGGCATTTGCAGACGCTTACATATTACAATTGGCTTCCATATCGATTGGTGCATCAGTTAACATTTGAATAACAAAAAAGATGGCATTGTGGTCTACCGTGGGGGAAGAAAACCTGGAGAGGTGGAAAAGAGGTGAAAGCGAGTGCAGTCAAGGTGGAGTGCACGGAGAAGCGTGTCAGCAAAGGGAACGATTTACCAGTCCCGGGGAAGGGAGGAGAAGAAGGGGGAGACCAAAGAGGAAGTCTCTAGATGTGGTTTCAGAGCATATGCAGGTGGTGGGACTGACAGAGGATATGTGAGCCGCTATGGCGACCATTAAGTGAGCAAAGTACTGTAGATGTAGAAGAAAGTCGCATTTAGATCACCCGGCAATGATCGTCAACACCTGGTGGCATACCTGCAACCACTCCTTACCCTGCAGCTAAACCCTGACATGCTCCAGCTGCAACAGGCGTGTCCCTGTTGATGGGAGTCATTACATTAGTTTTTTTTTACTTGCTTGCTTGATGGATGCCTGGCTCTGGAGGCTTTTAAATCACACGGGCGGTCATGTCAAATTAATCAGTGGGAAATCAGTTCCGCTCCCTCCAAGGTAATGCCACAATATGTTAATTAAATACATTTTATCACTCTTTTTTTCTTTGTATGTGTGTCACCATGTGTGTATTCCTCACATCCTTTACAAAATGGGTGAGCACACTTTTTCCACGAGGCCCGCATACAAAAAAAGGATGGCCACTTTACATTTGTGCATTGAAAACGCTAAAGATCAATCCAGTCCCCAATATATTCTAAGATATGTGAAAAAACAGCCACAGCAATTAGTGCTTTACCGAGATATTGATGCTCATTGATCATACAGACAGTTGTTTTTTTGACCATATAGGAGCAAAAAATTAGAAATATCCCTCTTTATGATGCAGTTCTTTTTCTGAGCGTGACTCTCCGCTTTGTTCCTTGTGAATGGTTGCACATTGTTGCATCTTATCCTCCTCTACAGTTGCTCGATATTCCCCGAGTGCTGCTGTCACTGGTGTGCCCTTTTGGTTTTTACAAGAATGAAACTCAAGACAAACAAAACAAAAAAAAAAGATACGAAGTAGGTTACATATCCACTCTTGAAGTATTCTTTTAATGAGCTTATTCTTTGGATTCTTTGCTCTCACAAATGAGAAGGATGTGACCTCCCGGACTCTTTGTTTTCCTCATTAGACGACTCTCACACTCAACTTTCTGGAAAGCGTCCTTAGCGGGCGTCGTCATCATCTCTCTGCATCTTCACTGACCTGCATCTTGTTTAATGCGCTGGAGGACATCCATTATGTTTGCTATGGTGCTTATGCACATCAAAAAATAGAATGTTTGTGCACGTTCCAGGACGGCCCTCACATCTAAATGTTTAGTTGCTGTGAAAGATCGCCTCTCATGTTTTATGTTTTCAAAATACAGTAAAAGCAAAGCACTTGAAATAACAAGCGCCTTGTGAATTGACCCAAGTGGTCAGCGCTGTGTTGTTCCCAATAGATGAGCCTTCCTCTTATCACGCAGACTCGCCATGTCCTCACGCTGAAGCATAACTCAGTGTGACTGCTAGCGTCTATAAAGGGTTATATGCATGGTTGACGTGAGGAAGAGGGGGCAGCACCGCCTGCAGGATTCTGACAGTTGTCTCCCTTTAGCGCCCCACAGCTCTTCTTACAGTCTTTTCATTGCCCTGCATCCAAAGATGCTTAAACCGTCCACCACGGACAAAAAATATACAGACAAGACAAAGGACCAAAAAAAATGCCCTCTTGCCTCGATGACGGTTACGAGAAATGAGTGGGATTTGAAAACAAAAATATCTTTTAAGGTCAACCACGCTCAGGGTAGAAAGGTATGGTGAGCCTACAATGTCTCTAGCAACAAACAGACAAAAGAGTAATAGCTTGTTACTCGATAGTACATAACAGAACACATGCACATGTTGTCACGCATGTGCCAGAGCAGCAGGTGGCACAATAATCCCAAAATGTAAGAACATCTCAGCCAATCAGAAGCCTGAAGAAAGTCATTTGCAGAAAAGGCATAACACCAACAATAGTAAATTAGAGACAATGGAAAATTAAAATCATACGTGGACTGAAGGAAGTGGAGTTTCTGTCACGCTGTTAAGAGCGGGCTAAGACAACAGTTGCCTAATGATGAGAACATTTTAGCCAATCAGAACCACGAAGAAAGTTATTTTCAGAAAAGGATAGAAGAATATGAAGTAGGTGTGGACTGGTAGTGAGGTGGACGTACTGTCAAGTGCAAGCTAAACCAACAGCTCATAAGAAAATTTCAGCCAATCAAAGTCCAGAAAAAAGTGCTTTATTTTAGGGAAAAGACAGAACATCAATGGAAAGTAGAGAGACAGGGTGGATGACATGTACTATGGACTGATCACAAAGTGGAGTAACAGTCAAGCTGTCAAGTGCATACTAAGGTATATTACTCCAAAACCTCTACTGGAGCCAACCAGCAAGAAGAAAGTTGTTTCCTGAAAAGGTACCATACAATAATAAGTATAAACTATGGCCTACTACTACTAAAAAGTATGGACTGATGAACTTGCATATACAACAACACCAAATGCATAATGCACTCAACGAAAAACACATGTGCCACATGTGGCCACAATAAAAGGCCTTTCCAAAATGTGCTGTTTTACTGTACTGTCCGAACTGCTTGTCTCAGACAATCTTGGTGGTGATAATGCTGGATGTGGAGGTTCTTGGACTGTGCGGTTGTGAGACTGGTTGGAGTTACAGCCAAAGTCTCAGAAAACGCCTTTGGAGATGGCTCATGGTAGAGAAATGAAAATTCAATTCATGGGCAACAACCCGCAATCAGCATGCCTATTGCACGCTCCCTCAACAACTTGCGACATCTGTGTCATCGTACTGTGTGGTAAAACTGCCCATTTTTGAATGTTCTTTTACTGTGGGCAGCTTAGGGCACACCTGTGGAAGCTCTGTCTTCTCATAATCAGCATCTTGTTATGCCACACCTTTGAAGTGGAAAGATTATCTCAGCAAAAGAAGTCCTCACTAAATTAGATTTGGACAGATTTGGGAACAATATTTGAGAGAAAAAGGTTTTTATGTACATAGCAAAGGTTTTATATCACGTTCCGCTCATGAAAGATAAGAGTTTTTAAAAAAGTGTAAGATACTGTATGTTATGTTATACGATGCTCAAGCATGCCTTAAAGCAAAAGGTATAAAAGACGGCAACATGATGAAAGTGTTATCCCAGTGGTGTGTTATTACTGAATATAATAATAATCACTGACATGCACTGTTGCTTAATAGCAGGAAATCCAGCTTCAGGAAGAACATGAAGTGCAGAGATAAGCCTTAATTTATATAGTCCTCCGTTATCAAACATAGACACATAGGAGTAATGCTTTTAAATCAGACCTGCACACAGAGGCAGGGTTGTCCAATATCTGCAATTTACATTTTAAGTGCATGACAGACAAGGGAGGCAGGTACAGCCTATTTAGGGGCAAGTGAGTCTATTATATGGATGATACACGTGAAATTTGTACCAGGAAATTTCCATTTTAGATGTCTAGACCATTAAAGACCTTAAAAATAATTCCACTTTAGAATAATAGAGTGACTTACCGAGCTTGTCTGTTGTCACGGTGACAACAAATCACAAACATGTTTACAAAATACAAGGAAGAAGAGTGGTGAAATATTGTGTACATCCAAGGCCACATGACTTTATTCCTTGGAGAGTCAATTTTCTGTCTGTTGACTGTCATGCTATGTTTGTTACTATCACCTTATACTTATACTACTTATACTTTTCATCCTAGTGACAACATTGTTTGTACTACAACAATGTTTTGTTACAATTGTTTATATACCACTCATCACTATTATTATTATTTTTTATGAATTCATCCGGACGGCAATATAATTTATTTACCATGTCAAGGACTACTATTTAACACACTGTCACATGACCTTACTTATGCATTCAAACTTACTAACTGCAGGAAGTCTACAAATGTATTGAAATAGGGGAGACCCAATGGGGGTAAGGTTTTTATATGCTTTGCTTCTTCCTACTCCTTTTGGACATGTGGAAACATCAAGTGTATTAAGTGATGTATTCCAATGTCATTTACATGCATGTTCAAATCAAATTAAACCATTACCATTACCTATCACGGCAGCAAATAAACCCAATTGCTCCAACTTTACTATACAACATTAAACTCGGCCACTTTTGATAGGATTTATTGGATTATTACGGAGAGTCCCGTGAGGGAAATCGTAACAAATACTAATAGAGTACATTGTCTTGTCTTACTTTTGGGGTAAAGAGAAGTGCAACACGTACGCAGCAGAATAGCTTGTTCACATGCAACCCAACATCCAACCTGTTTAATATTTAAAATAAGGCTTTAAATAAAATAATCTTCACACAGAATTGATTAATATAAATTCAACGTGGAATCCTGCAAGTCTGTGACGCTTCTTATGTTCCTATTGCATATTCAATGAGTTGATTTACTATTTAAGCCAACATTTTTTTAAGAAGGTCGTTGGCTTTTTAGTTCCCTTACAAATTCCACTTCTGTTAACATCCGCAATGGTAAAGGTCAACTCTCGCCTGTGTGACCGAGGTGTTATAGATGGTATCGCAGCGTGTTGTAAACCAAAAAGGACACCTGAGCGGTAGCGCTGAGGTCGTGCCGTGCAGGCATGCATGGTTGCAATCAGCACATAATCTAGGGACAGCACTGTGATTGAAAGATGGATTATTTCTTTCAGGGAAAAAAAATAGCCCACTAAACTTTTGTATTTCTATTCCCTAGTTAATCACTGCATTACGTAAACAATTACGGAATTGTCAAAATACAAAGCTCATTAAGTCATTGTCTTCTAATAAGAAAACCTTTCCTTGGCTCTATGGTGGGTTAATTAGCAGTCACACTGAACATAAAAAAATGCACTGTGATTTAGTAAGGCATAGGATACTTTGTTTGGGCACTTGATTTTGTGGAACAATATAGCAGGGCAAACGGACTAGTATGCAATATTTTACAAAAGCTAGGGCAAGATTTTTAGCAAAACTTCTCGACAAAACTGAAGTTTGAGTGGACTCTCTTATTTTAAAGCACTGAAGAAAAAGTGCACAATTTCTGACTTGACAATTCTAACATGAAAAAAAAATTATTATGGGGGGCTGAAGCCAACCTAAACTAGTCCTAGCAACATACATGATCTGAACAGAGCCTGAGTGACTTGTAGCTGATTAAAAAGAGTCGGTCAAAGTCAAGTTGAGCACCACCAGGGAGGGGCAAGGCCGTTCAATTATTTCGGAATTCCCCAATAGAAGGGCACATGTTCAATCAAAACAATGCGTTGCCATGGATAATTTGTAGGAGCCTCATCCTCAGAAAATCATCAACATGAGCGAGAGGTCATCAGCATAAGGTCAACATCCCCATTTCCCCCATTCATAATTTTTTAATCGGATCTAATCGTGGCTCTAATTAAGGAAACAAAAGGGTGCAATCATTTAAGCCGAATAATCTCTTCCGCCGTGTCGTCACAGCAGGAGAGGATTTCTGATGGGACAGTGATTTGCAAAGAAGGCGACGCGTGTTGACCACGAGGGGTTTTTGATGTGTGTCAGCCATGTTCCTCATGATGGGACCTGACAACCACCACGACTCCCCCCCAACCCCTGCAGCAACATCAAGCGCAAAGTCAGTATGGAAAGACACATTTAACACGGATGCCATTTCTGTTACAATTTCTCTTTAATTGGTGATGGTGACACTTTGACCCCCGCTAGCATGTAATGTATGTCCGGGCCCTACTTTGCCCTCCCAATGGCGTGCAGGAATCAAGGGGATGCGTTTAACCTCATTGTGACAAATATGTGTCAGCAATTATAGAGAACAGAAAGTAAGTGATCCAGTCTACACAGGTAATTGCCCCTTTTAATTGCACAGCACTTTAGTTGGAGCAAAGTGTGCAAACAGCTACTTTTATCATCAACCTGCTTGGGATTCTAATGGCCCATCTTATATTGGATTGAGCTTTCCATCTTGAAAGTGTGATTTGGCGATGGGCCCTAGCCCGAGAGAGGGAAAGTGGCGGAGGTAGTGACGCAGGTACGTGCGACAGCAGCAATGAATCACTGCAAGACAACGCTGCATCTCTCCCTTCCTGACTTGGATGCAGATGCGCATTCATTCATTAAGTGGAAACCCAACGGCATGGGGAATATTTAGACATGACTGCGACACGGCCACCACATTAGGTACACCTGCACAGTCTTAACTTATGTGGAAAGTTTTCACTGACTCGGTCACGCTTTGTTTATTATTGTGGTCAAAACACTCAGTTCACGAGACACAACATTTGGGTCTATGAGAACGAGACAAACTGTTTACTTTTACAAAAGGAAAATAAAAAATATAAAAATATATATGACAGTATATTGCAATCTACTCATTTAATTTGTACTACATAGCCTTGCATCGCTCCTCACAAAGGCTACAGTCTTCTGCACTCTGTGCATATGCTAGCGGCCCCGCCTCCACCCACTGAGACAAAGCGACTGTACGGCTGACGAAAGGGCTCACTCTGTCCTTGCCATTGTTCTGTGGAACAAACATGGCAAGGTGCGGATACCAACGCACACTTGCCTGTTTGAAGACGAGGAAAACAGACACGTATGCACAAGGCAATATAGTAAGGCCGGCCAAATTATCACATTAATTTTCACTTTTTGTGTGCTTAATTTAATGAATTTATAATCAGCCTAGACCTCATGAGACAGTTTTTTTCTGAACGAGACATCTTGTCATGAGCATGTATTGAGCAACCTGTAGTGAGAACAAGTGAGCACAATTTCTGTATGATGCAGCACAGTTGGACACCACTGCAAACAAAAAACATTCATTTACTACCCTTCAGCATGATACAACTAGATAGGTGGAGGGATACTTTTTTGCACTTGTGGGTCCTTTTCTCATTTCATTCTAGTGAAAATGCCAGCAGGTGTGGCCACACGCTCGCTCACTCTCTCTCTCTCTCTCTCTCACACACACACACACACTCACACACACTCATATGACTCATCTCGTCCAAACTAAAGCACTTTGTCAGTGAAAAGGGGGGTGGGAACGCGCAGACTCAGTGTGGCTCGCCTTGTAGTGAGGTAGGTGGGCTCTATATATATATATATAAATATATATATGTGTGTGTGTGTATATATATATATATACATATATATATATAAGTCCACTCAGTATCTTGTCTTGAAGTAACTATATGCACTTGGTTCTATTTAAAAAAAGAAGGGAGGACAGCATCTTCACCAAAGACACCTGGCAACCCACATCGCTGCATTGGCCCTCCTAAACACTGAAGGTAAACACGTTTTCATGTTTTCTTCTTACGTTGATTCAAGTTTCAGGGACACTTAAAAGAGACAAAACTGCAACACTTTTCGACGCAAAACTCGCATGACGCAGCAAACTTTTTTTAATCTTCAGATTTCTGTTCACATCCTGACATGAAGCTCAATTTCTTTGGTACCATTGTGATTCTGCTCGTTGCCTTCCTACCGCGCTACGACTGTCGGGCTGTTGAGAGCCCCGGCGGAGTTCTGCGCATCCCCGCTGGCCAAAGCCCGAACTTCCAGCAGGAGCAGAAGCAGCACAGGTCGCCCTCGGGTCCCATCCTGGAGCGCCTCGGCGAGGAGTACTTCATCCGTCTGGGCAACGTGGACTCAAACTCTTTCCCCCCCTCGTCCATGTACCCCCTGGGCGCCGGTGGCCTCCTTAACAGGGCGCTGCAGCTCCAGCTCACTCGGCGGCTTTTGCAAGGCAAACTTGGAAAGATACGGGCGCTCATCGACGGCTTCCCGGACCGCAGAGATGACGACTTCGACGACTCCGTGGAGCGGGGACGCAGGTCCGAGGACCCGCCCATCTCCCTGGACCTGACCTTCCACCTGCTGCGGGAGATGATGGAGATGTCCAAGGCGGAACAGATGGCGCAGCAAGCCCAAAACAACAGAAGAATGATGGAGCTCTTCGGAAAGTGAGGACCAAAGACCTTCATCCCTTCAAACCCTTTTATTTAGTTATCATATTATATTAATTTGTTTTTGCACTTGTACCATCAGCACAAAAACATGCTTTGTACAATATCGTGCTGCTTCACCACTCTTATTTATTGCTTTGACCTCAAAGTAGAACGTGGAGGGACTCAAAAACAATCCGATTGTACCTTGCCATGTTTGAAAATTATTAATACATCGACAACTTTTGGTCCAATGTGATGCATACATGGAAAAAAATGTTGCTTTTCTTCACTGTATTAATGACATTTATGTTTGTTAATAAACTGATGTGCAAGCAGTCATTCAACATCTTATATCAATATATTTTTAATAAATAAAAAAAACTTAAAGCATGGCTTACATTTCTCTGTGGAAATATCTACACGCTGCCTGGTAATTATTAATAATAAACACCATCACTATGATTTGTAGACATTTAATGGTACATATGGAGAGGCTGTTGAGTCTAACAGCTCTCTTGCCCACACAGATATTAAATAATAGAGCCAAGCCGTGGGTTGACACTGAGGCGGAGCATCCAAAACAAAAACAAAAACAATGTACATCTAAAATGTGAAGGCTTTGTACTTGCTCAATTAAAGTGACAAGATCCTCAAATGGACCATTGAGTGAGTGCTAATGAAGATAATATTGATACACCGTGTATGTGATGGTGATCCTTGACTGACATTGTCTGCACAGACCAAATAAAAGCAGTGAGTCATCCTCTTATGTTACAAGCTCAGTGCTGCAGTCAGTATTAGCTCAAGTTCAATGAGTGACGGTTGTTTGTGGTAATTAGACAAGACTCATCACGTAAAAGGAGAATATGAGGCGTCCTAGTGAAACAATTGATTTATCAGCCTGTGTGCTTGTCTGCTAGTCTTGATTGTAAAGACATTTGGACTATTCTAAGAAGTCTGTGGGTAAAGAGTTTGGGGAAGCTTTGGTGTGGAAGAGCCCCATCAACCACATAGGGGATGAAGGAGAAAAGCGACAGGGGAGCGAGGTCCAACATCAGTGACTGGCAGAAGGTCTTCTCAGAAGAACAGAGGCTATTATAGCAACTTCTTTTTACTTCCCTTATAGCCAGGTGTCCCAATACATTTGTTTTGTGTTATGAGGTACACAGTGAACTTTTGTTCATCTACTGAAGTGTTTTTCCAATTTAACCTTTAGAAACATAAGGGTAATATACTGAAATGTCACAAGGGTCTGTTTACATAACGGTTTAAGTAGGAAACATCAACACAGAAAGGTCAAAGTTCACTCTTTGCACAGTGCGCTTTCTCCAGGGTCCACCCAAAAAAAGTACCCCAAAAGTATCCTTACTGACCTGCTGGCAGTGAGCTGGACGCCATACTTTTGGCCGCAGCAGGGGCGGAGCTTGTCTGCAGCGGGGCGGGAGTAATCGGAGCGGGGGCCGTCGGGGCGGGTGCAGCGTCGGTTCCTATGGCAGAGGGCACCACCGCCTCTCCTCGCCCGGCCACTTCATTGTCATCCTCCTCCCCCTCCTCCTCGTCTACGTCTTCGTCCTCTGTAGAAGAAGAGTTGTCGGAGTGCTGGGCTGTAAATTTCTGACGTCGCAACGTAGTCGTATTCCCACCTTGGATGAAGTCGATGCTGCGCAACGCCTTGCGCTCCCTCCGAAAGTCGGCGGTGAAGTGATCCATGTTCTCGTAGCCGCGCTCCACTTTGTCCAGATGTGATGTGCTGCATGCTTCTGCAAGTCTGTGAGCAGAAAGAACCACCTTTTGGGTCGTTGTTCCAGCAATGATCATGACTATACTGTCAGTCTTTCAATTAACCTTGTTTCTCACGTAGTCATCAGGTCGTGGTCTACATAAGCAAAAAATTGCCAAGATCTTTAATTAACGTCGGGTCAAAATTCATTGGCAGTTGGTTGCAGTGGTTGTGAAACTTGACCTTGTTACACTTCCTGTACTGTGGTTTACAACTCTTCAGCAGTATTAATGCTGGCTGAGCACTTTGTACTCCTTAGCGCTATTAAAATATACATCATGGTATACATTTAGAATTGGTTCTGTTACCGCTGTGCAATACACTTTTTTCATTGCACTTTCTCAGGCACTCCAAAACATTATTTAAGTACAAAAAAAAAGTTGTTCCATATAGTGAGTTTTCTCCAATTATCGCCTGCTTCCAATTAAGCACTCTGCCACATAAGCAACTATACTTACTTTTTGAGAAGAGGCTTTGTGCTCTGAAACAGTGAGAAAGAGTGCAGTTAGCTTGCAGTTACAAAAAATAGATGATGTTGATGAGTTTCCCTGGTATGAACCAACCTGCAGGAACACGGCCATTTCCTGCTCCTCCATAGTCTGTATCCCCATTTCCACAATCTTACAGCTCTCCTCTAGGTGGTCCCCGTACTTCCGGGTTAGGCCCCGGATGTAGTTTACCTTCTCCTCCTGTTCGGACGTCACCTTCTGACTCATCTCCCTCTTCTTCTCCTCCAGGATGCTGTAGAGATGGTCAAACTTCTCACACACCAAGTTCTTCTGCCGCCGACTGTTTTCCTTCAGCAGCAATGAGTGAAAGCAAAATTTTAATAAGACATAGTACTGTAGAATTCACCATTACATTTTTGTACCCGCTTTGACTTGAAGTGCTAACTTACATCTCACATTAACAAAATGGTTCCCAAACTTTTTTGCAGCGCCCCCCTTTTGGAGATAACATGATTTTTAGCAATGACTGCTAGCACTTTCTTAATTTGTTATGTTATTACCATAATGTGTTGATAGCAATATGTTACTGTGATGCTCTTGTATTGTACGCTTTCCTGAATTTTTGAGAGCGTATTGTAATATAGTAATTTTGTGCTGAAAAATGAGTGTCATATTTTGTTGCAGTTTGTAGATTGTATATGTAATTTAAAAAAAAAACTGTGAGTGCTGTACTGTGAGTACATACCTCTGATTTCAGCGAACATTTTGTTCTTGTTCTTTGAGAAGATAAAACTGTTACAAAATGTTTGCCGCAATGTGAGGAGCGTACAGTACTCACTTTTGTGGTGATTTAGGACAAAAGTGTAAATTATAGTGACAGCAAAATAACATATTTTTTAAAAACTGTGAATTGTGGTGACAATGAAGTAGCATATTTTTACAAGATAGTAATGGCACCCACAGCTGTCACCATCTTAATTGTGTTTTAGAGGCAAATTTCTTACAGTGCAATCACATGTGTCCAAGACAAGACAAAAGACACCAGAGGCCATTTGACATTTTTAGTTGAATGCTATAAACAGTATTACTGTATTATTCAATTACGAGACATTTTATCGTTACCATTTTAGATATTCATCATGCATAGCGTGAAAACGTACAAATACAGAGACATACACTAAAACAGCCTGGTTCTGGATTTCAGACCTTATTTACCTTCAACTATACAGTAATACTGATCCAAGATTGAGGTGAATAGTGTTGTACTTATCCTGCTTATCCTATTTTTTTAATTGTAATAATACACTATGTTAGCCACTGTTTGAAGTGACGCACACTGCGCATGCCTCGTGTGTCCATCAGTGGGGCTGTGGCATAATAACACCGTGAAGTAAAAGACAATGTTGGTGCAAGACAAGCTAAAAAAAGAAAAGGGAGACGAGCCAGACAACGAATATTGCTGGCAGTGTGTGCTTGCAAGTTGGTGTAGATGCTTACTGTGGGGCACACTGACCTCTATGGCACGACAAGCCTCCTCCAGCTGACTGATGATGCCTTGCAACCTGTCGTTGTTACCCAGCATCATGGCGATGCCATCGTTCAGCTCCATCTAGGGGAGACACATTGTATTTCTTACCTCTCCAACATGGTGGCCATGTATGTTTGTATTTTTAGGGCCCACCTTTTTGCTCTGGTAGATGCTACTGATGGGTTCCACCTGACAGTCTTTGTGCACTCCAAAGACTTTACACATTGAGCAGGTGGGCACATTATGGGTCATGCAGTAAATGTTGATCTTCTCTTCTTTGTGAACATCACACATGGGCGTTGCCTCTTCCTTTCTCTCAGGTGCTGGCGTGCTGCTGTTGGAGAGAGAGAGACAGAAAGAGAGAGGAGGGTAAATTAGAGAACATATTGATGAGAAGAGCCATGTCACTTTGATAATGTCAAAGGTCACATTGCTGTTGTGTACCGATGAGCCATCAGTCTTGCAACATACCTAGAATGGAAGCACTGGAAATAAACACTAACCCACGGTAATTGTACTTATTAACGCAGGCTTTCACAAACTTTAATCAGCTGTAAACAAACATTTGGTTCCTCCCTTGAACCTAGACATACAAAAAAGCATAATTGCCCATTGACGAAAAAATGTGTATACAATTCTCCTTCTTAGATATAAAGCTTTACACAGTCAGGCACCAGTATATCTTAAAGAGCTCCTAGAACCCTATCAACCCAGTAGAACACGGCACTCACAGAATTTACTATTACTTGCCACTCCTAGAATTTTTAGAAGAAGAATGGGAGGTAGATCCTTTAGTTACCAGGTTCCTCTGTTATGGAACCATCTACCCGACTCAATCCTGGGGGCAGACACTCTCTCTTTATTTAAAAGTCAAGTTTCACCAGTTTGACGAGCAATTAAACTTTTTCTTTGGCGTTTACAACACTTGTTTTCAAATAAGGATAATCTTGAAGTAGGCTGGCTCACATTCAAAGCAATAAAACCTGACATGAAAGTTTAAGGTTAACTTCTTTTTAGAGTTGTGTTACTCATACTAATTGTTACTGCCGAGGATTATGGCAGCAGTTACACCCTTTAATATTCAATTAAATTATCTTTTCGTTATCACTGCATCTTTTCCGGCTTACCTGCTGGACTCCTGCTTGAACATGTCGATAATATTCTCCACCAGAAGGTTCCGCTGCAGTCCGTAAACGCCATGCCGGTCCAGAACAACCTCGTGTCTGCATGACGGACATCGGAAGCGGCCTCCGGATGCCAAAGAGCCACTCCTTGTCGGGAGGTATGGGTTTGAGGCCTGTAAACAATCCACAATCGAGCTTCGGTGTGTGGTAGTAGGATTTGGTCCGGGGTTGATTTTCTGACCTATCTGCTCTACACCAAAAACTACCCAAGTATAGGGCAGACTCAAGATTCCAATGACATTAACAGCTTAGGTTGAGGTGCTGTAATGTTAAGTAATAGTGTTCTGGATGTTGATATGCACATGTAATGATAATAAATAGCTTGTTTCTTACCTGGAAGACATCATTGGCACATTTTCTGCAGAGGTTGTGCTGGCAGGGCAGGATAACCACAGGCTTCGTAAACATCTCCAGGCATATGGGGCAAATGAGCTGTTTCTCCAAGCTCTCCATGGTGGTCATACTGGGAGCAGCTTGTAGAAGAGAGGAAAAGTGGCCAAAAAGTCCACTACTGCTGGTAAATTAAGAAAAGTTGAATTATGAAGTCTACATTGGGCCAAAAAGCCCTGCAGCGTTTGTCGGTGCGGGTGTGTGCTCCTATCTTGCTGTCACGTCTGTTTTTAGCAGCCACTGCATTCACGTCAGTGCCATTTTTAACTTGCCTATATTTGAAACTGAGCTGGGAAGTGGTCAACAGCTGCTAGTTGCTACAGTCTCCCATTTATTTTTTACATAGCTATATAGCTTCATTTGGCTGGCTGTTGTGGTTGCCCACTAGTAATGGTGCTTGCAGTTCCGCATGTCGCCACACTGGAGACGTGGTCGTACCAGTGCACACCCTCAATGGTTCTGAGGGCATGGGATGGCATGTAGAGCAGCCAAGCCTCAGCCCAGTAACGCCTGCATTGCAGACCTGAGGCTGGGTCAGTACGTCGTGGTCTCCAGAGACTTTTCATGAACCCATCAGCCAGTCCTCACCATCTATTCACCTCTGGCAGGATAACTTCTGAGCCCGGTAAACAAACAACAAGACACACTCAACAGGCTTGGAGCCAAAGACAATGGGGGAGGGATCGAAACCATAACCCGTATGTATTATTTTTAGTCTTGGACCAGTTTATATGCAGTCCGAGCTTCATCACCTTCTCCTCGTCGACACACACAAAGGGCTCCCTGCAGGGTTTTGTCGTCAGCTTAGTCCAGGTCGATAAGGTCGTAGCCATCGACTCCAGATGGTTGATGATACAGTCAAACACGGCCCTGACGGACACCAACAATGGGAAAAGCCGTTGCCCCCGCGATTGTTGACAAGGACATATCTGTAACCCTGTCATACAGCATCGCAAAGAGCCTGATGGTCTTTGGTGGAAGGGCAAGATGTTGGCAATGGCAATGGTTCAGTACACAAAGTACAACCTCAAAATATTTTGCTTTGCAAGTACCACTGTTTTACTATTTTCACCAACTATCATGGTTATATGGCTTCCACTTCCAGGTAATTGGCAATGACAGACATTTTCTGCCATTTTGTTGGCCTGTCTGGACAGTCATCAAGGCTTTGGGAGGATTCACTTGACCAAATTTGCAGAAAAAAGTTATGTTTTCAGCTATTTTTGGGCTATTGAGGGTTTGGAGGTTTCGTGTTGTCGGGTGAGAGTGTACAGGGACATCCTGTCAACAAAAAGCTGCTCACGTAAGTGCTATTTGTGTGAGTGCATGGGCATCATCGCATAATCAAATGGTATTTAATTTAGCTAAACATCTCATATCTCCAACACATGTAATGGACTTGAAATTATTGAACAGAAAAGCATGGGCGGAGACCTATATATGCATCTATATGCATGATAATGGGAACGTCATATAACAATGCGGGAAGATTTTATATAACACTCTCTTATTGTGTGACGTACTATCATACGTCAGTCCGTTATACAGTAACAGTCACTGCTGTGTGCTTGTCTTAGGAAGGCACCTCCAAGGCCACAAGAGCTGCCTGTACTGCATTAAGCAAGTTCTTTGCAGATATATCACATAATACTGGTATACTTGTATGCACTTTAATATTATGCTCACATTAGTCTTTTATTATTAGTCTGCTACCTTTCCTGGAAAAACACTACCTGATTTGCTTCCAAATCTATAATCTATAATCACCTGAGATATTGCACATGATTTGTTCCATTTTAATGAACTCCTGAGGATGCTGAACACAGTAAAAGCATATTGACCAGCAGAAAAGTAAAAGGGTACCATCTAGTGCATTTTACTGGAAGTTCAACTAAAATCCTCCTATTTTATTGAACTAAAATGGAATTCTTTTGAATTGTTCGTCAGTCAGCAAACAATTTAATACATCAATTTATCAGTTATTTCGTTTTTTTATTGTCATTACTTTGTTTGGGCACCAAAACTCTCCATTATTAATGAATTCAGATCATGTTTAAATTGATTAACGGTAGTTTTAAAGGATGATAAGATAATGAAAGTAATAAATTAAAATATTGACAAATTAAAAAAATAAAATAAATAACTAATAAAAAGGTATAATAAATATAATATATTTTAAAATAAATTACTTTATAAATTGTTTCTAAAATTAGTATTCCATTGGCATGTACAGTATTTAGTCGTATTTATACACTTGCCTCTTGTTGTTTACAGTTTTGTGCCACAAGGTGGTGCTACATTCACACAGCAATATATTTCTATGGCACGTAATATTGTACAGCACAACCATTTCAGTTTTTAGCACTGCCAATAGTAGAAATACTAAATACATATTCTAAACAAGTACAGTGATTCATCAATATCTATATGCTATATAATTACATAATATATAATTATAGGTGCATTAGTAGTTTGTATATGTACAGTAGTGTTCAAAATAATAGCAGTGCAATGTGACTAACCAGATTAGGTACTGTTATTAGTATATATTTATTGCTACAAACAAGTTACCAGTAGGTGCAGTAGATTCTCAGAAAACAAACAAAACCCAGCTTCTATGCTCTTAAGGCTGTGCAATTGGGCAATGAGTTGAAAGGGAGGTGTTCAAAAAATTGCAGTGTGGCATTCAATCAGTGATCACTGATCAATTTTGTGAAAAAACAGATGTGAATCAGGTGACCCCGTTTAAGGAAGAAACCAAGACTTGTTTGCATTTCTCTTTGAAAGTCTGAGGAAAATTGGTCGTTCAAAACATTGTTCAGAAGAACAGTGTACTTTTATTCAAAAGTTAATTGGAGAGGAATAAAAACTAAAACAGCTAAAAGGATCTCCAATGCCTTAAAATGGAGAGCGAACCCAGAGACACATGGCAGAAAATTATTAAAATGGCTCAAAGAATAGCCAGAATGGCAAACGCTCAACCAATGATCAGCTCCAGGATGATCAAAGACAGTCAATTTGAGGAGTTACCTCAAATTACTCTTGACAGTTAGAAAATGTATATGTGAAGCTAATCTATTTGCAAGAATCCCCCTCAAAGTCTCTCTGTTAAAAAAGGCATGTGCAGAAGAGGTTCCAATTTGCTAAAGAACACATCAACTGGCCTAGAAAAATGAAAGGAATGAAAAGAAAAATGGAGGAACATTTTGTAGACTGATGAGAGTCAAATTGTTCTTTTTGGGTCCAAGGGCCTGCAGACAGTTTGAGACGAACCCCAAAATCTGAGTTCAAGCCACAGTACACAGTGAAGCATCACAATATGGGCATGTTTCTCCTAGTATGGTGTTGGGCCTATTTATCGCATACAAGGGATCATGGATCAGTTTGCGTATGTCAAAATACTTGAAGAGATCATGTTGCCTCATGCCAGAGGTGGAAGTAAGTCACTCATGTACAAGTCACAAGTAAGCACCAAGTCTTTACCTTCAAGCTACGAGCAAGTCCGAGTCAATCTTCATGAGAACCAAGCAAGTCAAGTCGAATCACTGCTCTTCGTCAAGTAAGTCAAGTCGAGTCTCTGCTTTTTGTCTGCGAGTTGTGTCAAGTCATACACGCTTTAATTGGGCCAGTTTTTACACATTCAAACGAGTTGTAAACTTTTAGAATATTTTTATTAAATATTTGACAACAAACAACATAAATGAAATAAAAAATTATACAATTAGTTGTCCTGATCATTTAAGATTTTGTAAATCGTAATGTCGTAAATTATGCGAGATTAAAAGTGGTAATTTTACGTGTCATTGTGTCATAGGTGTTTGAGGGAAACTAGAGCATAGTTCTTCAGGGGAACTTCCCTCTGACTTCAGACAAGCTTTTATTTATAACGGGACAACAAAACAGGGCAGTTGGTCACAACCAAGTTAGCTTGGGTTAGCATCATCTCGCCACTACGCTCAAATACCCCGCATCTCCACATAAGGCTCTCCGGTTCATAGCGGTCTCAGGCAGTGCCTGTAAAATAAAGTTACAACTTTTGTTCCCGTAAAGTTACGTTTGTATTCTCGTAATATGACCATCTTTTCTCATAAATATACAATATTATTGTCGTCAATTTACGACTAAATTCTTGAAATCTTGATGATTTTAATGCTGACTTTAACAGGCATTCCCCGAGACAGCTATAAACACAGAGGGCTTGTGTGACCCTTGACCTGGGTCAAAGGTTACATTATGTCTTTTTTCCCCCCAACTGATTTCAAAAGGCTGGACTGCTACGTGAGGACAACAGCACCACTTCAGCCGTAACTGAGGCTCTTCAACAGGAAGAGGATGAATAAAAACGACTTTTCTGTATGTTTGAGCCGTTTTACTGTCGTGTTACGGGCACTGTTTGGAAACAAGGTATATAAACAAACATTGTCAAAGTCTTTGTGTCTTCCTTTCCTTCCTTCCTTCCTTATCCATGTTGTGTTCTGTCAGATTGCGCCAAAGAGAGCGCGTGCGTAAAATAAAGCAGACGAATTGTTAAGATACAGTCGACAGGTATATTTTGGATATTTGAAAAATACATCAAAGCGTTAAACCAAAAACATGTCATTTCAAGTCAATTATCTCGAGACTGAGTTAAGTCTAAAGTCAAGAACATTAAGTCAAAGTCGAGTTTCTTTTTGGAACATTTGTCAAGCAAGTCACAAGTCCTCAAAATTGTGACTCCAGCCTGACTCAAGTCAAGTCATGTGACTCAAGTCTCCCATCACTGCCTTATGCTGAAGAGAACATGCCCTTGAAAAGGGTGTTTCGGCAAGACAATTACTCCAAACACACTAGTAAACAAGCAAAATCCTGTTATGTTGGATACCCAGACCTTAATTCAATGGACAACTTGTGGGGTGACTTCAAAAATGCTGTTTCTGAAGCAAAACCAAGAAATTTTACTGAATTGTGGAATGTTGTTAAATAATGTTGGAGTGGAATAACAGCTGAAAGGTGCCACAAGTTGGTTGACTTCGTGCCATACAGATGTGAAGCAGTTATAAAAAACTGTTTGTACACACAAAGGTTTGTACTTTTGTGATTGTAAAGTCACTAGCAAACACTGCTTGTTTTTTTAAACACACCCCATTCAACTAATTGCACAGCCTGCATGTATATCATGAATGCTGGGTCTTGTTTGTTTTCTGAGAATCTACTGCACCTACTGGTAACTGCTTTGTCATGTAGCAAAAGAAATATACCAATAACAGTGATTCATCTGGTTACTTGCATTGCACTGCTATTATTTTGAACACTACAGTATATTGGCGATCATTTGAATGATAGCAGTACTTTAATTGTGCAAACATCTTGCAAATAGTGCACTATGATGTGCACGATAATGTGTGTTTGTTCAAAGATGTGAGCACATAGATGGTGCAAACAAGGTGTAAAAGCGCTGCCTGGCAATGAAGCCATCGTTAAGGGCTCACTGCGTTTTAACAAGGTAATGTGAATCAATTAGGGGCACCGCAATTCATGTCAACTTCCCACCACAGAGATCTGAAAAAAGATGTCAGTCAGTGCTTGTCTAGAACAAGGAGCACTGCTTGGATGCTCCAACCCCCCCAAGGGCAATCAGCAGGTATACACAACTCTCTTCACTTCCCTTTGCAAGAACTTAATGAACAATAGCGCCTCTTTTGCTCTGCACAGGCCTTGGGAGGCCAGAGTGTATTGCATTGTACGTGACGTGCCATTGACGCAGCTGTTCTATCCTCCATCAAGCCTTGTCAGGGTGGTCTGACAACAGCGGCTTTGTAAGCAAAAACAGTGCACAGTTGCCTCCTGGCAAATACTTATGAAGAGAGATGTAATAAGCAGAAGCAGCGCTTCCTCCTAAATGCTCAGCCTGGACGAGTGCACAATAAATAAAGTAGTAATAATGACATAAATGTTAGCCTGCACAGCAGCTCAGTGGTTAGCATGTTGGCCTGCATAGTGAAGAGATCAAGGGTTCAAATGTCCCTTTGCGTATCACTTTGTGGAGTTAGCAAGTTCTCCCCGTGTGTGGCGTCTCCTGGTACTCTGGCTTCCTCCCATAGTCCAAAAGCATGCATGTTAGCTGAATTGGTGACTAAATTATCCACACGTGTGAAAGGGAGTGCGAATGGTGGTTTGTCCAGGTGTGCCCTGCGCTTGGCTGGGCACCAGTCTAGGGTGTATCCCACCTGGGATAGGCTCCAGCTCACCTATGACCCTAATGAGAAAAATGGATGACTGGATGGAGATAAATGTTAAGACTTTGCTGTTATAACGCTTAAAATTTAGGTGAGGAAAAGCTATGTGCGTTGTGGACGTTGAAATCGGACATAGGAGTTTACACTACAATGTACAGTACAGTGACCATCCTGAATACTAGACGTGCTTAACTTATTTCTACACTTACGTACTTAGATATGAAGAAGGATTTTTTTTAATGCGAATGAGATAATCATACAAACTAGCTGAAATTGAACTAATTGCATTTACCACACGTTCAAAGCTACTGTACTTTGAAGACATTTTGACTCAAAAATGGGTAAAAGAATTGATATTATGCTTGTGTTTCAAATAAATATGAACAAACCATGCAGCTCTTATGAAGCCTACAATGTTTTTAATGTAACTGTGGCATGGCTCTGCTTTAAATGGCTATTTTATTACTCGTCTTGTTGTCATACAATCCTGGAAATGATGTGGCTGAGGTTGAGAGCAGAGCTATTACTGTGATAGAACTATTAGAAATTGGGACGGGAGGGGGATTATACCTCCCCAAAGCAAAGAGTCTGGCTGTTGCCATGGCACATCCATTGTCCTGACCCCTGCAGCACAAGAAACTCCCCAAATAAAATGGTCTATTAAATGTCTATCTTTTAATTGTGATCCACTCAACCCTCGGTTGTGTGTTCAGCTGCACCTTATCAAACGAAACAAAAAATCAATCAATGGCTCAGTATGTTGGAGGCAATGCCAGATAAACACAGACAACAAAGGCGGAGTGCATGCTGACTAGTAAAGGAGGCAGCTTTTCCATTTCCAGAATATGTGTCTTGAGTCACTTGCAAGTGGAGCTGCTGTATTTCCCGCTGAGCTCCCGAGTAGTATGAGTCATGAGAAGAAGGTAATCACAGGCAATGATGTGTAGACCGCTGCAGGGCAATCCCCGTTGTGGAGGCATACCCCTGAGAAAGTACACGCCGCCTGCAAACCACGACTCAAATAGGTCTTGGGATCGCCCTAGTGGCGTAGCCAATCGAAGCAGCTCGTCTATGTCTTGTTAGGGCGAGCGTCCAACCAGCGTAGAGGTAACAAGAGCTGCTTATATCCTATTGGTCCGCTCCTGATAAAGGCGTGTTGTGTTTTTTTGCTCCCCAACAGCACCATCTCTGGCAGGTGGTGCTTTTAAAGCGCACACTTGGCTACTGTTAATGTCGTTTTTGAGAGCGGTTCGAAAAGGAATCCACAATTGCACTGAGTTTTGAGGGGACATTTTTACACAGACGGTCGTGGTGTGTCAAGCGAAGGCACCGGAAAGGGGGAGAATGAGCTAGCAGAACCATCGGGGTTCCCCTTCTTTTATCTCGCACGGAGGTTTGGACATCGGCGCCTTCATCTTTTGGCAGTTTTGTAGAAAACGACCAGAACGGAGCGTGTTGATCATTTGTCAACATCGGTAAAGGAAGCCAACAGAGGAAGGGGCACAGAAAGCCCCCACGCCGAGACTGACGAGCTCTCCCATCCCGGAGTTTGGATCGCAGTGGCGTCTTTATGTCGAAATGAGACGCTGAAGAGCTTTGTTGTTGTTGTTGTTTTTGTGCGTGCGTGTTTTGCCCCAATTATCATTTTCTTCTTTCGTGGCAATATGCTGAGCCGAACGCACAGCAGCGGACGGTCGGGTCTGCTTTAAAAAGATGAGGAAGCGTCTCCATAAAGACCCTAAAAATGGCAAGAAGGTCTCGACGTCCGTGGGCCTGGATTTGAGCAGAACGAGAAGGAAAGGATCCTCCGCCGAAGCAGCAGCAGCAGCAGCATGATTTTTGTCTTGAACCCCCACACGATGACACCAAAGGAGGTCAAACGGTGGAGATAGATGAAGGCGATTCATTTTTTGCCAACGTCCTAGGCGCCCACAATGAACACTTTTCACTTTGATTGCAGATATTGAAATATTTTTCTCTACAGCTTTTCAAGTATTTTTGCTATCTGTTTTTAAGCCCGACCGTTCAATGGAAGTATGTTATCAGCTGCCAGTGTTGCCTCTAGACAGGCCGGTTCCCAAGCACGTCCTCAGCCGGAGGGGAGCCATCAGTTTCAGCTCCAGCTCCTCTCTCTTTGGGGCCCCTGATCCAAGACAGCTGTCACAGGTAAGCTAAATCCTAACAGCCTATTGTGTATCCCACCGCCATTGCTGGGTTCTTTTGGAGGTGCCCTTTATCTATATGCTGTAGGTCCATAGGAATCTTGCAGGTGCTTGTTGATCTCCAGGCCCAAAGGAACACCTGCATGGCTCTCACATTTGGCTTATCTTTTTTAGCCTTTGGCCAAACGCCACCAAAAGATGTGCATGTTAGCCACAGATAAAACGTCAGACCAGACCTTGCATCTCTTATCACTGTGCTACTTTGCTTTTGCAGGAACAAGCCACACTGTTATTTACATCAACAACTTGTCTTGACACATTGGCAAAAACGACATGCTTCAACTTCCTGCTTGCTTGGTTTCAAAATGTCCTTTTTGGGTAAAGAACCGAACATACACATCACAAGGGGTTTCTTGTCCACTGGTACAGTACAGAACCCCTTCAGTGTTTGGTACTGTCTGTTTTTTATTTAACCTGCGCCGTGGGTTTTGCTCCAAAACAGCCCACCGTTCAGGTCACTTGCCTTTGCTTCCCAACAAGGAGAGAATGTGGCGTGCCGTGCCGTTGAACAAAAGCATGAAGTCCCCGTACAACCCCTCCACCGCCTTCTTCACCGTACATTAGTGCGTGGTGCGTGACCCTGCCCTAGATAGGGACCTATGTGTGTCCATGTTCAAAGTAGGTGCGTAGTCTGAGCTATCGATGGTCTTCAGTGGTGTCTATCCCCGGACCCTTTGCAATACCACTGTTATGGCCTATACGTCAAGTAATGACACCCACAGTGTGTATATGTTTGTGATGGGCACCCCTCAGTGTGTTGCCTGTGCCGTTTAATAGACCCCTCAAGTTTGAGCCCAAATACAATATCACATCTGAAATCACGCTTTAAAATCTCCCGCTGTAACTTTTGGGTGTTAATCAGAACCTACACCAAATTTAGTACTCCTATTAAGCGGACTGACCAGCCAGTTTGTAAAATTTGAACAAGATTGGTTGTAAAACATGTTGGCCATCAAGCAGTATTTGCAGGGGCACCAAACCAATTGAGCATAAATCATTGACCGTTTGTCGAATGATTATAGAATTTTAAGGATATCAGTCTTGCATGTTTGCTAGCATTTGTTCCAAAGCATTTGGGGTACAACCCTAAGGGGGTGCCTGGAGAATCATGTCTGAATTTGCTACAGCAATGTCCCCACGCCAGCCCTTATGGCGGCGTCTTGACCCATTTGTAGCGCTTCAGCAGGGGGTGAGTGCTTAATTTTTCACCAAAAGGCTAGCAGCAGTGTGTTCCAGAGAGTCGAAACAACTCCCTTGTCCTATAACTGTTTAACTTTCGGTGTAGTCGTAAACTATGCCGACTGAAGTAAATAACGTATTATGTAGAGCAGGGTTTTTCAACCACTGTGCCGTGGCGTAGTGTCTGGTGTGCCGTGGGAAATCATCCACTTTCACCTAATGGGTGTATAAATATTTTTTGAAAATGAGTGCGCTAATAAAGTGCCATTGCTGAGTGTCTGTGCTGTCCAATGATTTAAGAGTAATCATGCAATAAGATAAATGGCAGTAGGTGGCAACACTTCATATTGTTTCTAGAGGCTACAGAAACTAATGTTTACATTTTCTGATGGTGGTGTGCCTTGGGTTTTTTGGAAAAAGGTTGAAAAACACTGATGTAGTAGACATTCATATTTACCAACTTCAAATTTCGCTTAACTTGCTCCATTGTTTTATTATTTTGCTATGGCAGACTTTTTAGGTTTGTGCAAGAGGAAAGAACCGGCTCAATCACAGCTCTGCGGTCTTTGTGCTTACGTTGGTGCCGTGCTACTAAAGCATAATTCCGTCTTTAGAGTCACGTGAAGCAAATGGGCAAGCATACTTGCGTACTGTCAATTAATTTGCGTGACAAAACCAAAAATCCTATTTAAGAAAGTGGATGCACATTTTAACAGATAATGTCAACATACACCGGTGCACTATGTCAGATATATCGAGGTACACTCTCAGGCTTTGCTATTTCTGGTTTATTCTTTGCTAAAAAGTTAACTTTAAAGTCATTTTTATGAACTGTCGCAGACACCTGTGTGGTTTACATATGCAAATCATAGCTTTTCAGTTGGTCGGCAAACCCCATTGTTTGACTAGGGTGCAGCTAGACACACTGTGGTCACTTTCATGGACAAAATACAATTACGAGCATTTAAAACGTCACAGGATTACGATGGATTTAAAAGCCTTGTGTTAAAGCAATGAGCTGTGTCGCCCCCACCCTTTGTCCTTTATGTTGTATTGATGGAGGCGGCGTGGGGGGATTACACCTTGTCGCAGTGGTATGACATCATGCTATTTGTGTAGCTGGCGCAGCTTTCACCATCCCAGCTGAGGAAACCAGATCAGGTGGAACTGAACCGCATGCTGGAAACATCCTCAAATGGGACCAGAGGTCATTTTTAATCCACTGCTACCACACTTGTTATTGAGTGACATGTTTGATGCAATGGCCAAAACCAAAGCCACTTTGTCACAAGTAAGTCCTGTGTGGTGGGATGTGCCTGTGACTTAAAGGTGTCTGCATGTCCTCTGCGGCTGCCGTGTTTTTATGTGCGGTTGCACACGCCGGCTGTTGGTGGACGGCCATGGCACAAAGAGGCAGTTAGGCATGTGCCTAGGCACTGTCGGCAGAGGTTTGGCTTGCAGCCCGGATCACAGATGGCTCGCGTCTCAGGCTATATACACACAAAGACAAAACACTCATCAGTTCCAAATCGTTTTCTGTAAAGATGGAGCCAGTTCAAAAACTATGTGCGTCCATGTGAATGTACTGAAAACGATGTAATACATATGCCAAGCCTGTTAGTGACGCTGTGACACTCTGAAAGCGGAAACACGTGACAGACCGACAACCAGACACTGGGCATGTGCAGTTGCGCAGACGGCCTGTAAACGGAAAACTTGGCGGCAAGTACGAGTGGCCGAACTGGACCGACGATGAAGTGAAACTGTTGCTTCGAGTCACACTGGATTATAAAACCAGAATAAAGTGATGTGCTGTGTCTTCCAGCAATGGTTGTTCTTCTCGAAAATGAAGAAGCAGCAGATTTTGCTGAAATAGCAACAGATGGCTCACTTGCTTCAGCAGGACAAAACCAACAATGTACGGCGCCATTGTTGTTTTAGTGCATGTGTGTATGTAAAAGGGTGGAGCTATGGGTTTTCAAAGAAGCCGGGGCAAAGCCGTAAATACGGAGCTGCGAAAACGGCTCTGGGACCCGGTTTCAAAAGTTTTTGTTTACGGGTCCTGGAAACGCCGGCCTCGTGTGGATGACACGCCGTTTGGATAATGTATTTATGCGTTTAGGCCTCGGATCGTCTTTGTGTGGATGGGGCTTCAGTCTCTTTCTGCTGTTTTGTTCCGTGCTCTCACACACACAAATCATCTCTTTCTAACTTTTTCCCCCTCTACTCCGCCACCTTCGCGCCGCCACTGATGACGACAATCCATCGAGTAAACAGAGGGCGAAGTGGGGTTAAAGACACGAGCGGGTCTCAGGGAAATATGTCAATCTGTGGTCGCGGAATGCTTATGATGGCGTGTGAGAGGAGGCGTTGCGCCGCACAACAAAAGGCCTCATTGATTCACATTGCTCGTCCTGCTTTTATGTCTTGGCCGTTGATTCTTATGCTGGCATCGTGCACAGATTATTATGGCGGGGGATCTCATGTGGCGCCCATCTTGCTTTCACGTTCAGAGACTGCCTCTTTCTCCTCACCACCATAACACAAAAGGCCCTCTTTCTGCCAAGCACTATAGAGTTCAGCTCACCCATGGTACTGTTTGGGACTGCAAGCCTCGGTCTGGTCTGTCTTTCCACCACTCTGTGTGTGTGTAGGCGGCATGGTGATGGCTGCGTAAATAGTGTGCTGGTGTTATCCAAAACACAATTGGCTTTGAATCCTCCCTTTGTTGCTATCTGCTCACTGTAGCGTACTTGACAATAACCACGTAGAACCTCGCCATACCAAACCAGCACGTTCCGTAACTCGACGTTTGACAATGTAAACACGAGAAATGATAGTTTGTTACCAAACATGTGACTAGACTGTGTTGGTATCATTAATGGCTTTTACAATAGAAGCACAAGAAATCATGGTATGCTAAGGCTATAGTTTTAGGATGATATTGGACTGGACGCTTTGGTACTCTTTACAACTTTTGACAACATTTTGATGACGCAAGCTTCACTCTTTTGGTACCTCTTACACTTTTTGACAATGGAAACACGAGCACGTTTGCTATGTTAGGGATGGTAGTGATGGGATGACTCTAGACTCGTAGATATAACTGGAAGGGAAACTCAGCTTCCCCTGAAATGTCCAAAGAAAGTGGTGAAATGTGTACATTTCATTGATTAAATATGCGCTATAATACCTTCATTTTTTTTGTACGTCTCACAGGTAACTGACACCACTTCCTTCTTATTCATCCCCGCAGCGCCATGGCGTTTTTACAAAGTCAGACGCTGAGCATCTACTGAATTTGATGGGAAAAGCGAGAGTGGTTTGTTCCTCTGCGCAAAACTGGACAGGTATTGGATAAATGCTGGGCTTTTTCCCACCCATCGGGTGCTCAGCGTCTGTGGGGGGCAGTGGGGCAGTGGGCTGGCCCTGAAGCTCGGCTTCTGCTTGATGTTTGGATGATCTTTCTAAGGCAAAGTTTTCATCCGGAGACTTGAGCGATCTTCGGCGACTTTTTTTTTAGAATTTACATATAAATAAAAACACATTTATGATGTAGGCCGGGAAAAAATGAGCTTCCCCTCCTTGAATGACCAGCAGCCGCCACTGGTAGATTTAATGATGTGTCAGTCACGTGGCTGTGGTGGATAATGGAGGCCAGCTGCTTGAACTGCAAACGTCAATCTGTTGTCAGCGACATATCATCGCCAACTGAAATATCATCATCTTAATCACCACCATTATCATCATCATCAGCTCTTTCTCATTTTGGATGGTTAGACACACCAAATGATAAGCGTGTGCGTAAGCACAGCAGATTGCGCTGCTTGTTGCATCCGCACTGTAGATGTTTCTGTGCACCTATGCGATAAGCCACGACTGCTTTGTTGATTTTAACTGCAGCGATAAGGTGCTGTGTCTCCGCAGGGCCCGCACATTGACGTTGGTTCAGGATGTGGTAAGAATGCTGAAGGAGCCAAGTGTTTCACAACACTCCTCAAAAGCTTTTTAACCCCTGCGCTGCCGACTTCTGTGAAACTTTTTGGACTTTCCCGGAGTCATGGCGGTGTTTGTCACCAAGCAGGGACGTGTAGTATTTGGTAAATAAACGGGACTGAGCCCTCACATCCTGCCTTCATTTGGACACAGACACTGCCTCTCTTTTTTTGCCTGTCTGTTTGTCTCCGCGAGGGGGGCCCCTCTTATCACATGACCATTCTGTTTTTGTGCCGCAGTGTCGAGTGCAGCCGGCCATGAGAATGTGACTGGACTAACTTGTCAATGCAACTCCCCATTAATCCTATTTATTTACATTTTGAGTGCCCTTTCAACTTCCATGTAATTGACAGGCCTTCTTTACGTGGCAAAGACTTTCTCAATAAGTGGAGCCAGGGAAGCAATTAGAGCCTGGGGATGATGTTTGAAATGAATTAAATTCCTTTGCAGGGTAGACGGCTAAGCTCCCCTTTCCCCTGTATCTTTGCTCTAGTGCTTTTATAGAACGCTGGTATAAAAGCCTGCATAAATTACTTTATGGCATCTTGTCTATCAGTGGAAACATGGTGGGGGGGTGCAGATAGGTTGGTCGAGGACCAATTCACCTCTCCAGAATGGACGGCGATCTCGTAAAACACTCTGAACATGTCCATTCGGTGTAGTGCTTTCTGCACGTGGCCGCTTGTACCGAACACACACCGTCCCGGTCCCGATCCAAGCGCAGTTGAGTCTTCGCACATAGTAACTGGAATGTGCCGTCCCGCACGGCAGAGTGCTGCCGGAGGTCATGTAGCTCCCAACGAAGCCTTCTGTTTCTTGTGAAACTGTGCAGCTCTACGTGCGCGCTCACGCCGTCCCAGTCGTCTCTGACTCACAGTGAAAAGCACCTGTGTGAGAATTCTGCAACAGCCGCTGTAGGCTTGACTAGCATTGAAAGATGACAGGACGCTTGTTTCACACATGCACTAGGAGCTTTGACTGCCACCATAATATGTTGTGTGTTTTTATTGGTTAATGACGTATATTCAAAAGAACAGACAGGGTTTCACTTCTGCTGCAGCGAGATCCTTACAGTTCACATTTTCCACCCTTTGGGATGTTGTTAGCATCTATTTAACCATAGACAGCCATTTTCTGACAGACAAGCCCTGGGGTTACTCTCCCCTTCCCCCAACCGTCCCTGACCTCAGAAACCTGAGCATCACAACCCCAGGCATGAGCTGAGATAAGAAGCAGAGGCATATGTAAAGGAGGTTTCATGGAAATGAAGCCTACACAATGGACACGCTTATGTTAGGAGTACTGAGACGAGGTTGCGCTCCAAAACTGCTCTGTTTTTTTGTAATTTTTTTTTTTTAGAAGGAAAATTACTGATGCAAACCAGGGTTTCGCCCAAGATTTTTTTGAAGCTGTCAAAAATAAACTTGTTAAAACATGCACCCCAACCAATTTCTTTGCAAATGAATACACCATGTGTGGGCGCTGTTTTGAAAATACCAAAGTTTCACTCCAAAAGACTGTTTGACTTGAAATTTCTCTCCCATGTCGGTGCACTCTATGTTTAGGGTTTTTAGGCTTGTAAAATTTGGGCAAGATTGGCTGGAAAAACATGGCCGCCGTCAAACAAAATGTTTTTGCAGGGGCGCCACACTATTTGCCCGTAGGTCATTGAGCGTTACCAATTTATAGAACTTATTACATACACAGTATGCTGGCATGTCTTCTAACACATTTTGAGCACATCCCATAAATCCACATCCCAGAAATAGCATTTGATATAGAAACTACTGAAGATCAGTACAGTATGTAGTACTTAGTACAGTAGTACTTCCTGGCAAGGACAGGCGAATGAATGGCTTATGATGCATCTCCTAAAAAAATATTTAGTCTCTTTTCAACGACAACACAAAATTGATCGGGCGCGCTGATATTTATAATGACCTCATTCCAGTGTATTCCGGCGAATTATCTTTTTCCATTCATTGTCACCAACGGAGTGAAAGGAGGTCACTGGCCAACAGATGGGAAGAAATTTTAATCCTGCGTCGTTCCATGCCAGAGGCTGTCGGTCAAATGTAAACTGGCAACCAGCACGCCTCACTATTGACACCAAAGCGATAAGTCACGCAAGCTGCGATTCATATGGCATCCTCGTTTCCATGCAAGCGGTACAGTTTTTCACGGGAAGGCTTTATTGCAAATGGCACTATATTTGCTGAAGAACTTATCGTGACAACATAGCAGGGGGGCGTAATAAAATGAATCATTGAATCAGAAAAGAGCACACTGTGGAGTTTGTTTTTCGGACATGCGGCTGTGGCTGAAACTTTTCACATGCATGAATCAGCTGCCAGCAATGACATCTCCGATATTATCGCCACTGTCTTCAGCCAGAGAGTGACTTTCAGTGTCTACGCCGCTGGGGCCCGCCACACCTTTGTGTATTGACTGGGCACAGCACCACCTTGTTCAAACAGTGCATTGATGCGCTTTGTTTTGCATACCTGCTTTTTTGAAGTGGGACGCACAGACTGAACAAAGTGTCCACAAACACCAAAGCACGTGCACTCGGTGTACTCAACACATCCTCGATTTAAGCAGTCGGAGCCACCCTCGATTAAAAAACTTAATGAGATGATCAGCTAAAATAAAATGTTTAACTGTTTACTTTTGTGGTTGCAGTGATCCTGTTTTGCAACATTTGCACTTGCATCACTTCCAAACCGCATTGTCCCAATGTCATTTTGCAAGCAGCCAAAACATCCTTGCACTAAGTCTACACGAGGTTCACGCCAAGCGGCAGTGCTGTGTGTAAACACGGAGGCCTATTGACACAAAAATACGGTGTTGCGGATGACCCACACTGAGCGGGGTTGTTTGTTCGTTGGGGAAATATTACCTTTGTATTGATTGCTGTTATGATATCACTGGCCACACATTGTCAGGTGGTGTGAAGGAGATTTTGGCTAATCCTCGGGACATGAGATAATGAGTATATACGCAAGTTGTGTTTGTGGTCGTTATTAAGCATTAAACGCTACCTGAAAGTGTACAGTATCCACATTCGCCGCGTCCTGGCCACTTTGATCTCATATATCTTGTATAGGCCACACAGGCTGTAAGCCGCAGGTGTCCATGTCAGATAAAAAGATCAAACTAATTCACTTCTACATTTTGGTACACCCAAACGCCCAATCCCGACCATGTATTTATACATGTTTTGCGGGGGGTTCACTTCAGAGCAATTTTAAGCTATAAAAACTGCCACAAGGTGGCAAGAGCTCGGCAGAGACCATGTAGATGTAAAAAACACAAATGACAGGAAGAAGGACGTTATATTTAAATTAAATTGTTGTGCTATAGTTTACAAATTGTTGAGCAGTCAGAAAAGTAAAAATATTTGTGTGAAATGCTTGAAATGCAGCGTTTCACAAAAAGCTGGTTTTCGCCCTTTTCTAGTCAGGAACTGATATTTTCCCGAAACTTAACTATGTTGTTATTTATGTATGTATGGGGAAAAATAGACATTTCCTTCTGATTAAAACGGGAGACTATTTTTTTCTTTTAGTTTCTACAGCATTGGAAAAAAATATTGTGTGTGCCTCGTCTAAAATGGCCGGTACTGAAGGGATTGTCTTTTGAAAAATGTCTGGAATAGAATGAGTGAATTAAATTAGTAAATACATGTGTTTTCCCCTAAAGAGTGCATGTCAGCTAGCTGGTTGTCCTTGTCCTCCTCCAGTTGTCAAGTAAAACCACTAAAGGGGTCCTCTTCAAGTGTTGGAACCGAACAGCTCCTCAATTCCCTCAGCACACACCCCGCCGGTCTCTCTCGTTCTTTGGTTGTCGCTCCCAGTGTCGCCCCCCCCAGGGGCAAATCAGCCCCAGCCTGCTGAAATCTGCCGAAGACAGTGGACCTCCCAACACTGCTCCACGGTGCCAAGATTCACCGGCAGCCCCGAGCAAAAGCCGCTAGATTGACATGCAGTTGCTTAACCTAAACTAATCTGTTTCCTAGTTATTTATTTTATGAGCTATACTATGATTTCAAATACACTACTTTTTAGAATTTACCCAATAGAAAGTATGTGTCGGATCGTTATTGCTGTTACCAACCTGAATTTTACTCAGTATCGAATCAAAAGGAATCGGTGGTATCGCATGCCACCAATGAGGGCGCCAAGTGCAGAATGCCTGCTCCGAAGTCTAGGAGATGTCATGAGACCAGAACGTGACCACAGATTAGCGTCCATTGGTAATGCATGCGCTGACAAGAACCAAGCATTACCAGCGACAGACACAAGAGGGCACTCTAGCCTAATTCAATAGATTCAGTGACGTGGCACGAGATCGGGAGTTTGGTGAACTTGCGAAGCAGTAACTTACTTGTTGGACTCATTAGCCTGTTGCGTTAGTTCAGCCTATTCAGCCGGAGCGACTATACTATAGAAGTGTGCTGTATTGTAGTGGTAACAGTAACCTGTTTTGGCAAGAGTAAACTGGTCTGTTAAACCTAGTAAACTGGTAAAATTGGTCAGTTTTTTTTCTGTCCTGTCCCTCAGTTGTGTTTTTATCAATTTGTGCACTGCACTGCATGTGTCTGATGAAATACGTTCTGGTCGTTGACAACTGAGCTTTGCTAGTTGTTATTTTTGGCGGCACTGGTAGGATAACACGAGCCCTGCAGCTCCATCATCAGCCAATCGGGAAGCGCTGCTGAGTCAAGCAGGCTTTTTGTGAAAGGGGAAACCCTATACTTAGGGGAGACCCAGAGGGCGGGTGGCGCTTGTAGACGGTGTTTGACTGTAACCCCAATCTCCAGCAGTTGTGTTGACAGAGCAAATATACACAAACACATACATACACAATTTCACAGTGGCCACTGCTGCGCCGAGTGTGATTCTGACTGAGTGATGCTGTCAGCGCGAGACTGCACGTCACATGCGACTGAGCAACCATCTATGTCAGACGTCGTGTTCCTGTGACAAGGGTCAACAGGAGCAGGCTGACTCTTAAGTAAAAAGAAACTCGACAGTATCCACTTTCAGAGAAGGGAGGCTGTAAAAAGGAACTGAAACTTTAAAGACTGAGCTAAATATGCTTGGAAAGTAAGCAAAATAATACTCGCATGATGATCTTAAAGGCACCATACTATTTTTTTAAAAATAAATCTCTACATATCAGGAGTGTTTTCCGCAAAATCTCGTCTTGGTGATAGGATTTCTGCAATTTAAAAAGTACTATTTAGTCTAACGCCCCAACATAATACATGCCAGGCTGTGCTTTCCACCTTTAACACATCAAAGGCCCTCAAGTCAGTCCTGATGATTTAGAGCCCTGTTTTCCAAAACTTGGCACATCTCAAGAACTTGTTAGAGCGGAAAAACATGCAATGTGCGGCTCACGCACAGCCACACCACTCAACACTGGACTAAGGATAAGGATTGTATTGTAACATCTACCCAGGCATTGTAAGAATGACAAGCAGGTGGTCGATCAACAATCTCTGTCACAAATGAGGTTACTGTCGGTAGAACCCGGCCAAAACAACATCAGCAAACTCATCTGTCTTATTTGCGCCTGCTCCCCCATGCCACATTCAAAGACGTTCGGAAATCATAACACTTTGCCACACTACACATACAGTAGCTACCAGGTCACTAGAGTATCTCTAGAGTATCAAGGATCTGCTTGTATGAAAGTGGCAGTAATAACTGTGCAGTGTAGTGGTCTTATTATATTTTATTACTTTTCCTGTATTGTACAGGGAGTGCAGAATTATTAGGCAAGTTGTATTTTTGAGGATTAATTTTATTATTGAACAACAACCATGTTCTCAATGAACCCAAAAAACTCAATATCAAAGCTGAATATTTTTGGAAGTAGTTTTTAGTTTGTTTTTAGTTTTAGCTATTTTAGGAGGATATCTGTGTGTGCAGGTGACTATTACTGTGAATAATTTTTAGGCAACTTAACAAAAGACAAATATATACCCATTTCAATTATTTATTTTCGCCAGTGAAACCAATATAACATCTCAACATTCACAAATATATATTTCTGACATTCAAAAACAACACAAAAAGACTCAATCACCAATATAGCCACCTTTCTTTGCAAGGACACTCAAAAGCCTGCCATCCGTTTTGATCTGTTCACCGTCAACATTGCGTGCAGCAGCAACCACAGCCTCCCAGACACTGTTCAGAGAGGTGTACTGTTTTCCCTCATTGTAAATCTCACATTTGATGATGGACCACAGGTTCTCTATGGGGTTCAGATCAGGTGAACAAGGAGGCCATGTCATTAGTTGTTCTTCTTTTAGACCCTTTCTTGCCACCCAGGCTCTGGAGTACTTGGACGCGTGTGATGGAGCATTGTCCTGCTTGAAAATCATGTTTTTCTTGAAGGATGCAGACTTCTTCCAGTACCACTTCTTGAAGAAGGTGTCTTCCAGAAACTGGCAGTAGGAGTTGAGCTTGACTCCATCCTCAACCTGAAAAGGCCCCACAAGCTCATCTTTGACGATACCAGCCAAAACCAGTATTCCACCTCCACCTTGCTGGCGTCTGAGTCGGACTGGAGCTCTCTGCCTTTTACCAATCCAGTCACGAGCCCATCCTTCAAGCCCATCAAGACTCACTCTCATTTCATCAGTGCATAAAACCTTAGACAAATCTGTCTTCAGATGTTTCTTGGCCCAGTCTTGACGTTTCAGCTTGTGTGTCTTCACACTATCTCTCTGTTTTCAATCTCTCCTACCTTGGCCATGTCTCTGAGTATTGCACACCTTGTGCTTTTGCGCACTCCAGTGATGTTGCAGCTCTGAAATATGGCAAAACTGGTGGCAAGTGGCATCTTGGCAGCTGCACGCTTGACTTTTCTCAGTTCATGGGCAGTTATTTTGCGCCTTGGTTTTTCCACACGCTTCTTGCGACTCTGTTCACTATTCTGAATTAAAAGCTTGATTGTTCGATGATCACGCTTCAGAAGCTTGGCAATTTTAAGAGTGCTGCACCCCTCTGCAAGATATCTCACTATTTTTGACTTTTTGGAGCCTGTCATGTCCTTCTTTTGACCCATTTTGCCAAAGGAAAGGAAGTTGCCTAATAATTATGCACACCTGATGTGGTTGTTTTTGGGTGTTTTTCTCATTAGACCACACCCCTTCTCATTACAGAGATGCACATCACCTAGTATGCTTAACTGGTAGTAGGCTTTCCATCCTATACAGTTAGGAGTAAGACAACATGCCTAGAGAGGATGATGTGATCAAAATACTGATTTGCCTAATAATTCTGCACTCCCTGTATTTGTTTTATTACTGTATTGTATGCCCTTCGTGTGTTCTTTGTGCAGTGTGAGTTAAGTTAGTGTAACCCGCCTTCCTTTACCCTTCGTTGTGTTCTTTGGAATGTTATTTTTCACAAAATATAGGTCCACCATGTCCACCCACTCACGAACTGTGAGCTTGTCACTAAGGTCATCCCTGAAAACAGGCAGCTTTCTTACAGTTGAATGCATCACAAGTTTCACATCAGACAAGTTCAGATCAGCATCAGGAGCTGTATGTACAACATCTGTCATCACGGTCTGGACCTCCCCTTTGTCAACGTTCAGATTAGCTGCAATGGAATGGGAAATCTGATTCACCAAATCTGTGAAGAGAGTACTCAGCTCAACATTACAGGTGCTTTGCCTGCAAGTGCTTACATCAGCGCACTTTTGGACACATAGGGAACCTTGAACAGGCGTGGAACTAAATCCCGGGGCATTCAACCCACCCACTGTAGGAGATTGGGCACCACCCCTAAAGAGCCACCCTCTCCCAAATCCCATATCAGAGCAAATTTTATTCCCTGTCATTGCATCACCTTTTATTTAGCACGGACATGTCTGTGGTTATAATCACAAATGTAAGTAGGAAAAGGAGCAACTAGGGAAAAAAACAACAGCCGCTGCTCCTCCGCATTGAGAGGAATCAGATGAGATGGCTCAGGCATCTGGTTAGGATGCCTCCTGAACGCCTTCCTGGGGAGGTGTTCAGGGCACATCCAACCGGTAGGAGGCCTCGTGGAAGACCCAGGACACGTTGGAGAGACTATGTCTCTCAGCTGGCCTGGGAACGCCTCGGCATCCGCTGGGAAGAGCTAGACGAAGTGGCCGGGGAGAGGGACCTCTGGGCTTCCCTGCTTAGGTTGCTGCCCCTGCGACCCAACCTCGGATAAGCGGAAGAAAATGGATGGATGGATGGAATACTGTTAAGTGTTTTGGTGAAATTAAACGTCATCTTAAACTCGTTACATCAGCAATACTTTGGGTATTATTTCCGGTCACAGTCTAGTACCGGAACACGCACATAACTCGAAGACAACCTGTATTTCTAACCTGTACCTGGTTAAGGGATGGGACCCCAAAACCCTCCAACTCTCCAAACTGGAATCTGCTAATAAAGACACGGTTGAAGAAATATCTCAGTAACATAAAATATAATACCCCCATCTTAGTCTGGTTTTAGAAAGCAGGACTGCAGCAATAGTAAATCATTAAACAATATTCAGTCTTGTTGTACTTGACACAGTAGACCTCTCTGTTAGTACAAAAACTTGATAACATAGGAATAACACATCACGCTCTCGGCTGGTTCTTACCTGACCAACAGGACGCAATCAAACTTTCTGAAAGTAACATCAGGGGTTCCTCAGGGTTCTATCCATGCACCACTTCTTTATATTACTTACATCAGTGCTGGCAGCAACACATATTGGTTTTTTCATTGACAACTATTTTATTCAAAACCTTGTTCACAGGTTAAATCTCAAAGTTCACTCAATGGTAATGGTTTAATATTTTTTTTAATATGCATGTAAATGACATTAGAATCAATCACTTAATATAATGGACAGTTTTACATGTCCAAAAGGAGTAGGAAGAAACAAAGCTTATGAAATCCTACCCCCGTAGGTTTTCCCCTATTTCAATTAATTTGTAGACTTCCTGCAGTTAGTAAGTTTAAATGCATATGTAAGGTCATGTGACAGTGTGTTGAATAGTACCCAATGTCCTTATCATTGCAAAAAGCTTATATTGCAGTGCCGATGAATGATAATCATCATAATTAATAATAGTGATGAGCGGTGTATAAAAATTGTAACAAAACATTGTTGTAGTACAGACAATGTTCTTGCTAGGATGAAAAGTTCCTAGTATGAGTATAAGGTGATAGTAACAAACATAGTATGACAGTCAACAGAATGAAGTAATTAACCTTGGATGTACACAATATTTCACGACTCTTCTTCCTTGTAGTTTGTAAACATCAACTGTTTGTAATGTTTCTTGAAGTCACTCATTGTAGAGCATTGTTTTAATTCCTTACTTGATCCATTCCATAGTTTATTTCCACATACCAAAGTACTAAAGCTTTTTACGTTTGTGTTAAACCATGTCTGCCTTTAAAGTGCTAAACTTGTTTCTGCTACTTTTCTCTTTGTCTTTGATTACGAGGATGTAATTTATATGAATGCTGCTTCCTTGCATGCCTTGTACTCTCTTAAGCATGTTGCTTTTTATGGCAAACTTTAAGCCGCTGACCCATCATAGTGTCCCAGACTTTGGATTGGACTGGTTTTTGCTGTCATTTCCGAGACTGAAGCACTGGTGCCTATTTAATTTTCCATTCTTGGACTGCTTCCTCCGTATTGCAGCTACAACTTGTGCTGTCAGGACCTGCTTCTGGTCTCTGTGCCCAGAACTTGCGCTGAACTGGGGAAAAGGTTTTTGGAGTCAGAGAACCTCCATTCATCCATTTTCTTCCGCTTATCCGAGGTCGGGTCGCAGGGGCAGCAACCTAAGTAGGGAAGCCCAGACGTCCCTCTCCCCGGCCACTTCGTCCAGCTCTTCCCGCAAATGCTGAGGCGTTCCCAGGCCAGCTGAAAGACATAGTCTCTCCAGCGTGTCCTGGGTCTTCCCCGAGGCCTCCTTCCGGTTGGACGCGCCCTGAACACCTCCCCAGGGAGGCGTCCGGGAGGCATCCTAACCAGATGCCCGAGCCACCTCATCTGGCTCCTCTCAATGCGGAGGAGCAGCGCTTCTACTCCGAGTTTCTCCCGAGTGACAGTGCTTCTCACCCTATCTCTAAGGGAGAGCCCAGCCACCCTGCCAAGAAAACTCATTTCGGCGGCTTGTACCCGCGATCTTGTCCTTTCGGTCACTACCCAAAGCTCATGACCATAAGTGAGGGTAGGAACGTAGATTGACCGGTAAATTGAGAGCTGAGCCTTTCGGCTCAGCTCTCTCTCCACCATGGCAGACCGGTGCAGAGTCCGCATCACTGCATACGCTGCACCAATCCGCCGGTCCATCTCATGTTCCATCCTTCCCTCACTCGTGAACAAGACCCCGAGGTATTTAAACTCCTCCACTTGAGGCAGGACCTCATCCCCGACCCGGAGATAGCATTCCACCCTTTTCCGGGTGAGAACCATGGACTCAAATTTGGAGGTGCCGATTCCCATCCTAGCCGCTTCACACCCATCTGCGAACCGATCCAGTGAGACTTGAAGGTCACTGCTCGATGAAACCAGCAGGACAACGTCATCTGCAAAAAGCAGAGACCGAATCCTGTGCCCACCAAACTGAAAACCCTCAACGCCCTGGCTGCGTCTAGAAATTCTGTCCATGAAACTAATGAACAGAATCGGTGACAAAGGACAGCCCTGGCGGAGTCCAACCCTCACTGGAAACGAGTCCACCTTTTTTAAAGTTATTAATAAAATTCACTTTTTTACAGCAACATCACACATGCTAGGTCAGCCTAGTCGCTGAAGAAAAAACTATCAAGCCTGCAGCTCCCACGTCAGTAGCTGAGTGGGCAGGCTTGTTTTTTGTTTTAATACGCGTAGCGAAACGTGTTGGGACCCTTTTAATATTTATAAACTGTACTTTTATTGAAGTGTCTGTTGTAAGTAGGCGTGTTCACATCACGTTTGGACTCTCATGACTGATAACAGCGGAGCGACTGCGGTATCGGGCCAATGATACGGAGTTGCAAAATGTTTATCAGTGTTTATACACCCATACACACACTCTAGAGATTACATCCCAACTGTCGCAACGTTGCACCCACCCACCCTGTTATTAAGCTCTAAACTGCACACATCAAAAGTGTTCTGTTTTACAACCCACTTGATTGTCTTTTGTTTATGTATGTTTATGCAGAGACGCGGGGCCATCTCCTATGACAGCTCGGACCAGACCGCGCTGTACATTCGTATGCTGGGTAAGTGTTGGTGTACACAAACACACGCGCGCACGTGGCTTGCAAACATAGGATGGCTCAGCATGATGCGGGTTGAGGGAGATTATGGAAACATGCGTCTTATAAGAGCGCATTCGCTCAATCCTGCTGCACCCTCTTGGTGATCTTTCCATCAGAGTAGGCTTACGTGACGTCCCCTTGTTTGCACTTTACCAAAAGAAAAGCCAGCATTTATGTTCATGTCTTCATTCATGTTTGTGCATGTACTGTGTTGTTACTGTGGCAGGTCAAAATAAATCCGGGCTTGCCTACATCACCCTAAGATTATGATAATATGATTCGATTGGGTGGCTTTACATCGTCCAAGGAAGTTGTTTTCAACCATGATTGGACTGACCACCGTCCCACTTGGAATGAAGCAGTAGAACGTGTTTTACTATACAGTATTATAGTTTGCCATTTTGGTAGTTATGATTATGCAACAGCTACTTTACAAATTCAATATAAAATAAGTTATATTATGGAGCCCGAGTCAGTCAAGTTAGTGTACATTGTTCTTGGAAGAGGTCTGCTTCGTTAGGTTTTGTGGCAAATTCACTGTAATATAGACATACAGACAGTTGAGCCAATTCATACATTGCTTGACTATTCTCCTACCCCCTCACAAAAAATGTTTAAACAAGAGCAATTTATTACGTATTATTTGCATGATCATAATATCTTGGTTTAAACTTATTTAAAAATATGTTTTCTTGTTTGGCTGGCGACCAGTCCGAAGTCAGCTGAGATAGACTCCAGGGTGTGCGTGTTTGTGTGCGTGTGTGTTCAAAAAAAATTACAGGAACACTTTGATCTAAACACATCAGATCTAAACGGAGGGGGGGAAAGATTTTGAATATCTTTCCTGATAATAAGTAGGTGAGGCATTAGTGACAAAATGATGCCACATAATGTGATAGAAATGAAAATGATCACCCCATAAAGGGGGGAAATCAAAGACACCCCAAAAATGAAAGTGAAAAAATGATGCAGCAGGCTGGTCCATTTTGCCAAAATGTCCTTGTAGCAACTCAAATTTATTCTCTTTAGTTTGTGTGTCCCCCACGTGCTTGTACGCATGCCTGACAACGTCGGGGCATGCTCCTAATGAGACCACGGATGATGTCCTGGGGGATCTCCTCCCAGATCTGGACCAGGGCATCACCGAGCTCCTGGACAGGTTGCTCCTGGACAGTCTGAGGAGCAACCTGGTGCTGCCGGATGGACCTAAACATAATGTCCCAGAGGTGTTCTATTGGGTTCAGGTCAGGTGAACGTGGGGGCCAGTCAATGGTATCAATTCCTTCATCCTCCAGGAACTGCCTGCATACTCTAGCGGGCTAGGTCGGGCATTGTCGTGGACCAGGAAGAACCCAGGTCCCACTGCACCAGCGTAGGTTCTGATAATGGGTCCAAGGATTTCATCCCGATACCTAGTAGCAATCAGGGTGCCATTATCTAACCTGTGGAGGTCTGTGCGTCCTTCCAGGGATATACCTCCCTAGACCATCACTGACCCACCACCAAACCGGTCATGCTGAATGATGTTGCAGCATGATGTTGCAGCATAACGTTCTCCACGGCATCGCCAGACCCTTTCACGTCTGTCGCATGTGCTCAGGTTGAACTTGCTCTCATTGGTGGAGAGCACAGAGCGCCAGTGGCGTAGTTGCCAATTCTGGTGGTCTATGGCAAATTCCAATCCAGCTCTACATTGCCCTCTGGCCTCCTTTCTCATGAATACCTTACCATGAACCCCTGTACTGTCTGCAGGTGAGTAAATAGAATTTCAAGGTTTAGAATTAGTATAATAACATTGTTTTAAAAACTATTAAGAAAAAAACAAGACGCACCAGGCTAATAACATATTTTTTGCATTTTTATTGATGTGATGGTGTTGGCAGGAAATGAGAGAGGCAACAAAAAACACGTGGCACAACTGTTGGGTGTAATATGTGGTGGTTATACAAAAAAACTCTCTATTGCTTTTTGTAGTCTTCACTTGATATACACAACGTTTACCTTCCAGTTGTTGATGCGTGTGAGGCAGCTGCTTTGTGTGTGTGTGTGTGTGTGCGTTTAGCCTCTGTAATCATTTTGCTGGGCCAAGCAAGTATGATGACGCGCTTTCGTACGTCACCAGCACAAAGCATCTGTCTTTGTGGACGCCTTCTATTAAAGTTGAGTGTGAGCAGAGGCACGCTAATGCAGGTCTGTGTCAGCCCGCCATGTTGACGCACATCGCTCATGGATGACATGACCTACATCCACCCCTCTAATGCACTGCGGAAGGGGGCGAAAAAACCCTGCGACACGCCAAATGTGCAGTAATCACACAGTCAAGGGCGTGCACGTGCCGAGGCCGAGCACATGCGTCCTGCAGATGGGACTGATGCACGCACGCATGAATTCATGGCCTCGGGCTGCAGCAATTGTTGTTGGATTTATGATTCACACGTGCAGCGCCGCAGATTAGACACGCATTCCTTGATGACGACAATTGTTGAGCATCGTTAACAACAATAGCTTGGATTGTAACTCTTAGTTTCTGGTATTTTGCCAGGAGCTTGTGTAGTATTTAAAGAGCTGCTTGCAAGTAAGTAACACGCTGCATGGTGGGGCCACACGTGTATGTATGCGCATTTGAGTGTGAGTGATTGGATTCCAACGCAATAAGAAGTGCAACTCTGGTAACACGCCACTGTCAAATGATTCGGTGCACTAGGATACCACCACTGTTTTTTGCAACACAGCAGCAGCCCTGTGATGAACACTATAGTGAAACTCATTACATTGCATGCCCAGGGTCTTGTCTGTCCTCTCCTCGTGTGTGTGTGCGTGTGTGTGTGTGGGTTACACATATGTAAAATTTTATACACGCAGTAATATAAAGTCTTTTTGAGTTTCCAAAAATCACATCTTTGGCTTTTTCTCCTTCACTGCCACAATGATGGAGGTTTACCACAACAAGGGAAGGGTGCCAAGGTCCCAATCCACTTTTGAGGGCTCGGTTTAAGAAGATTTATTTGCTTAATTCAAACATGACGGAGTGGTTAGGGTGGGGTGGCCTGTTCTCTGTGTGAAGCTGGAATACAGCAGATTGTTTCTACACAAAACAAAGTTTTATTATTATGTGTGTGCCGCTTCCATGAGGGCACACAGGATGTTTATTTCCTACCCTTTGAGAAAATGCCTTTATCCCCCATTTTAATGCAATAGGAGATTTTAAAGGGATAGAGATTGACATGAAGTTGAATGACATCCCCATCAGCAGTGTAGTGCATCATCAGCGACTTACCCCCTGAAGCTGTTTCATCCTGACCACTTTGTACACATCCTGTATATGGCAAAGAAGCCAAAGTCGCCTAATGTCCGTGACAGGTAAACAAAGGTGTGTGTGTATTAGGTGCGATACGGACACGTTCTTGATGTTACAGCCCAGTTAACTACAAGTCTGCACATTGTTTTTTTTAGATATTTTCTTATTTGACATCACTCTAGGGTATCTGTCACTGCCTTTCGTCACAGCGGTCTTAATCCACGCATGAAACACTGTGGAACACTCACACAACACTGAATAAGCGATAGCGCGCAGTGATTCCATTCCATTCCATTCCCCTCCGCTTATCAGGGTCCGGGTCGCAGGGGCAGTAGTTTCAGTAGGGAAGTCCAGACTTACCGACATCCCGCGTGCAGTGATACCAATGGAGAGAAATTGGCACCAAGTGATTGAGAAGTCAGATTTTTTTTTTTTGGACATGCATTTTTGTGACGGAAATGTATTTCTCTTTTGAACGTATATTGTTTTGGGGGGCAGAACGCTGTACTTAAGTGACCCCCACAAACTACCCGGAACTACTTTTCTAATCACCATAAAAAAAGTCTCTGTTGATGCAATACACTGCTGATTGGGATGTCATACAACTTCATGTAAAAAAAGCCAAACCGTCCCTTTAACGTATTTAGCTGCATTGTTTTTGTTGGCTAGCAGAATGGAGCAAAAAAGGCAAATGGAAGTATGAACCAGGAAGTAGCCTGTAGTGACCTCTACTGAGGTATGTTTAAAATGTACCTAAATTTTTGTATATCCTCATGGCATACATGGCAACCAAAATACATTTCTGGGTGCACAGTCCCTCAGAATAATATACTGTGTATATTTATTATAAAGTACAATACCAGTCAAATGTTTGCAGACACTCTGTAATGCTACTGAATGAGAAAACTTTTGACTGGTGCTGTATACTTTATTGAAACGATCATTAAGTGTGGAAAAAATGATAATGTCAAATTGTTTGATACTTTTAAAGGCCTCCTCCCAAATAAATGCCATACTTCTTAATATGAACACCCGCTTCGCTCTGTAGTTAAGTAAATGAAACACGGTCTGTTATTGTTGTGCTTTTGTCTCCTTCCCCATGGCAGCACCCATCATTGTGGCCCTGTTCGTCAAATACATATTCTCAAAATATATGTTACTATCAATTGGACTTCTTGCATCCACACACACACACACACACACACACACACACAAACACCTTTCTGTTGGAAGTGCATGAGCCTCGAGAAAATAAGTGCCAATTTCTTCCAGGAGATGTGAGAGTGAGAAGTCAGGTTGGATTTGAACCGGAACGGCGAAGCTCCCATCCTTACATGTGCATCGACTTCCGAAACCTTCACAGTGAGTAGGAGCCGCCACCGCCGCCGCTTCTCGATGGCATCCCTCTTGTGTCCCGCGCACCCGCCCCACACACACTCATGACAATAAAGCCAAAGGTGTGCTTTTTTTTTTTTTTTACACCATTAACACCTTGTCAGTAACATCACATATCTACACGGACACATTTTGTGCGTACGTGCGTGTGTGAGTGTGAGAGGGCGAGAGAGAACCACCTCATGCTGCTGTGTAGCCACAATTGATTCAGACATGCTGCTTTTGTGTAAGTGTGCGTGTGTGTTTGTGTGTGAGGTAACCCTGACAAAGCAGGTCTACAGCAGACAAAAAGGCCTAAAAGTGGGCGGCTGTGTCAGCACCGGTGCCTTTGAGTATCGCTGACCCATGTGACCCCCAGACCCCCGAGGAGCTCATGAATTTTGCTAACAGTCCTTGTGCATTAATGTAATCCTACTTATAGCTAAGCCCTATACTTGTGTGTGTGTTTTGCACAGCACGTCTCAGCTGCGGGTCCACGCCGCCAGGCTCCACCCCCGAGAGGAGGGTCCGCAGACTGCTCAGCCTCCAGAGATACCTGCACTCGTCTCGCCTGCTGCGGGGACCCCCCCAGCAGATTCCCCTACCCATCCTTGACGAAGACTACACTGGACAGGCCCGAGTATGGCGCAAACATACTTTTGTAATAAGAGTGAAACAACTCCTTAATACACAATCTTTGCTAATCATGGTGCTCTCTTGTTTTTGTAGTGCATGCTGGAAAAAGTCGGGAACTGGAATTTTGACATTTTCCTCTTCGATAGGTTGACAAACGGTATGTGAAACGTGAGAAACTTGGAGCGATGCATGAAGACAGCGTCCTGCTGCCGTCAGCTATTGGTCTCTAGACACAAAATTGACAATGAAATTAGTGTATGCCTTGTAGAGTTTACTAACCCAACCGCTTCCTCTAATTCATAATCGCAAACCAGAAAAAAATGCTCTTGCCAACTTCCTTGATGAGATAAGAAAGATAAGAGGTGGCAGAAAACAAATTCTCTATTCATTGTACTCTTATTTTTAAAAACTAGCTTATTCTCTCTTGCATGGTTTAAAAAAAATCTACTCTTACCCCCCCCAAACACACACACACACTGTGTTTGACATGTTGTCGTTGGCCTGTTATGTGATGCAGGAAACAGCCTGATCACGCTAACCTTCCACCTGCTGAACCAGTACGGCCTGGTGGAGCTCTTCCAGCTGGACATGGTCAAGCTGTGGCGCTTCCTGGTCTTGGTCCAGGAGGACTACCATAGCGACAACCCCTACCACAACGCCGTGCATGCCGCCGACGTCACGCAGGCCATGTACTGCTACATGCGCGAGCCCAAGGTGGGATAGAAACAAACCTGTTGCGCGTCCAGTCAGCCTTGGTTGTGAGTGAAGGTGTTTATGTTGTGGTTGAATGCAGCTGGCCAAGTCTTTGACCTCCTATGACATCCTGCTGGGCCTGCTAGCCGCCGCCACGCATGACCTGGACCATCCCGGGGTCAACCAGCCTTTTCTCATAAAGACTGACCACTATCTAGCTTCACTCTACAAGGTAAACACAACTCTGCATTGTTTTTTTGTCCCTAGTGGAGCGTCTCCTCTTCTTCCAAATGTCTGACTCCTCTATCTCAAAGATTCCTTATTGTACAGCTTAACATTGCACTCACATATTCACACAGACTTCAGCGTGAAAATACAATTGAACATGAATAGAAAACCAAAAAACACAGGGAAATAAAAGAGCTGTAATTTTACAAGAGTAGTACAAGAGAAATAGTCAATATTCGTAATACAAGTTGTAATATTATGAATTAATTTTAGATGCAAAAAGTTGTATTACTAAGGGAATTAAGTATTTAAAGTCATCATATTATTAGAAACTAAAAAAAAGAATAAGGTTACAATATTTGGAAAATTAGCTTGGAAAATATGATGAGTAAAATATTACTGGAAAAAATGCATGCAGAAATTGAAATATTTGTAAAATTGCGGGGTGCAAAAATGGCAAAACAAGATTAAAGTCTGACTTAGATTGAAATCTTTTTTCATTATTTGTTTTGTGTTAATATAGACATTATGTCTGTTTAAAAAATGTAAAATACACCGCCTCCTGCCCAAAGTCAGCTGGGATAGGCTCCAGCATACCCGCAACCCTAATGAGGATAAGCGGTATAGGAAATGGATGGATGGACAAAATGTAAAATGTCAAGGTGGACCTCGCAGGCCTAAAGGAAAACAACATGTTACAGTTTTCCAGAGCTTCAGACTTTATTTTGAGACGTGAAGCAAAGCCTGACAAATTATTATTTTTTTCTTAACTGGACTGATTTTTCTCAAGAACTATATTTGGCCACAAAAGACCAGGTTGCCCAGACGCCCGCCCTCGACCACCACCCAAATTGCAATGCAATTGCTTGCCCCTGCACGTGGTGGGTCTGCGGGGAGGGGGGGGTTCCTGCATGTCTTCTCAATTTACCGGTCGATCTATGTTCCCACCCTCACCGATGGTCGTGAGCAGAAATGAGTTTCCTCCGAAGGGTGAGGGGATTCACCGTAAGAGATTGGGTGAGGAGCCTGTCCATCTGGGAGGAGCTCAGAGTAGAGCCGCTCCTCCTTCACATCGAGTAGATCCAGTTGACGTGGCTTGGCATCTAGTCTGGATGCCTCCCGGACGCCCCCCTGGTGAGGTGTTCCGGGCATGCCCAGCTGGGAGAAGACCCCGGGGCAGAACTAGCAGACGCTGAAGGGAATTATGCCTGGAAACACCTTGGTGTTCTCCTGGTGGACCTGGAAGAGGTGGGCGGAGACCGGGAAGTCTGGACTTCCATACTGAGACTGCTGCCCCCACGACCCGGACTCGGATAAGCACAAGAAAATGGAATGGAATGGATTGGGTTTATTTCTCACACTTGGTGCTCATAAACAAGTTCTACAGACAAAGTGGTACTTTTATTTAACGTATGTGGGCACGTTTTCTCCTTTCTTCCCACACACAGAATACCTCAGTTCTGGAGAACCACCACTGGAAGTCGGCTGTGGGGCTTCTGAGAGAGACAGGTCTTTTCTCCCACCTGCCTGCTGAAGACAGGTCGGTTGGCTTAATCGCCATGATCCTCCAACTGTCACTGTTGCATCACTCTTCTTTTAACTAAGATGTGTGGCCCCACTCAGCTTGAGCATGGAGAGGGAGCTGGGCTCTTTAATCCTGGCCACCGACATCAGCAGGCAGAACGACTACCTGTCCCGCTTCCGTTTGCGCCTGGACCAGGGCAACCTGTGCTTGAGCAACGCCAACCACCGCCACTTTGTCCTGCAGGTGCTTCCTCACGCCAACCACCTGTCCCCTACTGCAGGTTCTCACTATGGTGTTTCCCGCCTTTCCAGATGGCTCTGAAGTGTGCCGACATCTGTAACCCCTGCAGACCCTGGGAGCTGAGCAAGCAGTGGAGCGAGAAAGTCACCAATGAGTTCTTCCAGCAAGGTGGGGATGCTTGTGTCCACTTTTTATGTTCAAACTCTTGTCTAACGTCAACACTCTCATGACTTTTATTGTATACGCAGGCGATATTGAGAAGAAGCACAAGCTAGAAGTCAGCCCACTTTGTGACAGAGAGGTGAACACGGTCGGCAATATTCAAATAGGTAAGTGGTTAACTTCTTTTTACACTTAATAGTGGTTAAATGAAGTTTGACTCTGAATATCAGATTATTTCTATGGTTTTGTTGGCGGCGCTGCTGGATTTTTTGTTTTTGTTGGTGCAAGGGCCACTTAATGAAAACTGAAAGGACCCAAGGCCCACTTGGATATTTTGTAATCCAACAGAAGTAAATATGCTAAGAAGATAACTACTGTTTTTAGCATTTCAGGAAAAACTGCATCTCAGTTTTGTGACATAGGTGGAAGAATGGATTTTTTTAATATACATTTTTCTAATTTTCCCCATTTTGCTGTTTTTTTTTTTTTTTCAGTTTTCCAAATATTTAAATTTTCCTCTTAATCTTTGAAAATGTTATTTTCATAATATTTTGACTCTATTGCCATAATATTAGATATTAGAATATTTTTGCTCAACCTAATTTTCCTAAAATGACATTTGTTGTTTTGTATCATAATATTATGACTTTAAAAGTATATGTATAAACTATTTGCTACTAACGTGACGTGACATATTTCTTCATAATACGAGTTCTTCTAAAATAGTGGCTTTTTCTCCTAATATTTTGACTTTATTCTCATAAAATTACTGGGGGTTTTTTGTCTTACTGTAATACAACCTTATTCCAATAATATAACTAGTTCCTCAACCTTTTTTCCAAAAATTACATTTGTATTTCTTATATTTTGATGTTATTCTGGTGAAATTATGACTTTCTGTCAGTATTGTAAAAAAGAAAAATTAACTACTGCTGGTTTTTTCTATTTTTTTTTGTGTCGTCTTGTTAAATTATATATTTTTTAAATGTGCCGCAGGCCTTTAAAATAAAAAAGCAGCCACAAATGGTCCCCTTGCTGCACTTTGAACACCACTAATCTAATAGTGGTAAAGTTTTACAAATACTTTGACCACAACCCACTGGGGGCACCACACACATCACCAGCATAAGTGGCAGAAGTTCCATTATCCTTTGTGGTTTGGTCCTTCCTGCAGGCTTCATGACGTACGTAGCAGAGCCTCTGTTTGCTGAGTGGGCCCGTTTCTCCGACACACGCCTGTCCCAGACCATGCTGGGTCACATGGGGCTGAACAAGGCCAGCTGGGGCAGCCTCCAGCAGCAGGAACAAAGCTCAGCTGCCGGCGAGGAGGCAGATCCCGGCGCGACCGCCACCAGAGAAGGAGGAGAAGGAAGAAGCAGCTCCAAAGACATACCTCAGGGAAGCAGAGTATCCTGACGCCTCCTTGTCGGGGTTCGGCCACGCGCTGTGGCGGAGCGTGCAGAGTGTCCACAGCCTGATTCGAACATCTTTTTTCCTTTTCACTTCCCACCGTGATAAACCACTGATTTTATTTAATTTATTTAAGTTTTAATTCCTTTTTTTGTTTGGACATAGAGCAATACATAGATACCTCATTTTGGCTCCTGCTGTAATTTCTTTTACTTGCTTCACGTTTTATTTATTTGTTGTTTTTTTGCGTTATACTGACTGAAGCCACTGGATTTGAAAGCAGTATGGAAACTTTCGTAAGTGCCATTTCGACAAGCCGAGTATTGAGTGATGCCTCGTCGTTTTGTATTGAAAATACTTCACCTTTTTTTTTTTTTGTAAAAACAACATGTGACAAGCCCGAGTCGTTTTGCTGCCTCTACTAAGACTGTTTACGCTTTTGCTTCTTCCCACGGCGGCTTCACACTTTTGCCTTGGAAGCACAAATGTGAAGATGCGTTGTTGAAGCCATGCGCAGAACCTTACACACACACACACCAGATGCCATAAGTACTCCTGATGATGGAGCACGCAGAAGACACTCGGCGATGAAGTTTGACGATTCTTCCACTCTCGCAGGTTGCATCTCACCTGAAACAGGTCGCTCAGGGTTCCGCCATGAAGAAGAAGAAAGAGGAAAGGGGTTGGGGTTAGGTTGATTTGTGTCCTTCGCGGCCGCATGCAAGCAGTCAGACTGCTCCGTGGATGCCTTAGAACTATGCACAAACCACGCTAAGTGACCAAACCAACTCCCGTTCCCATCCATGCATGGCGTGCTTGTCTGGGAATGCACTGTCCTTCCATCTCTTTTTGTTGCTGTTGTTGTCGTTAGAACTGCTCCAGTTAAACATTCCATTTTGCTTTGGTTTCATCTCCTTTTTCAATTCTGTACAGCGGCACAACTCCACCTTTTTCAACAGGTGCTTTTTTTGTTGTTGTTGATTAGTATTTGGCTGTTAAAGTGCTGTAAGACTGTTGATGAAACTGTTTACAATTTGTCGCGACAGCCATTTTTTTTGAGGAAGACTTGAGTGTCGAGCCAGATTTTTGTAAAAGGCTTTTTGCTCTTTTCGACTTTTTGATACATGCCTGTTGCAGTTATCTTTTTTGGACGAATAAAAATGTCCTTGTTGACTAAAATGTTGTGAGTTGTGGGCTCGAGTCAGTATAGCCTCTTGCCTCCAATATTTCCATCTTTCTTTCCAGTTTGTTTTGAATCCATTTTTGACCCTAGCATAGTTTTACGCAACTATCAAAGTGTTTGTTTTTTAAAGGGGTTTTACGTTACAAAAACGCTTCCAGACATTGTCAATGAGGGTGTAAGAAAGCTTGACACACTGTAAGAAGCTGGGAATAAATATTTCAGCTCAAAGCTCAGTGTTAGGCGCTAAAATATGCACACTTAAAAATAAGAGCTGCCCTACCAAAATAAAAGCCTCAGGCGGAGTGGTGACCAAGTCCAAAGGGGGCCATAAGCAGCATGCGACATGTTATTTTTATTTTTTACTGATATTTTTTTTATTGTACGCTAAATTTAAGCTAGACATTCATCAGAACATTTCGAAGCAGGATTTGGACCAAAATAAAAACTTGATTGCAATATATAAGAAAGCTACTTTTAAAAAGGTTAAAGTGTTTAAATGAAAAATCAAGAATCAATTGTCAACTTAGCAATTATTTAAATCTTTTGCTTTAATGGCGGGTTGCAAACATGTCTTCAAAGGTGCTTACCGTCACCTACTGTACCGGGAAAATGTAACCCGGATATTCAGATAACGAGAGAAAATTACACTAATACTAATGCTTATACTCATTTAGAAAATACATTTAATACTACTACTAGTAGTAATACAACTAAAATTAGATTCAATTGATGATCATTAGGAATAAATACTGTATAAACTATTTTAACAAAGTTATCAAAAGGAGATGAGTTATGACTTCAATCACTCACTGAAATTGATTATATTTTAATATAAAAAGACTGCATTTGATTATAAAGGTTATTGCCCTAGTGTTTTTCTTCAAATGTATACAGTACACCTGCTTATCATATCTTGACCAAACAGACTAGTTATAGCCTGTAGTAAACAAAAATGTATTCATATATTCAATAGTAATTCTGAGGTAGAGCACAAGTTGCATTTTTTTCGTTCTCAGCAAAGCACACACCAGGTCTGGCTGTATACTTTTATTAAATATTTGATTTGAACAGAATGGTCCCCAAAGATTGAACAAATTAGATGATACTGACATTCTTTTCCCTCATAAAAAACATTAAAAGTAGCATTGGTCTGACAAATATTTACTGTACATGAATAAATAATCAAACAAAGCTCACGTGACAGTTAAAACTGATTATCATCAATATTGCGTCTCAAGTCTACTTCATATTCAAGGCGAATGAGGTATTTGAAAAGGATTAAAAAGACAATGTTTGGCATTGATTGGTCTCATCATTCTCCACTGACGGCCTAAACAGATACATCTAGCACCTATAAACGATTTCTTTAATGTTATCATAAATAAGTCATAACAGTCACAAGTTATGTTACCACTAGTGAGAAAGTGCTCTCATATGTCAATAGTGTTACTAGGAACACTGAGATTTTCAAATGCTCCAGAACTTAAAAAGTGCACGACAACACAAACGGAGCTTCCTCATTCCCTTGTGCGTCCACAATAAAAGTGACACATTTGCCAGCAAGCTCACTTCAGAGAAACGTCCGCTTTCCAGTTGACCTCAGCATGTGCTGCCCAAACTGTGGACGACAGACAGAAAAAAAAAGACAATTGAGACGAGCAAGTCACATGACAATACTTTTCAGGATTTTAATGCTTATTTAGTGCAAAATTATGACCAGTCTCATAAAATTGTGACTTTCTCCTACTATTTCAACATTTTTTCTCAATCTTTAAATTGTGACTTTTTGTTTCTGAAACATTGAGATGTTACTCTCTTACAACTGCCATTTTGTCTTACTAGTTTAGCACTTTCCTCACAATATTTTGACTTTACTCACTCACTTTTTATCTTAAATTGTAAAGCGTTATTAAATAGACTTTTCTTTTGATGCAGAGACCTTATTCTGATATTTGGATTATTTTAAATACCGTAGCAATATTTCAACTTTGTCCAATAATATTCAAACTTTCCTAGAATACTTATGACATCTTCCATGTACTCACTACATGTAATTCTTGTCTTTATTTTGTAGTATTTGTAGTGGTACAGTGTTAAAATGACATGGTTATGAGGGGGTTTCATTGTAGATTAGATGTGATCTCTCACCAGAGGGGTTTGAACTGGACAATTCACTTCCTGGTCGGGGAGAGTGAAGGCATCCCGGTCATCCCGGCTGCTGTCATGTCTGTAACGGTGGGCGAACTTGCGCTTGAGGGCTTCTGCGATGAGCGTGGCGGCGTCTGTGGGCTCTTTGACCTTCTCTTTGGTGTCCAACTCTGCTGGACGACTGCAAAGACATTTTATTTGTAACTCTACCGCTGTTGCGTACATCATGAAAGAAAGTGCGTCGCTACTTTTTGACGGATCTCAGCTTGACTTTGTTCATGTCTTTGAGGACGTCGAGCATGTTGGGGATTTCCACTGTCCTGGGTTCCTGCGCTGTCATCTGCCCCTCTGTCTTCTTTCCTCTTCGCTCCTTGATCAGGTCGATGGCGGAAAACGTGCGCTGAAGATTCAATGGTGGTGGTGGAGGAGGAGGAGGTGGTGGTGGTGGTGGAGGCCCAGCGCCACTGGGGGGAGGGAGCGGGTGAGTGGTTGTCCCTATGGAGACAGCAGAGACAGAGAACTAAATGAGGCATTCTGCTGCCATCTAAAGGAATATGTTTGCTATTACATCATTTATATTGGTTCTCAAGCCTGTTGAGCATACCCAACTGCGCGCTCTTTTCCTGTGCCAGCACGATTTGCGCGATCTGTGCTCGGAGCTTGGCGAGTTCTGTCTCCAGAGCGCTAATCTTCTGGATGGCCTCGTCATTGGTGGCCGAGAGGCCCTGAGGGTCCGGAGCTCCCTCGTGGAGGCTGGGTAGTGAGCGCTGCCTGGCGAGGCGGGGTTTTCCCCAAGTACGGGGCTGGCGGACTCGGAATGCAAGCCCTCTAGGTGGCGGCCTGGACCTGTTGAAAAAGACTGTTAGTCCACACTCCTCATGTAGTGGTACAGAGCCGTTACTCAACTGCAGAGAGTAGCAGGTGTCTTTTAGGAGGAAGGTGGATCTTTATTTGAAGTAATTCATTTTTATGCTATATTATTAAATAATATATATTTTCATTTTTACGCTCGATTAAAATAACATGACAGTATCATTCAGTCATATTCTATTCCTCTCTTGCTTTTCTTCTCTTTAAACTGCACCACAAACATCATCTTTACATGCGGTATTGACGTCCAACGGCTGCGGCATCACCCGTTACGAGGAAATTATTCATCTCACCGAGGTCTGCCTATGGTGTCTTCATCTTCTTCCTCCTCCTCCTCCTCCTCCTCCTCCTCCTCCTCGTCCTGGTCGATCCAGGAGATGTCAGCGAGGGAGGCCACAGAAAAGTTGTTCTTTCTGCTGAGGACGTCTGCATCCTCAGTGTATGGATGGAGCTATTAAAAAAAGCACCTTAATTAATATAATTGAAAATGTATCTATATATCTTAAATAAAGAAAGAAAACTTTACTAGGGACTGACTACATTGCCCTAATCCAATGCAGGTAAACTAATTTGCCATCCATCCATATTCTATGCCGTTTGTCCTCACTAGGATCGCGGGGGTATGCTGGAGTCTATCCAAGATGAATTGCGGCAAGAGGCAGGGTACACACCGGACTGGTCGCCAGCCAATCGCAGGGCACAACTAATTTGTCAATGTCTTTTTTATTTCTTTTTATTGGGATAGGAGTATATATTTGTGAAGAACTCATGTTTGTATACTGAGCAGAAAATGCTGCCTATTGACTCTGGATTAGCGGAAGAAGGTGGATGGATGGATGGATGATTGAGGTTATGTTGAAACTGAATCAACAGCGCCTCTGCTGGTTGCAACCAAGTTTTTGCATTATGATTAATAAAAAAATTAATTCCACAGTAAAAAAGTATAACATTTTATAGTATAAAGTTGTATTTTTAATTGTAAAAATATTACCATAAAACATATTGAATAAATATAGACTTACTTTACATCACATTAGGGAAAAGATCAAAATATTAAAAACAAAATTCAGCGTTTTTTCCAAAAATGTAATTTGACAGTTGACATATGAAAAATTATTATTATGAAAATACATTTAAATATCCCAAAGACGTTAAATTGTGAATACATTTTAAGAAAATATTTTTAAATGTCTGAGAAAGTCAAGTATAAAGTTGTAAGAGAGAAAAGTAATCATTTGCAAAGAAATAACTTTGTACAAGAAGTACAAGTTGCAAGTCAAACTATTACACAATAAGTTGGAATATTAAAAGAAAAAAGTCATAATACAAATATTACAAGAGGCAACAACATTGTTGCATGCCTGATATTTAAACGGAAGAAGTAGGCAGGTAAGAAGAAGAGAGGCTTGAGAGAGAGCTGTAATGACAGTCGAGGCTTTCACCGGCACGACGTTGCTGCAAGTCGCTGCACAAACTGACCTAGAGCTGACATACTGCATTCCGTACAGTGAGGGGGAAGAGCTGGAAATGAGAAGAAGAAGAAAAGAAGACGAAGGCGGTAAAGAAAGAAGCTGAATAGAAAGTCACAAACATGACATGTTGATATTTTAAAAGTAGAAGAGGCACTTTTGTACCGCCTTCGTCCTTGTGACGTCACCCGCTGTTTAAGCTTTATAAGTCAAACAAGTCAGACAACAAGATCTTGATAAGGGGGGGAGGGAGAGCTTAGCTGTGGTGTCAACAGTGTGGGAAGACATAACAGAAACAGAAAAGCCAACTAAAACCCACCTGGAAATGAACCCTGGGACACGGTTTAAGAGGAAGGTTGCTCGCTATTCTCCTCACAATACTTCTGGAGGACCCATAGGGCTTGGCTGATCCAAAAGCCTGTCCAAAACAAAACAAAACAAAAAAAACTGAAACACAAAATGAAGTTAAACAGAGGTCGAATGATGGAAACACAAACACCTACCAGGTCCATTTCAATGCTTTCATTGTGTTTGCTCATAGCTGTTGAAGGAAAGTCAACAGGCACGCATGCCCGAATTTTGACAGCATCATCACCAAAAACACACCTAATGGACAAGCACGTTTTTAATGAACCGTCAACATTCATAAATTCGTTTAATAAATTCCTTCTTCTTTTTTGGATAGTTTTAACAGCCATTACAACAGTCAGACGTGCTATTGCATATGAATATGTATGCCTCGCATTAACAGAGTGAGATACAGCACACCACTCGCGTCCCAAAGTAGCAAAAAGTGAGCAAAAACAAAGTTGTATTGCACACTTGGTCGAACCTGACAGCTCATAGCTCTCGCCGCCAATGAGTGGTGAAATATACGTTGGGACTAACATAATGGCAACGGGGAAACCGAATATGAACGATTTTAAAGGCACGCTGTGGCAACCTGCGGCTAACAGGTTAGCTACGGATGCTAACCAGATTTAACTTTTATAGCTACTACCGACAAGCGCAACAGTGCAAGTAAGTACGCGGGCGAGCTCTACCGCAACGAGCGTGTCACATTCAGCGTTCGAAAGTGCAAATAAATGGACCTTATTATCTACCTTACAAACACTGCTTGACAACTTTCCGAATTTTTCCACCTTGTCTAGCCGACGGGAATGTCCTGGAAGAGGTGACTGATGTGGAGGGGAGTCATTAAAATGTTTCCACCAATTGGATTCCAGAGAGTATTATCGCTAGTCATTTGCTATTGTGCACAACCATAGGACGATATAATTGATTGTCACGTAGTCTGACCAATGGTATTTACGTTGTATAATAATAATATATTGTGATTGGGTTTTGCGCCAGTCAATCAAATAAAACAGTCCAACCATGGGGTGGAATTGTAGGGTATGTTCGATGTGTTTGTTCGTATATCCCGATAGCACGATGTCATTTTAAACAGCTGGGTTAATTGTGAAAGCGGCGAGTCCAAAGAAACAAAACAAACTGAAAGTACCACAAAACCCAAACAGTATGCACAGCTGCTAGCTTAAACGGGCATTGTAGAGAAAGGCGCAGGCCCACAGCGTTAATGAAATTGGATTATTAGGGGTTGCTTTTAAACTGGCACGCTGTCTCCCGGCACGCCATTATTGCGTCTTGTGTAACTGCGCTTTCCTTAGGTTAGGTTGTCTCATGATTTCGCCGAAAACTGACTGAAAGGTAGGATGTATTGTCAAATAGCGTTAGCTAGCTTAGCTTAGTCGCGGACTCGTTTCTTGTCTTCTTTCCATAGGGGCGAGAGTTGAGGTGAGGCTGGGGGTCGTAGCAAAACAAACAAAATGTCTCCACTGAAATGCTCATACAAGCACAGATCCACGTTTTAAAGTTGGGATACTGGGACATATCTTTGGGAATATGACAAATACTCCGATTTAAGCCATGGAATGCTAAACGTCGTTATTGAGTTTATCCACTGTTGACAATGTTGTCAATCAAAAGCGCTCATGATAAACAGGCCAAGTGTTTGCTGCTTTAATCTTCTTAAACGCTCTGTTATGATGTAATTCCTACTGTAACTCCCTGACATCCTGAATTATACAACATTTGCTTACATCGGACACTGATTTGCTGTAAAGGTTGTCAAACTTGCTGTGCAAGTACCTCCGTTTTTGCCTTCACGATTCTTTCATGTGTATGTTGTTTTTTTAATTTAAAAAGAATCTCTGTTCCCAAGTACCACTGGTGGAGCCTGCGTACCACCACTGTCACTCACACTACAGTTTGAAAATCCATGTATTACTGTATGACTCACATTTACATCATCTCTACCCAGCAGGGTGGGGGCAGTTTGGATGTGTGAGGCTCCAAGACGAGAGGCACCATGAGTGCGGAGTTGGATGCGCTGACTGTGGTCAACCAGCTGCGAGATCTTGCCGCAGACCCCCTTAACCGCAGAGCCATAGTTGAAGATCAGGGCTGTCTGCCAGGTCTCATCCTTTTCCTGGACCACCACAACCCTCAGGTGGTTTACTCTGCACTGTTGGTAAGTTTGTTTTTAGTCCAGTGTGTACATTTCTATATGGGTTGAACCAGAAGCTTTCCTTCTTTTTTTTAAGCCACAATTTGTTCATTAATGAATTGAGTATTTTATAGTTTTAGAAGAATAAAAAATGTAGCCGCAACGGGGCACAGCTAGTGTCTTATTGTGCCGCTCCCAAACCCGGAAAAATACAGAAGGGCATCCGGCGTAAAACTTTGCCAAACCAGAACATGCGAATCAGACAAATGACTTCCATACNTAAAACTTTGCCAAACCAGAACATGCGAATCAAACAAATGACTTCCATACCGGATCGGACGTGGCCCGGGTTAACAACGCCCGCCACCGGTGCTGTTCACCGACAGGGTGCCGGTGGAAACTGGATTACTGTTGGCCGAAGAAGGAGAGGAGGAAGGTGTGTCCGTAGGAGGAGAGAGTAGATGAATTTTAATTGTCTAGAACTAAGAGTTGGGACTTTGAATGTTGGAACTATGACAGGAAAAGGTAGAGAATTAGTTGCAGAGAAGGAAGGTAGACATATTGTGTGTCCAGGAGACCAGGTGGAATGGTAGCAAGGCTAGAAGCTTAGGAGCAGGGTTCAAGCTGTTCTATCATGGTGTAGATAGGAAGAGAAATGGAGTAGGGGTGATTTTGAAGGAGGAGTTTGCTAGCAACGTTCTGGAGGTAAAAAGAGTGTCAGATAGAGTGATGAGCCTGAAGCTAGAAATCGAAGGTGTGATGTTCAATGTGGTTAGTGGGTATGCTCCACAGGTAGGATGTAAGATGGAAGAGAAAGAGAAATTCTGGTCAGACATGGATGAAGTGATGCAGAACATCCCTAGAAGTGTGAGAGTTGTCATTGGTGCGGACTTCAATGGGCATGTTGGTGCAGGAAACAGAGATGATGAGGAGGTGATGGGCAAGTTTGGTATCCATGAGAGGAACGCTGAAGGACAGATGGTGGTCGACTTTGCAAAAAGGATGGAAATGGCTGTAGTGAATCCTTTCTTCCAGAAGATACAGGAACATAGGGTAACCTACAAGAGTGGAGGAAGGAGCACACAGGTAGACTACATCTTGTGTAGAAGGTGTAACCTGAAGGAGGTCAGTGACTGCAAAGCAGTGGTAGGTGGGAGTGTAGCCAGACAGCATAGGATGGTGGTGTGTAGGTTGACTCTAGTGGTGAGAAGGATGAAGAGGGTAAAGGCAGAGCAGAGGACAAAATGGTGGAAGCTGAAAAAGAAGGAGTGTTGCGTGACATTTAGGAAGGAGTTGAAAAAGGCTATTGGTGGCCAGGAAGTCCTTCCAGATAACTGGACAACTACAGCTACTGTGATCAGGGAGACAGGTAGGAGAGTACTTGGTGTGTCATCTGGAAGGAAAGTAGATAAGGAGACTTGGTGATGGAATGAGGAGGTGCAGGAGTGTATACAGAGTAAGAGGTTAGCTAAGAAGTGGGACACTGAGAGGAACGATGAGAGTAGACAGGAGTACAGAGAGATGCAGCGTAAGGTGAAAGTAAAGGTGGCAAAGGCCAAACAAGGGGCTTATGATGACTTGTATGCTAGATTGGACAGCAAGGATGGAGAGAAAGACCTATACAGGTTGGCAAGGCAGAGGACAGAGATGGGAAGGACGTGCAGCAGGTTAGGGTGATAAAGGATAGGGATGGAATTGTATTGACAGGTGCCAGTAGTGTCATGGGAAGATGGAAAGAGTACTTTGAAGAGTTGATGAATGAGGAAAATGAAAAAGAACATAGAGTAGAAGAGGTGACTGTTGTGGACCAGGAAGTAGCAAAGATTAGTAAGGAAGAAGTGAGGAGGGCATTGAAGAGGATGAAGAATGGAATGGCACTCGGTCCTGATGATATACCTGTGGAGGTATGGAAGTGTCTAGGAGATGTGGCATTAGAGTTCCTGACCGGGTTGTTTAACAAGATCTTAGATAATGAGAAGATGCCTAAGGAATGGAGGAGAAGTGTGCTGGTGCCTATCTTTAAGAACAACGGAGATGTGCAGAGTTGTGGCAACTACAGAGGAATAAAGCTGATGAGCCATACAATGAAGCTATGCTATGATGCAGTATTTGCTTTGAGGATGTTAATTGTGAAGTACACGGAAGGTCAGATGAAGCTGCATTGTGTTTTTGTAGATCTGGAGAAAGCTTATGACAGGGTGCCCAGAGAGGAACTGTGGTATTGTATGAGGAAGTCTGGAGTGGCAGAGAAGTATGTTAGAGCTGTGCAGGACATGTACGAGGACTGTAAGACAGTAGTGAGGTGTGCTGCAGGTGTGACAGAGGAGTTCCGAGTGAAGGTGGGACTACATCAGGGATCAGCTCTGAGCCCCTTCTTGTTTGCTATGGTGATGAACAGGCTGACGGACGAGGTTAGACAGGAATCTCCATGGACTATGATGTTTGCAGATGACATTGTGATATGTAGTGAGAGCAGGGAACAGATGGAGGAGAAGCTTGAGGGGTGGAGGTTTGCCCTGGAAAGGAGACAAATGAAGTTCACCCGCAGCAAGACGGAGTACATGTGTGTAAATGAGAGGGACCCAAGTGGAAAAGTGAGGTTACAGGGAAAAAAGATAAAGAAAGTGGAAGATTTTAAGTACTTAGGGTCAACAGTCCAGAGCAATGGAGAGTGTGGAAAAGAGGTGAAAAAGCGTGTGCAGGCAGGCTGGAATGGGTGGAGAAAAGTGTCGGGTGTGATGTGTGATAGAGTTTCAGCTAAAATGAAAGGAAAGGTGTACAAAACTGTGGTGAGACCAGCAATGTTGTTTGGTTTAGAGACAGTGCCGCTAAGGAAAAGACAGGAGGCAGAGCTGGAGGTAGCAGAGATGAAGATGCTGAGGTTCTCTTTGGGTGTGACCAGGATGGACAGGATCAGGAATGAGCACATCAGAGGGACAGCACATGTTAGAGGTTTTGGAGATAAAGTCAGAGAGGCCAGACTGAGGCCAAATATATTGGTAGAAGGATGCTGAGTTTTGAATTGCCAGGCAGGAGGCCTAGAGGAAGAACAAAGAGGAGCTTTATGGATGTAGTGAAAGAGGACATGGCGCAAGAGAAGAGGATACAGAAGAGTTAGATGGAGGCAACTGATTAGCTGTGGTGACCCCTAACGGGATAAGCCGAAAGGAAAAGAAGAAGAACATAGTATTCTAAAAACAATGTATGTATTTTTTCTTATTTTGTTATTGAATTATATTTTTTAAGTTAATCAAATAAAATATTGAATATTTTTGTATTTTAATTACATTTACTTAATTGTATGTTATTGAATTGCTTTTTTTGAAGGAAAACTAAACATTTTTTATGGTGAGTGTTTTTAAATGCTTTAAATTCTGACTAAGTACATTTACTTACCAAATGGTGATGCATTTTGCAACATTCATCTCATATGGGTTGTTTAAATCAATTTATCACTCTGCTTCTACAAAGCATCCTTATCTTTTTACTGCACGGCTTCATCTATTTTACAATAATATTGGCATTATGTCAAAGTGTAACCATGTAAATGAATAACAGTGTTAAACAAATAAATCTAAATAATAATTCCGAATCCTCGTGTATGTAATATACCTTTATGTATTTTATGTAATAACTGTGGCCTAAAAGAAGCATGTGAAGTGTAAACACAGAGCCATAGCCTGCACATTCCTGTTGCGTATGTAACTGTTAGAATGCTACACAAGTGAACTTGATTTTTGTGTCTCGTCACTGTGTGCATGTGTTTTTGTGTATTTGCAGGCCGTGCGCTACCTGGCCGAATGTCGAGCCAACAGGGAGAAGATGAAGAGCGAGTTGGGCATGATGCTGAGCTTGCAGAATGTCATGCAGAAGCAAGTCATTGCCATTACAACCTCTTACACACACACAATCCTATCATCAAATGTAATAAAGCAGACTTACACACTGTATTTCCGTCATTAACATTGACTTTGCATCCGTCCCAAGGAGTACGTCCCCCGGCGAGACCAAACTCCTGGCGTCAGAGATCTATGAGATTTTGCAGGCGGCCGGTAAAGAGGAGGCGGAACAAGCCGAAGCAGCCGCTGCTTCCTGCCGGCGTAAAGCTCAGTTCTTCCTGGGCTCAAACAACAAGCGGGCAAAGACCGTGGTGCTGCACATTGACGGATTGGACGACTCGGTAGGTGTTCGTATGGTCTACATTATGGAACACTTAAAGCATGTTAACTAATAATAACACAAAGCTTTGTCTCTAAATGTTTTATTTTAGTTATTTTACATTTTTTTACAATTCTATTTGGCTGTTTGTTTGGAAGTACTCAAAATTGTGTGATGGTTGTCAGGTGTGGCTTATGTGTGCTTTGTGTTGCCGTTTGGTCGATCTCAGACTCGCAGGAGCCTGTGTGAGGAGGCTTTGTTGAAGATCCGAGGAGTCATTAGCTTCACCTTCCAGATGGCCGTCAAGAGATGCGTTGTGAGAATTCGCTCCGACCTTAAAGCTGACGTAAGCACGCAGACAATATACTCTACCTAATACTCTTTATCTACAAACCGGTTTATTATGACGATGTCCAACACAATAATCAGCATATTGTTAATTTAACATTTTCAACCCGTGTTTTTCATCCAAGTTTTCTAACATTTCACATACTGTTGTCTTTTGTAGACAGTTGAAGTACTTTTTATGTGTGTACTCTGATAGGCATTGGGCACAGCAATCAACTCCACTAAAGTGATGAAAGCCCAACAGGTGGTGAAGACAGACGATGGAGGAGAGGTGAGTACCGATGCAGTACCAGTTAAGTCTTCATTTCAGTACATGTATTTTTTTTTCAATAGGAGGTCAAAAGATATAGTCATTTTGAAACACATTGGTTTAATTTGTAATGAGTTTGATTATTCACATTTATTCCTACTTTTTCAGGCACATGTTGAGTATTGTACATCTAAAATATTCTTTGATATAAAGTTTCTGAAAGAATCTTTTCAAAATGTAAGAGAACACTTGACAATGGCAAATATTTGCACACTTTTATGTGCCTATTTTAGTCAGAAAATACTCCTTTGACACATTAAAAAATCACTACCTTCAAATGCTGACTTTTTGACACATTTCTGTGTCATTTCCAGACTATATATATCAATAAAAGATTTCAACAAATACACTTTCACTTCAAATGGTCATTAGTTTTGCCTTTTTGACACTTTTGTGCTTTTTCCAGACAGAAAAAGTAACTCTTAAACACATTTTTGAATATAATAGTCATTTTTACATTTTGCTGTGCTTTTGTGCATTTTCCAGTCTGAAAATACCGTTTGAAGACAATTTTACAAAGAACACCCTTTCACTTCAAATGGTCGTTAATATTGGCTTTATGTACTAGCAGCAGTACCTTAGATGGCCAGCAGGTGTCACGCTTGGCTTCGCTTGGAATGGTTGAAATTCTCCTCTCCACATCTTTGCCCCAGCTGATCATGCCATTCCAAGAGGACTGTGAAGGGGCAGCGGCCGTGGAGGAGAACACCGACATCCCGGACTACCTGCCCGAGGAGGAGAGTCCTTCCCAGGAGCAGGACAAGGCGGTGACACGGATGGGCTCAGTCACCGACGGCATGGGCTGGCTCAACACGGCCGCCAACTTCCTGACTCGCTCCTTTTATTGGTGACAGCTCACCGGCTTTATACCTAACGCCACTACCGCAACCCTGAACTCAGCCCCTCCCTCTGGCCCAGTGCACGCAAACGGCGCCATCACATGTATGCAACAAGTGCTGGAGCGTGTGTCTATATATTGAGCGCAGAGACCGTATGCTAGGAATTTCCTGATAATTTTTGTTCATGGTTTTTGGTTGCTTTCCCAATATTTATCTTTCTTTTTAGGTTGATGATAATTTTCCTCCCTCCTTCAGTTCTTTTTCAGCATGCTTTAGTGCCAATTTTGCCTCTTGGCATGACTTCTGATATTTGTGTGCCTTTTCTCTCGACATTTCACTGTAAGTATTCTAATTTATTCATCATTGTGACTTCCTTCCACTATTTAGAGAGCTCAGAACACGCACGATGGGAGACGATGACGGTATGATTGACAGCTCAGACTTGCTCGCTTCTCTGTCCCACCCCGTAAACTAGCACCACCTAGTCTAGTGATCTAGCAGTGTCCTAAAATGCTATTATACCAATAAGGACAGTATGTACATTTTGTAAATGGTGACTGACTTTCCTACCCTCTGCAACTCTTGAAGGACAGCTTGTCTGATTCTTGCAAGTTACTCCGCAAAATGGGATTTCTGTTTCAGTGATACGCCAAGTGGTTGACAGTATCATGTGATGATGGTGGTGGCTATTATCTGATAGAGCAATATTTTTAAAAATAGGCTCAGTGACTTTTTTTAAATAAAATGTGTTACTATCATCAGTGTTAAATGTCACCATCAGTTTTCATTTGTTTCTGTAAAGGTGGACTATTTTTTTTCTTAGTCGCCGACCCGTGTGCCTCACTCATGTTAAGTTCCTCATGTAAGGCAGATGATGTACAGACTTTAACCAATGTAATATACTGTAACTTCTCATTCCCATGCGACTGAAATGATGATAAACTTCCAATTTAACATTGTGTTTGTTTACCCCCCCATTGCAGTGATGCTTGTACAATACAGGATATGGTCTCTTCTGATTCTATTCAGGAGTCGGGGCAGCTGCGTTTTGAACCAGCTGTGAAGAGATGCAATAACAAATAATCAGTAACAAATCAGTAAATGTCACACTTCTGTGATATTACCGATCCAGCCCTTTGTTTTTGTGCATGGGAGTTGAAAGACGAATCCTAAAGTAATGCCGAGGTTTCTTATTAATGTGCTGATGGACTTGAATCACCTCCTCCTCCATGGCAGCAGATGTACACATGTAGCGAAGCTGTGAAAACTTACATTAGCGAACAAGACGGAAATATGTGCTTATTACCCACCAGATATACAGAATAAGGTATATATACACCAGAAAAGAAGCACATTTTCCGGCTTATTATGGTCTTAATTTATACTTTATATATAATAATATTTTCGATTTTTGTTCCATGTTTTGTTCATCAGCACAATTCCGTTCACTGTGCTACAACGTATTTCCTGTTTACCTTCATGACCAATCGGAGGAGAGAGCAATATCACGTGGCTTTCCGCGCTGCTCTTTACGCCGTCGACACTAGAGGGCGTTAGCAAGTTAAGTGTGCATACAGTATCCCCTTCCCCCAGTCAGTAAGAGCAGGTCATGAAGGGAAAATATCAATTAAAAAATCTATTCAACTTTAGCATCATTTTCTAATGCTTTTTCTTATTGTTGTTCTTATTAGCGATACTGTAAAATTAAATTCCCGACCGGGGTAGCAATTATTATGTATGATTTATTTGATGGTGAAAATTCGGGGATGTTTATCAAAGTGAAGACAACAACTTAACACCCCCTCTGTTCCCTGAGTAGATGGTACGATCCTGCCCCTCCCCCTCCATCCCACCACCTTGCATTGAATGAATGAATGAGAGCACAGCACAGAGTCACATTGGGATGCCAGCAGCGACTCTGCAGCAACACATTCTTCTACTTCACTTCCACCTTTAAGTCCAGTTAACGCTGGTTAAGCCCAACTGGGGGGCCACCACGCATTCCAGTGCTTGGCCGTGCATCATAACCCCTTCTCATTACAGTTTTGTGTTGCTGTTTTTTAGTCTTGGGGGATGAAGTTGCTTCTGCTGTTGTTGCTGATGGAGCAAACGGCTTCCCAGCAGAGAGGTGAGACACACACACACATTATCATTAGCAGGCAAACTAAATGTGTGCACATTGGTGTATTACAATAGATGCAGTACTAGTCAAAAGTTTAGACACACTTTCTCATTCAACAGCATGAGAAAGTGTGTCAAAACTTTTGACTTAATCTATTTACATTTAGGTAATAAATGTGACACTAAGTTAAAATGCTATTTCCGTTTGTAGCATTTCAATATTTGTGTAATAATCAATATTCTAGCAAATTTGAATATATAATGTATGGTACCAGTAAACGACCAGTCCAGGGTGTACCCCCCCTCCCGCCCAAAGTCAGCTGGGATAGGCTCCAGCATACCCGCGATTCTAATGAGGATAAGCGGTATCAAAATGGACGGATGGATGGTACCAGTAGAACGTTTAGACAAACTTTCCCATTCAAATGCATGAGAAAGTGTGCCTAAACCTGAGCTTTGAAAAACTACTCAAATATTCAACTTTTCTGGCGTTTTATTCAAGTTAAACTAAAAAGTAGCATCATTTATGCAAGTTACCTTGATACTTATTGCTTCAAGTCTCAAAAGAGGTGGTTTTAATAATGCCACATATTCATAAATTAAAGTGCACTAATAAAATTAAACATTATTAGGCTTACAGTGCAATCGTAATAGAAAAGAAGACCATAAAATGACATATGCAATAGTTTCTGTGTGTGTGTGTTTAAAAGTATTTGTATTTATATACTTTATACAAAACCTACCTGAGTTTATAGTGTACAAGCACACCAAAAACTATCCATTTATAGTGAAATGTTTTACTTTCCATCTGAAATTATTACACGTTACCATGAAGTCCTGTAAATTGGTATGTTAAATGAATAGTGGGGAAAAATAAGTTGTGACTGCAAGTCAACGCGTTTTCCGTTGTGCGTCCTTGACATGGAACACAACATCACTGCTGTTTTGTCTTTCTCCGATGTGATGTCAGGCAATATATCACTAAATAATAATATCATAATCATTGCTCACAGCCACTAAGGGGCATCATTGGGTGTGTTGAAAACAGTATGCATGCTGAACTGCTCCCAAACCGCTGCACACAAAAGGGTGGACATTTGTCATTACATGCACCCCAACTTTGTCACACGTGCTATTATTTTTCCGACAAATACATCTTATTGCACATATGCTCACATGCTTGCCAATGCATTATAACCACAACCCATAGGGGGCGCCACAAATACCATCTGCAATCATTGCGGTCAGTGTCCTAAACTATTAAGTTGAAGTATTTTTCAAACACAAGGGGTTTGGACACAAGGGGTGTCCAAACTCTAGCCTGGGGGCCGTTTGTGTCCCACAGCTGTTCAAGGCCAAAAGGTTTAAAATCCCTTGTGGACGGGGCCTAACTCAAGAGTATGTCCGGCGCTTGGTGGTCACTACTAACAAGAAGTATCAACAGGAAGCTCTCAGAGACGTGTCCTCACCTGTGCAGCTTTGCTATGGGGGGGGGGGGGGGGTGCAAAACGAGAAGCAACAACCGCATGATGTGCACCAGCTAAAAAAGTCATCAAATTACATTTTTGAACTTTGAAGGACACCTGGATGACTCCAGCCTGTGATACAAAGTGTTTGTGAATGTGTGTGTTTGTTGGGGGGGGGGGGGCTGTCACACACACAATGTGTGGCATGCTGGGAAACACACAAAGTGTCTGTGTGTGTGATAATTAGTGTTAACAATCACACTCCACCTCTTTTCCTACCCCCTACACACACACACTCAGATGAAAACAAAAGCAGCCCCCTCCCAAGGCTCCAGACTCCTGAATACATCTGTGTGTGTCTGCGTCTGTGTGTGTGAGACCACCCAGATGCTATCACACCTTCACAGCTGTGCCCACAAGACACCGTTGTCCCTCTGAAAATGTTCATTAACAAAACATTTTTGACTACGGATTTCTTTTTCTACAATTGAATCAAGAGTTTAGGTTAGAAAAGCCTTGTAGATATAAACAAGGACATGCCATGGTACATTCAATTGGTGGCGCCCCCTATTGGTTGTGCTCAAAATGCCTTTCAAAGAAGATCCTTGTAGGTATGCAAAAATGAGGAAATGTGATGGTAAATTAAATTTGTGGAGCCCCCTGCTCAGAACACTTTTAAGACGTGCTGATATTTATGTAATACATATATCCACACAGTTTTAGAATCATAAGACAAATTGTCAGTGACTTATGGACAATTCGTTAAGTGCCCCTGCAAAGACATTTTGGTTGATGGCGGCCATGTTTTCCAACTAAACTTGCTCCAATTTTGTCCTTTTTGCTGTCAAAATTCACCTGCAGTTCGTGTTATTACCATTGGGAGAAACAGCCAGCCTAATAAATCAATAAATAACACAATAAAAATACATTAAGTGGAAATAGGTGCGCTATACCTACGCTAGCTTGCTTGCTAAGTGCCAGCTCTTTGTGTTCCAGGTTTGTTCCCAGCCATTTTGAACTTGGCCAGTAATGCCGAGATCTCGAGCAACGCCACGTGTGGAGACCCGCAACCGGAAGTTTATTGCAAGCTGGTGGAACACGTCCCGGGGCGATTAATCAAGAACCCTCACTGTCCAAAATGTGACGCCAACTCCATTCTGTCCAAAGGTACGTCAGAAGTCAGCACAGTGTGGTGTCTGATAATACTGATTGTCTACTTTGTCCAGAACGTCATCCCATCACCAACGCCATCGATGGGACCAATCGATGGTGGCAGAGTCCCAGTATCAAGAATGGACGGCAGTTTCATTGGGTCACCATTACCCTAGATTTGAAACAGGTGACATCTCGTCTCCAACAACAACAACAAGATAGCTAGCATGTTAGCGCTGACTGAGGCCATGTTTGTTTTCATGAGTCACGTGTTTGGGTTCTCTGTGCAGATTTTTCAGGTGGCTTACATCATCATTAAGGCTGCCAACTCTCCTCGACCAGGTCAGTCTTGTCACATTATTTATTACTGATTGATAATGTTAAATGGGTATGTATACAGGGTAAGTACATAAACATCACATGGTTCATTGACCAGACGCATGTTAATTTATGCTGGAATCGTCTCCTTAGGTAACTGGATTCTGGAGCGGTCCCTGGATGGCGTGAGCTTCGATCCATGGCAGTTTTACGCCATCAGCGACTCAGAATGTCTGTCACGTTACAACATTACGCCAAGACTCGGACCTCCGACGTACAAAGGAGACACGGAAGTCATCTGCACGTCATACTACTCCAGGCTGGAGCCTCTGGAGCACGGAGAGGTGAGGCCGTCGACAAGCTGTTATTATTATTATTATTATTATTATAGCTGTCCTGTTCTAATCTTCAACCCCGCCCTCTCGTTGTTAGATTCACACGTCACTGATTAACAGTCGACCCGGAGCGGACGAGCTGACCTCAGAACTCTTGAACTTCACCTCAGCTCGCTTCATCAGACTTCGCCTGCAGCGGATCAGGACGCTCAACGCCGACCTGATGACGCTGAGCCTGCGAGACCCGCGAGAAGTCGACCCCATTGTGACCCGTCGGGTATGACGGCGGCCACTTTTGGTCACGTGACTCACTACCTGGTGTGTGAAACATTGTGTGTTTTCTTTATAGTATTATTACTCCGTCAAAGACATCTCTGTGGGGGGGATGTGTATCTGCTATGGCCACGCCCAAAGCTGTCCACTGGACCCTGTTACCAAAGTAACACTACATACCCATCCACACCTGTTCATACCAAATACACATATAACTCATATATACTGTAAATACGTGTGTGTGTGTGTAGAAACTACATTGTGTATGTGAGCACAACACCTGTGGAGAGAGCTGCAACCACTGTTGCCCAAGTTACCATCAGCAACCATGGCAACCAGGGACCGTCACTGATGGAAACACATGCGAAAGTAAGTGTTCCATCCTATCAATCTACAATATGCCTTTATGGAGGACAAAGAACCTGTATGTTATATGACAAGTATATTATTATATGACTCTGCTGCTTTTTAGGAATATATTGCAAAAACACCAGTGGAAGATCTTTTGTATGACAGGAGTGATTTGCTTTTTTATTAATGGACTGCAAACGTGTCAGTTGAAGATATTATGTATAACTGGAGTGCTTTGTTTTTAGGAATCTACTGCAAAAACCCTAATTAAAGATCTCCAGGACAGGAGCGCACTGGTTTTAAGGACTTACTCTAAGAAACGCTAGTCAAAGATCCTCAATGTGACAGGAGTTTACTGTTGTTAGTAATCTACCTCATATACAAACATTCTTTGTATGACAAAAATTCTGCTGTTTTTAGTAATCTACTGCTAGTCCAAGAGCTTATGCTACAGGAGTGATTTTCTGTTTTTAAGAATTTACTTTAAAACGCTACTCAAAGATGCTCCATGACAGAAGCCTTCTGCTGTTTTTATGAATTTACTGCAAAAATGCATCTTGTGACAGCAACACTCAATTTTTAAGGACATACTACAATAACCACAAGCCAAATATCTTCTGTATGGCAGGAGAGAGCTGCTATTTTTAGGAATCTACTGCAATAACACCAATTAAAGCTCCTCAATATTACAGGTGTGATCTGGTATTTTCAGTAAGCTACTGCTAAAAGTTCTAGTCAAAGATACTCTACATGACAGGAGTGCTCTGCTGTTTTTAGGAATTTACAGAAATTACATTAATCAAAGATATTTTCTATGACAGGTGTGCTTTGCTGATTCTAGGAATCTATTGCTAGAAGATTAGTCAAAGATCCTCTATATCATAGGAGTGATCTGCTGTTTTTGTAATCTACTGCAAGCGCTGGTCAAAGATCTTCTATACGACTGAAGTGCTCTACCGTTTTTAGGATGCTTCTGCAATAACACTTATAAATTATAAAAAATAATCTCCATGACAGGAGTGCTGGGCTGTTTTTATGGAAATCCTGTCATAACTGTCAGTGGAAGATCATATGTATGACAGGAGTAATGTTTTTACTCTGCTGTTTTTAGTAATGTACTGGAAAAACACTGGGCTTTTTTTTGGGAGGGGCGGGGTTATGAATCTGCTGGATTAACGTCAGTCTGTGTATTGGCCTGCGGGCCACCAGTTGAGTAGGTACACCGTCCTCTATCTTGGTGTGTGTTTCCCAGAGTGCAACTGTCACAACAAAGCCAGCGACTGTTACTACAATCAAACGGTGGCTGATCTCAGGCTGAGTTTGAACACCCATGGCGTCCGACGAGGAGGCGGAGTTTGTGTCGACTGCCGGCAGAACACAGCTGGTATCAACTGTGAGACCTGCGCTGGCGGGTATTACAGACCGGGCCAGGTAGACAACACAGCAGGATAAAAACACAACGTGAAGTGGTGGTGATCACTCATGAGGTGTGTGTGTGTGTGTGTGTGTGCGCGTGTGTGTGCGTGTGTAGGTTTCGCCTTATGCTGACTCTCCTTGTGTGGATTGTGATTGTGATCTGAGAGGAGCAGAGTCTTCCATCTGCAGGAGAGATGATACTTGGCCAGGTGACTTTTAGAATTTATGTATCACGTGCTTTATTTATTTATTTTTTATTAATATGTGTGTGTACATGCAGGTATTAGTGCGGGCCAGTGTGTGTGCAAAGAAGGTTTCACAGGCCGGCGATGTGACCACTGTGCTTTTGGTTTTCGGGATTTCCCTCTTTGCTCGCGCTGCAAGTGCAACCTCGCCGGCAGCCTCAACAGAGACCCGTGCGATGACTGCGTTTGCAAGGTATGACTAGATCACCCCTCGCCTTGATCGGGATGTCGTTTTCAGCTTTCCTTTCTCCTCAGACTAACGTGATGGGAGTTCATTGCGACCTGTGTAAAGCTGGGTTCTACAACCTGCAGGACGCCGACCCTCTGGGCTGCACCGACTGCTTCTGTTTTGGCGTGTCGGACGTCTGTGAAAGCTCCACTTGGTCTACAGCGCAGGTAATGTACACACAAAAACTCATTTTTGGCCCTGGCCGCAAGGGTGGTACTGGTACTGCATCCAATGAAACTTTCCCCTATTATGATGTTTTTATGACATTTTTTGTTTTGTCAAAAGTCTGCATGTTGCTCTAAAAAAGAATATTGCATTTTTTAACTGCTAGCTGACTGGACTTCCTTGCATACCATTATCTTGGTATTAGCATCATGACTCCTCCTCTGTTGTTTGCAAACTTGCCAACAACCTTTGAGCCACTTTTTCACCTTTTTAAAGAGTGCATATGTGGGAGTGCCTGTTGGTTGGCACGTAGAAATCTCTCCACCCCGAATGTAAGGCAACCCGTTTTTTCCAGGTGGGTCAATACGGAACTTCGTACGTCTTTTGTGCAATATTGGACAAAATAGCGAGATGACAGTGCACAACAGCCTGCTGATAAATGTACCATATAATTGTTGAATTGTTATGCAATTTTTTAGCTGATTTATTTCTTTCTTATTTAAACAAATATAATCATACAAAATGTAGTTACAGTAATCCCTCATTTATAGCGGTTAATTGGTTCCAGACCTGACTGTGTTAAATTAATTTTTTGCGATAAAGGTCCCAATGTAAATAAATGTAATGATTTCGTAGTTAGAGCATTGAAAACCTGTTTATGACGTCATAAATACTGTTTTTAACATTATTAGAGCACCGTGGACATCAAATAACACCCCTATAGTCATCTTTACAATGCTATTATTCATTGCTTAGACCAAATAGCAACTATTACGCTACAGGGTATCGGGACGTCCGCTAGCTAGAGAGCCAGTTAGCCTCGTATTGATTTCTATTAAGCCAAATACTTACCACTTTCACACGGAATGGGAGGAGAACTTTTTTCACTCTTACCATGTCAGACATGCCATAGCTGACTTCCTGCAGTGTTAAGGTAATGTAAAATAGGTAAGGTCTCAATGTTTAGTACTGCCACCTTGTGACCAGAATACTGCATATCACTAGTATTTCATTATGTTTTGATGAATATTAGAGCATAGTCTACCACAAAACATCATTTATTAATTTACTAATTTCTGAAATCCCTGTGATATAGCAAGAGAGCGATAATGGAAACACAATACTGCGAGGGTTGACTGTATTTTATTTATATTGGTGTTTCATGATGTATTTTTTCACAATATGTTTTTTCTAGTATATTGACATATGTAGTCAAAATATGGCGGTAATGTTGCATGTGTTTTGCAGGTGGTCTCAACAGACGCTTGGCTCCGCCCCCTCCACAAATATCCCGCCATCCTCGGCAACGAGCTACCCGCTTCCAGCAGCAATACCTCCACTGGATCAATCAGCAGCCCACAAGAGCTCTCATGGGTGGCACCTGAAAGTTTCCTTGGCAACAAGGTGCGAAGCTTGTCTGTTTGACTGTCTATCCATCTGTCCTATATCCTCCTAATGTTGTTTCCCTCTCAGCTGTCATCCTACGGAGGTTTCCTAAACTTTTCCATAGTCTATCGTGGCCCATTGGAGGACCATTTAATCACCGCTCACACTGACGTCATCATTGAGGTATTAAAAGCACACACATGGCGCCCTTCAGGACTGCAGAAAGTATGGTGAGCATCGTCTGCTTCGCAGGGAAACAGGCAGGCGCTTCACCTCTCGCCTTCTCGCGTCCTCTCCCTCTCGCCATCAGCCGAGCACTCCGTCACCGTAGCAATGCTCCCGAAGGAGTTTGTCATCGAGCAAACGGGTGTCCAGGTTACCCGCGACGACCTGCTGTTGGTGTTTGCGGAATTGACTTCGCTGAGGGTCCGAGTTCACCTGAACGCCTCTGCCAGTGGAGAAATGCAGTGAGGACGCAGTAATCTAAATACTTACTTGTAACATTTCTACATTATGTCAAAGTGGATGTTTTCTGTTCAGACTCGTCTTCGTTTCTCTGGATGTAGCCAACTCGCAATCTCCATCCGGCGTTCAGGCGGTTGCCATGGAGTCGTGTGAATGTCCCTGGGGTTACAGTGGTACTTCCTGTGAGGTTAGCAGGACACCTTCTTTAATTGGACATTCTTTTGTGCCACCTCGTTGTGAGTGTCCCTTTGGCTGTCTAGTTGTGCCTTCCAGGTTTTTACAGGGTGGGCGGAGTTTTGTTCGGAGGAAACTGTATGCAGTGCGAATGTAATGACCACTCCTCCGAGTGTGACGTCAATGGCGTCTGTCTGGTGGGTTTGGACACCCATCGAAAAGTCAAATCGCAGTCACATTGGTGTTAACATATCATTGTTGTTGGCCTTTCAGGGTTGTAGACACAACACGACTGGTCCTCACTGTGATCACTGTCTCCCCGGCTTTTATGGTGACGCAGCAGAGGGTTCCGCGGACGACTGTCGACGGTGTCCATGTCCTCTGACAGAGGTGTCCAACAGGTTGGTCCCCATGCAGCACTAACTACATAACGAAAAACTGTTCGTATTAGCCCCACATCTCCGGTCATAACGCTGGGCCCAGTTTGAAAACTACTGACATAACGGAACATTAAATCACCAAAATTGCTTGGTTGGGTTTCAGTTTCAGTCCAACATGTGCGATGGACATTTTTGGACATGTGACATGTGACCAGTGTATGGAGGGATACACCGGGACCAACTGCCAGAAGTAAGGATGTCTAATTTTCTAGCCATTCACTACAGCAGTGTTTTTCAACCATTTTTGAGCCAAGGCACACTTTTTTCATTCCAAAAATCCCAAGCCACAGTATCAGCAGAAAATGTAAACAATAATCTCTGTAGCCTGAAACAATATAAAGTCAATATAAAGTGTTGCCACCTACTGCTATTTATCGTAGTACACGATTACTCTGCCAATCATTGGACAGCACAGACATTCAGCAAAGACACATTATTGGCGGACTCATTTTCAAAAATATTTATACACCAATTAGGTGAAAGTGGATGATTTCCCACGGCACACCAGACACTACGCCACGGCACAGTAGTGGGCCACGACACAGCGGTTGAAAAACACTGCACTACAGTATTCATGCTGACTTAACACTAGTACAATATTGGTTCTGTTACTGCTGTCGTGTTCTACTAATATACTACCATGTAGTCAAAGGGTATAACCGGGTTTTTTTCCTTTCTACTTTCTCATGCACTCCAAATCATTCTTAAAGTTGAATCCATAAATTGCTTTACCTTTCCATCTACCTTGTTTGTGTCTTCTAGGTGTTCCAGCGGTTTCTACGGTAATCCCCAGGTAGTAGGCGGAACTTGTGTCCGCTGTGAATGCAACCAAAACGTTGACATCAGTGAGGTAGGACACTGCGACGGCGTCACCGGGGAGTGTCTGCGTTGTCGCGGCAACACAGGCGGGAGACACTGTGAGACCTGTGCGGTCGGTTTCTATGGTGACGCGGTACATGAGAAAAATTGCCAAGGTGAGATGTGTGTGTGCTTTATTACAAAGGAATGTTGATCTTTCCAAATCCAGATTAGTTTTGACCTTTGGTATCTTAGATTAGCTGTCACATGCTGGATCTTATAGCCGCTTTTCACAGAGATCTATTCACTTTCACAATTTATAGTTTCTCCCCTATCACCTAAAGTCATTTAAATTGTGTGTTTGTTTTGCAGATTGCAACTGCACCGTCAGTGGCTCATTGTCAAGCGTTTGTGATGCCACAACTGGTCAGTGCCTCTGTCGGGAGAACGTGACTGGACGGACATGCGACCGCTGCCAGGTTTGGCACCATCCCTCGTCCTCTTTTTCCACCTGTCTATGTCCCAGTTCATAACATTTGCGGTCTTTCCTCCAGTCGGGATTCTTCGGGCTGCAGATTGGGCAGGGCTGCGTCGCATGTAAATGCAACAAGTCTGGGTCTCTAGCTGAGTCATGTGACGACAACGGGAGGTGCCGATGTGTGGACGGCGTTGACGGGGACAAGTGTGACCGGTGTGGCCGTGGGTATTTTGGTTTCCATACCACTGGCTGCACAGGTGATGAAACAGGCTCATGTGTCATCTTCTACCTCTTCTGACTGTTCCACTCATCTGTAACTCTTCTCCCAGCATGCAACTGCAACCACACGGGTGGTAACTGCCATCATGAGACCGGGGAGTGCATTTGCCCCGCCCACACCAAAGGAGATACTTGTGAAAAGTGTGAGGCGGGATACTGGGGTCACAGTCTAGTTGGAGGCTGCAAGGTACACTAAGACACACTTGAGCTTCTTCCGCACAGGGATCCTGTACAGTAGACATGCTCTTATGCACTGTATCTGACACTTGCTGGACAGCGACCATTACTTTCAACAGAACAAAAGTGAGTCTCAGGCTTGCTTGTGAGAAAGGCACTATTACAGTAAATGGTCTACAAAGGCAAATAGCAGTAATCATCTGAGTCTCCATTTCCACTGTGTCAAAAAGCATTGGCATCAACAGCTGTGGTTGTAGGCAACCTCCTGATATAGTTATTATTAATGCCACAAAATGGCAATATCTGCACCTGAAGTACCGTGAGCGGTCACTTGCCGTAATGTTTACAGTAAACTCATGAGCGCTATTAATGTTGACCAAGCAGTCTGCTCCTCATCGTTAGTACAACATTGGTTCTGTTGTGCAAAATACTTACTTAATAAATAACCTCGTGGTCAAAGAAAGCTACATTTTCCTTCTCATGCATGCAAAAATAATAAGTACAGTCACACACGAGCATTTCCTTCTTTTTAGGCATGCAGCTGCAGTGCAGAAGGTAGCTCCGCCCCTCAGTGCGATCTAGCCAGTGGTCAGTGTCCGTGCAAAGAGGGTTACTCTGGCAAGTCATGTGACCAGTGCGCACCAGGTCACTATGGTTACCCAGCTTGCTCGCTGTGTGGCTGTGACACGGCCGGAACACAAAAAGACATGTGCAACGCGACGCTCGGAGTGTGTGACTGTCGACACACAGGAGAGTGTGTATGCAAGGTAGAACCAACAATAAAAAATGATGGTGTTTGCAACATGTTGTGTGACGCATGCTTTCATCTGTTAAGGTGGCCGTAGCGGGACGACACTGCGAGGAGTGCATTTTGGGGTTCTTTGGTCTGTCGTCGGAGAATCCAGACGGCTGCGCTCAATGTTTCTGTTCTGGACTCAGTCAGGACTGCGAGGAGCGGGGCGGCCTCACCAGACATCTTGTAAGTATCTTAGCACAAGATGATCCAATAATTAATCAATTAACTTCATTTTGTGTTACTTCACAGATCACGCTGGGTCGCTCTCCCGCTCTGCTGCCATTGGTCAGCCAGTCTCACCTGCATGGCGTCACATCAGGAGTCTACCGGCAGGGCGGCGACATGCTCCTCGACACTCGCCAGCTCAACTCCAGCGCACTGTCAGGTCCTCTCTACTGGAGGCTGCCCCCCCAGTTTGAAGGCAACCAGGTAATGCTGCCTTCAGTCTGAACTGAAGGGTTTATTTCCCCCAACTTACATGCTCTTGTGTTAGATGTTGTCGTACGGTGGCGTGCTCTCCTATGTGGTGACTTTCTACGCGGAGGACGCTCAAGGGCTGACCAATGATGAGCCTCAAGTTCTGATGAGGGGGGGCACCATGAGGAAGCTGGTCATCTACTCAGACATGGCTGCCCCTGACAATGGCGTCCCCACCCAGCATGACTTGAGGCTGACCGAGGTACTGCAAGACTTTGTTGGTGCTGTTGCCTTAGTTACAAGATGATGCTAACCTGTGTGTGTGTGTGGCAGCACAAGTGGAAGTATTTCAACTCCGTATCTGAGAAGGCGGTGAGTCACAGCGACTTCCTGTCCGTGCTGAGCGACTTGCAGTACGTCATCATCAAGGCCTCCTATGGAACGAAACTGCAGCAGAGCAGGTGACCACCTGTAATTAAAGCTGATTTGCTTCCAGTCTTGAGCGCTTATAATGTTACTTTTTAAAGGATTTCCAACATTACCATGGAGACAGCAGCAGAAGAACAGGAGGTGGACGGCCCAGTGGCTAGAATGATCGAGTCGTGTGTGTGTCCACTGGGTTATACCGGAATGTCTTGTCAGGTAGCGTCACGTGAATGCATCACCATCACCAAGCTTCCACGTGATCACGATGTTCATATCGGCCCACCATGTAGGAATGTGCGACAGGTTTTTTCCGCCAGCCGCTGTCAGAGTTGTCGCCTCAGGCACAAAAGACCCTCTTTGTGCAACCGTGTGTCCCGTGTCGATGCAACAACCACAGCAGCAGCTGCAACGCGGAGACTGGCGACTGTCAGGTAAAAGGAACATGTCACACATGGAGCACAGAAGAGCGGTGATGACGTCAGACTGTTTGTCACACAGGAGTGCCAACATCACACCAGTGGGCGGAGCTGTCATCTGTGTGCACAGGGGTATTATGGGATTGTCGGCGGCTCCATTAATGACTGCTCGCTGTGTGCCTGCCCTCTACTGGACAACAAGTGAGGCTCTTTTTATCTTTATTACTAATTTTTCAGACATGTCCGAACACACCATTCTGTGTGTCGGTAGCTTTAATGCTAATGAGCCGTGTCTCCAAGAAGCTCTGCTGTATTGTCCAACGTAATAGATACAACAGCATAACATTAAGGAGTGGGACAGCGTGGCAGAAATGGTAGCAACTGTAGCTACATGTGCTGCAGTGCTAACACTAAAGTCACATTACAATGGCAACATTATGGTAGTTTTTGCCTATTCGTGTAAGAAAAACAAAATTGTCAAACTTACTCCTCCCTTGTTTGTATCTGACTGGTGGATAATTGGCAGAGATGTATTTTAAGATGTGTAGCAAAGCCTTTTTTATCACCCAAACCAACCTAATCATGTATAGTTATAAATGTTATTTATTATTATGATGCATTATTGTACTACAAATTTGAAGTTAATCCTTCCGTATTTATTTATGTATTATTCTTATGCTATTTTCTTATGTTTCCTGTCTTGCATTGGTTGTTTTACTTTGTGATTAGGTGATTAAGTTTAGTATGATATTTTTGAAGAGAAGCTCAAAACATGAATTTCTCTTTCTCAAAATATCTGTATTTGAGAAAGTGAGGTAGCCAGGTTCAAGTGACACATAATACTTTTTGAACGTCATTAAAAAAGTCAATTTTGCGTACCTGTGTGTAGTTTTAGTCCCACCTGTGTGTCCGAGGGAATGCTCGGAGACTTCCGCTGCACTTCTTGTCTGACAGGGTATGAGGGGCGCTACTGTGAGCGGTAAGTCCTACCTGCAACAATTCAAACATAATCACATTGCCATCCACTGGTCATGCGAGGACCCTGTTTGTTCTGCAGATGCTCGCTGGGTTACTACGGTAACCCTTCATTGCCAGGTGGGTCGTGCACACTATGCAGCTGCAGCGAGTGGGGGTCTCTGCATCCTCTGTGTGACCCACTGAGCGGACAGTGCGTATGCAAAGCTGGGGTTAAAGGTCAAACATGTGGCCAGTGTGTCGAGCGCCATGTCCCGGAGGGAGGAGAGTGCATGTGTGAGTGTTGAGGACGCACACAAACAAGTACGCACAAATCACCAAATGAAATGTTTTTGCATGTCCTGCCTCTTTTAGCGTGCGATGACGACTGTACTGGGATCCTGCTGGACGACTTGGACAAGCTGCAAGAGCACTTCAGCACCATCAACATGAGCAGCATTGCCATGGCACCCTACCGCCAGCTGGTGGCGCTGGAGAATCGCACCATAGACATGCGGGTAGATCACAGCGTTTGCAACTGTGTGATCGAAAATGTGCTAAACTGGACTTTCCTGCTGTCAGGTGATGTTTTTAGAGCGGGTTTCCATGGAGATGCGACTGTCCAGAATGCAAGAAGATGCCGTTTACCTGACCTCTGACCTCAGTGATCTGATAGAGCGAGTACGCACAGACCCTATCATTAAATGACAACATGCCGATTAAGATTGAAATATACCTATTCCTGTTCTCTAACTGCCTAGGCCGCAAGTCTGTCGAATGACAGTGAGGAAGTGCGCGTGTCCACCAATGACCACCTCGCACACGGGGCTCGTCTGCTGGAAAACATTAACAAGATTCAAGGCAAGATTGAAGGTAAACAGCATAAAAAGGCTGCCATTCTGACTTCGCAAGCAGAAGTTGAACACTTGTGATTTGTGCAGCACTCCAGAGGGAGGCTGAGCTACTGAACCAGACTGCAGACAAAGCGCTGGAAGCAGCCAATCACACATGCGTACTGGACGACATGGCCTCCATGTTGGAAAGCATGAGAGCCATCAATCTAACGATGGCCATCAGCACAATCAGTCAGGAGCTCAGGTATGTTTTCAATCATATTCCAATCATTATTGATTCCCAACTGACCGCTCTCTTCATCTCTGCCCTCAGTCTCTCTGAGTCTCTTATCCACTTGCTCCAGGTTGACTTCCTCTCCAGCGCAGAGGATGCCGCCAGCAGACTCCGCCCCCTTACTGCCAATCTCACTGCTCACTTGGAAAAGCTTCAAGAAGCGCAAACACACATGGAAAAGGCCACACAACGAAACAATCAAACAAACATGCTGCTGGACAACACAAACGCTCTTCTCAGCCGCTATCAGGTGAACATGCAAACACTTGAATACTTCAGACGTACTAGCCAGCATAGCTCTATGTGAGCTACAGTGCTAACATTACACTTTTAATAGCAGAATCATGCTAGGTTAGCATTTCCGAGGAAGGTAAACAATCAACTTACAGCTCGCACTTCTGTAGCTGACCGACTAATAACTGGCTTGATGTGTAGCAAAGCCTGCTTTTTACAAAGTGGTCATGAAAACCATCACAATGCCTCTTTTGTCAGTGTACGTGTAAACAACTGAGGAAGATGATGGGTTTTTCTGCATGTACAAGGACTTTCAAACATTTTCAATATTGCGTACTATATGTGCTTGTGCGTGTTAGGCAGCACACCAAAACGTCAGTGTTGCGTGTATGTGCGTGGAGGACATGATGGACGACAGCCAGCTGCTGCTGAGTGACATCGTCAACCTGATGGAGGAGTTGACCAACATCACTGTGGTAAGACAAACACCTTCTGATTTTATTTGTATTTTGTTATTACTGTAGCTATTATGTTTTAATAATTTGTGTTATCATTTATATAAGAAATTATACATACCTAATATTTGTTATTATTTAGTGTAGTAATTTGTTATGTTTGTAGTTATTTTGTGTGTTTATTTTTTTAATGCATGTGAGAAGCAGGTCGATGTGCTGGGAGATGACATGGATCAATGGCGCCCTCTGCTGAGGAAGAAAGTGGAGTCCCTCGTTGTCGGATTGAAGATGACAGATTCACTGGAGAGTGTTTACCGGGCAGAGAGACACGCCCACTGGCTTCAAAGCCACGCCCACTCTCTGCACAGGTTTGTTACTTGTCTATACTTAAAGAACTTTTTTCCCTCCATTTTTGTTTAATTTTTTGTCTATATTAGCTCTCTGTCGTCGGTGTGTAACTTCTCCCAAAATGGCAGCCGATTGGTTCCTCTTGATGTTGAGGTCACCGACCTTGTCAACAAGGCCTCGCAGGTCGCGTCTGAGGCTCACCGCTTTGCTGACCTCGCTCTCAATTTGGTATGTTGGGCCTGTCCACGAACCAGGTGTCCTGATTGGTCAAGATGAGTTAAATTTGATTCTGTTTGTGTGTTTTAGGCCAGCCAGTCAGAGCAGCCGCTATCAGTGGAGGGCGGGGCCAGGCTGAGCAATGTCTCTGTCCTGCTCGAGGAGAGTCATGTGATCAACAAGACATCCGAAGGTCTGTCTGACAAAAAGTCTTTCCATGTAAATTTCCAACTTAAAGACAACCTGCATTCCAGATTTGAAGCTGAAGGTCTCCATGGCAACCGTGAGACAGCAGATGCTCAGCGACCTTCTACAAAACAAGAGCGTCCTCCTCCATCAGCCAATGAGGCAGCTGCAGAGCCTCTCTAACGGTGAGACAAGTGAGACTTGGACGGACTGACTTGGATGCTGACTCGACGTCTGTGTTTAGGATCATTGCAGGCACAGGAAGCACAATTGCAGGCCACACTTGCTAGCTCCAGCCTTCAGGAGGCGCTGCAGCACTTGCAAGCCCTCAGACTGAAGCTGCAGGATTCTTCTTCTATGGTGGAGAAAACCAACATGAACGTGGCGGAGACACACCGGCTGATGACGCATACGCGCGACGCAGGTTGGTAGACAGGAATAGACGCGCCGTCTCGCAGATGTTAATGTTGTCCTTTTAGCCGACGAGGTGCAGCGTAAACTGGAGGAAGCGGAGCATCGCACGCAGAGTTTGAGCGACAGAATAAAGCCCCTGAGCATGCTTGGAGAAAGCCTAAGCAGGAATCTGTCTGACATTAGAGAGCTCATCGATCAGGCCAGGAGACAAGCAGCGTCGGTACGTCGTTCAGTCAATCATGGTGATGCAGAGGGACCACCACACTCTAGCAATGATGCTGTGATGTCATCAGATTAAGGTGGCGGTGCAGACCGATGGAGACTGCGTCCGATCATACCGACCTGAAATCCAATCAAGCAACTTCAACACCTTGACTTTGACCTTGAAGACGAGGAGTCCCGACAACCTGCTCTTCTACCTGGGCAGCAAGACAACGGTACACACACTCTAGCAGCAAAAACACACTCGTTTTCGCATTCACGCTTGTTATGTGCGTAATGTATTCAGGTGGACTTCCTTGCAGTGGAGATGCACGATGGGAAAGTTTCTTTTGTCTGGGATGTTGGATCAGGCAGTACAAAGTTGGAATTTCCAGGATTGGACATCACAAATAATAAGTGGACAAGAATCAATGCCACGCGGTAATTTTGTGACGTGATCACATGAGCCTCGGTAGAGGGCTTTATTGATGGTACTGGTGTGTAGGATTGGTGCGCGGGGGTTCCTGTTGGTCCATCAGCTGGAGACACCGCCCCCGTCACAGGCAGTGACAGCCACATCACCTGGACCCACCCGCGTTCTAGACATGGACAACAGCACGGTGATCCACATTGGAGGACTGGCCGATGACGCTCAGGTAGGACAACACACTGTAAATGTCAGTAACAGCTCCCCCTGTGGGTTGTAATTTAAATGGTCAAATTATTTTCGCTGTTTTGCTTGTTGGTGGCCATGTTTTTCAACCAATCTTGCTGAAATTTTACACAGTGCTTTCCAGTCAGTTTAAATGTCAGTTTAACAACAGCACCACCTTGTGGTGTATTTGTCAGGCAACACTGTCGGGTTGCAGGTTGCTGATTTTCACCCTTTTGTGTGCCGTAGAGGTGGAAAAGAGTTAGCTTACACAAACATATACCGTTGCGTGTGAATGTGCAATAGGATGCTAACTGCGCACGCGTGTGTGTGTGACGTCAGAGGCCGACAGCGTTGCAGTCATCTACATTTCAAGGTTGTTTGGGTGACGCTTCGCTCAATGAGAAGAACATCGGATTGTGGAACTACAACACTAGACAGGGACAGTGTGGAGGCTGCTTTAGCAGGTTTACACACACACACACACACACACACACACACGGGTATGACCTTACACTTACATGAGCCCGTTTTTCAGTCCACAGGCAGAGGAGACGTCCTTCCACTTTGACGGTTCTGGATTCTCATTGGTCCAAAAGTCTCTACGAGCCACGTCCACCTCCATTGTTTTATTGTTTAAAACTCTGTCGCCGGGCGGATTACTGCTGTACCTGGCATCCAACAACACCGTAAGCAAACAATAGTGATAACATCCTGCTCAGTGACGACATGACCTTGTTGTGATTCTCCTCTGTACCGCAGAGGGACTTCCTCTCCATTGAGCTGGTGGAGGGCTCTGTCCGTTTGACCTTTGACCTAGGTTCTGGAGCACTCGTCCTGACCTCCAGCAGAAGGTATAATACGGGAGTGTGGCACAAGGTCACGCTACAAAGGAACAGACGCAAAGGTTACCTCTCCATCATGGCGGCCGACCAATCATCAGAGAAGGAAGTGTTGGAGGCGGAGTCGCCCGGCACCGCCTCCGACCTGAACCGCTCTGACCTGGACCCCATCTACATCGGAGGACTTCCTGCTTCCCGGCCAATCAGGTTCGAATCCAGTGGTATCGCCTGAGGAGGACGTGATGTCAACCTTTTGTATTAATGGTGCTCGCTAGGCGGCAAGTCGTCTCCAGGTCATACGTTGGCTGCATCAAGAACGTAGAGATCGCGCGGTTGAACTTTGACCTTCTGCGGGATGCATACGGAGTGAGAAAAGGATGTGTAGTGGAGGTACACACACACACACACACACACACACGTTTCAGGTTCCAATAAGTACACTTCACGCATCCATATCTGTTCTTTAGGCAGTGCGGAGTGTCTCCATTTTAAGCGGCGGCTTCGTCCAGATCGCTCCTCGTTCACTTGGACAGGAGGCGGAGACTCTCCTCTCTTTCAAATCCAATAACCAATCAGGCGTTCTCCTAGCCGCCCTCACTGATAACCCCACCCAGCGACAGGTGAGACGCCACCAGGTGATGCTCGCAGCTGTTACGGGATTTTGAAACAACACGTGTGTGCGTCCACAGCACTTCCTGTCCGTCCACCTGCTCTATGGTTCCGTGGAGGCGGAGCTGGGGGAAATCGGTGGGGCCAGTAGGCGTGTGGCAGTCGTGGCACCTGAAGGAGGATCCTTTGCTGACGGAACAAAGCACTCTGTCATCCTTCACATCAACAAGAAGTAGGTGTTGGCTGGACAACAAAGAAGTTCCATATGTCTCGTCTGTCTCACACCTGTCTGTCCCTCAGGTCGCTGTCCATCCAGGTTGACGAGGGAAACGCCAAGTCAGTCTCGCTGTTGCCGGGCGGGTTGTCCCGCCTCTCCACGGCATCCTTTTTCATTGGTGGACTGCCTGCAGGGGCGGAGTCTCACTTGCCAAACAAATTACAGAACATGTCCAAGTTGTTCAGGGGATGCGTCCAACACCTGGTGCTTGGCGGACGGTCAGTCATATGCACGCATTTTTTTTTGTTTTTTTTCATCATCGTTCAGCATTAGGCAAAAACACCTTCAAAAAAAGTTACATTATGACAAAAATTTTGCAAGTTAATTTGAGTAAATTTTTGTAAAATTGACTTCTTTTCATCATAGTAATGTAACTTTATTTTTGGAATAAATAATATATATTAATTTTTCTCTTATACAATTTGAATCACAATACTGCTGTTGTTCTTGTAACAATACATATTTTGCTATTTATATATATTTATATATATATATATTTATATATTTGAAATATATTTGGAAGTTTTTTGAGCAAAATTAAAAAAAAAATTCTTCCTTTTTTTTTAGCATATAATGTTATGATTCTTTTTCTAATATTTACATTTTGTATTTACAATCCTGTCATTTGATAGTCTCGTAGACCTTTCGGGTGCTGTGAGGTATGAAGGGGCGGAGCTTGACAGCTGCCTATTGAAGGAGAGAGTCAGAGGGGTGGTGCTTCCAGAAGACCAGGATGTAGAACCCACTCTTGACCCTTCACACCTGTCTGTAGCTCCACCCACCCACCTGAGTGCCCTGTCACCTGGAGCACTAACGGTAATCAATAATTTAATTATTGATTGATTGATTGTATATAATACAATGTATGCGTGTTTGTTGTAGTGTACGCCAGAAGCCGAGCCAAGCTTCCTGCCCACGGCGGCTCAGTTTGGCATGACACGACACAGTCACATGACTTTTATCATCGACCCAATCGCCGTGCGCAAAAGGTGAGCAAGTTCAAGGGGCAGGGCTTGCCGGCATAAGCAGGCGGGGCATCATGTAACTTTGCTGTTCTCTCCAGCGTGTCCATACGCCTGTCAGTTCGAAGCCGAGCTCAGGACGGTTTGCTGCTGCTCCTCTCTGACACCAACCAGATGGACTTTGCCATCCTACGGCTGGCGGCGGGGCGGCTGCTGATGTCAGCTGACTTGGGGAAGGGCGCCGCCTCGGCCGCTTCGTCTGCCACCATCAACGACGGGAAATGGCACACAGTAATTCCAATGATGCAGAAAAGCAAAATAAAACTGTAAAGGTAAAGTGTCTAACCACGCCATCTCTGTGTAAGGTCAGCACCAACATCAGTCGGCGCCTCATCTCCGTCTCCGTGGACGGGTTCACCCCAGACTTGGCAACAATTAAAGGGAACCAGCTGGATGTCAACAGCAGACTGTACCTTGGTGGACTGCCGCACATGCACAACACCAGGAGGATCAATGTAAGACGCACACGTGCGAGAAGAACGTCGACGTGATCGCCTTTCCAACTAATGTGTCAATCACAGGTCACCACGAGTCTCCCGGGATGCATCCACTCTGTCAGCCTGAACGGCGTCATGCTGGATCTCTCCCGGACGGCTTTGCAGCACGAGGTCACTTCGTGCTTCAGCAAGGAGGAAACAGGAAGTTACTTTAACGGCAGCGGATACGCAGCCCTCGGTGGGTAAAGACGCTATGAATAAACCATGTGACCAAAAGGAGCCAATGATACGTGTTTGTGCAGTGCGGGATGGCTACAAGGTGGGTTCTGACGTCTCTGTGTCTATGGAGTTTCGGACCAGCCAATTAGAGGGTGTCTTGATTGGTATTAGCAGTGCAAAGGTGGACGCCATTGGACTAGAGATGATTAAAGGACAGGTAAGTCAACTTTTCTTGTAGTATTACAATGTAATTCTCATAAAATTACACATTTTATCTTCATAGTTGCAATATTCTAACAAAAGTAGAAATTCTTAATATTTTGATCTTTTTATGGTAATATTGCAATGTACTTTCCAGAAAATTACAACCTTTACTGATATTTCATTTTTTTACTAATAGAATAATATAACTTAATTCCTATAAACTAAAATTTTTTTCATATTTAAACTTTTTAAAATAAAAAATAATATAATTCTTCTGAAATAATACAGTTTTGTCATCATATTTAGACTTTTTTTGTATGATATTAGACCTTCATTCTTATAAAATTACCCATTTTTCTCATCATAGTTACACTTTTTCCAATTAGAACCTTCATTTTTCTTATAACATTTGGACTTGTTTAGAACTTAGGTTTATTGAACTAAAAAAATAAAAACATTTCTCATATGTAGGTGTTTCTTGTAACATTGAAAGTACATTGTCATAAAATAATAATATATCTACAATATATAATATCTTGACATTAATCTTTTTACAATGTAACTCCCTTAAAATTAAATTTTTTTTCTCATATGTGGACCTTTTTCTTAGAATATTACAATTCTCATAAAATTACAGACTTTTTCCCATAATTATAAATATGATTTTGAATTATATTTACGATTGAATAATTCTCATAAAAGTGCAAAAATGTTTTTTTCATATACTTTGATGTTTTTCTTGTAATAATGTCCTTCCCGTAAAATATTTTTTACGGGAAAAAAACTATTTTTTTTATAATAGTGACTTTTTTCTTAATTCAAAATAGTTTGACTATTTCTACTAGAATTACAACTGTTGTCATAAATTAAACATCCATCCATCCATCCATTTTCATTCATTCATTTTCAATTCATTTTCATTTTCATCCATCCGTCCAGCTCTTCCTGGCGGATGCCGAGGCGTTTCCACGCCACCTGAAAGACATAGTCTCTCCAGCGTGTCCTGGGTCTTCCCCGAGGCCTCCTACCGGTTGGACGTGCCCTGAACACCTCCCCAGGGAGGCGTTCGGGAGGCATCCTAACCAGATGCCCGAGCTACCTCATCTGGCTCCTTTCAATGCAGAGGAGCAGCGGTTCCACTCCGAGTCTCTCCCGTATGACAGTGCTTCTCACCCTATCTCTAAGGGAGAGCCCAGCCACCCTGCGGAGAAAACTCATTTCAGCCGCTTGTACCCGCGATCTTGTCCTTTCGGTCACTACCCAAAACTCATGACAATAGGTGCGGGTAGGAACGTAGATCGACCGGTAAATTGAGAGCTTTGGCCTTCGGCCCCAGCTCTCTCGTCACCACAACAGACCGGTGCAGGGTCCGCATCACTGCAGATGCTGCACCAATCCGCCTGTCCATCTCACGTTCCATCCTTCCCTCACTCGTGAACAAGACCCCGAGATATTTAAACTCCTCCACTTGAGGCAGAACCTCATCCCCGACCCGGAGATGGCACGCCACCCTTTTCCGGGCGAGAACCATGGTCTCAGATTTGGAGGTGCTGATTCTCATCCCAGCCGCTTCACACTCCGATCCAGTGAGAGTTGAAGGTCACTGCTTGATGAAACCAGCTGGACCACGTCATCTGCAAAAAGCAGAGACCGAATCCTGTGGCCACCAAATTGAAACCCCTCAACATCCTGGCTGCGCCTAGAAATTCTGTCCATCCATCCATCCATTTTCCACCGCTTATTCGAGTCCGGGTCGCGGGGGCAGCAGCTTCAGTAGGGAAATCCAGACTTCCTGGTCCCCAGCGACCTCTTCCAGCTCCATCGGGAGGACACCAAGGCGTTCCCAGGTCAGCTGTGAGACATAGTCCCTCCAGCGTGTCCTAGGTCTTCCCGGGGGCCTTCTCCCGACTGGGCATGCCCGAAACACCTCACCATTTGGGCGCCCGGGAGGCATCCGAACTATATGCCCGAGCCACCTCTACTGGCTCCTCTCGATGTGAAGGAGCAGCGGCTCTACTCTGAGCTCCTCCCGGATGGCCGAGCTCCTCACCCTATCTCTTAGGGTGAGTCCAGCCACCCTACGAAGGAAACTCATTTCCGCCGCTTGTATCCGCGATCTCATTCTTTCGGTCATGACCCATAACTCATGACCATAGGTGAGGGTGGGAACGTAGATCGATCGGTAAACAGAGAGCTTTGCCTTCCGGCTCAGCTCTCTCTTCACCACGACGGTCCGGTACAGCGACCGCATTACTGCAGATGCTGCACCGATCCGTCTGTCGATCTCACGCTCCAACCTTCCCTCACTCGTGAACAAGAACCCGAGATACTTGAACTCCTCCACCTGAGGCAAGACCTCACTCCCAACCCGGAGGGTACAGTCCACCCGTTTCCGACTGAGAACCATGGCCTCGGATTTGGAGGTGCTGAGTCTCATCCCAGAAGCTTCACACTCAGCTGCAAACCGCTCCAGTAAACGCTGAAGGTCACAGCCTGATGAGGCCATAAGGACCACATCGTCTGCAAATAGCAGAGACGAGATCCTAAGGTCACCAAGCTGGACTCCCTCAACACCTTGACTGCGCCTAGAAATTCTGTCCATGAAGATTATGAACAGAATCGGTGACAAAGGGCAGCCTTGGCGGAGGCCAACGTTCACCGGAAACAAGCTCGACTTACTGCTGGCAATGCGAACCAGGCTCCTGCTTCGATTGTACAAGGACCGAATGGCACGTAGAAGCGGACCATCAATCCCGTACTCCCGGAGCACCCCCCACAGGACACCACGAGGGACACGGTCGAATGCCTTTTCCAGGTC